>JAUZTB010000033.1:30213169-30223964 GCA_034780895.1 Rhynchobatus australiae | reverse complement strand
GTGTGGTTTTGAAAGGCGGCACAACATGGTGGGCCGAAGGGCCTGTATTTTGCTGTATTGTTCTATGGTTCTATGGTTCTGTGAATATAAAGAGTGGAGGGGATATGCTTAAAAGTTAGGAGGGCAAAGACAGACCATAAAATATTGCTCGCGGATGGGATTACTCCTCCGGGTGCTCCAGTTTCCTCCCACATTCCAAAGACGTACAAGTTAGGAAGTTGTGGGCATGCTGTGTTGGCATCGGAAGCGTGGTGACACCTGTGGGCTGCCCCCAGAACACTCTACGCAAAAGATTCATTTCACTGTGTGTTTCAATGTACATGTGACTAATAATATCTTATCTTACATTCAGAGCAAGATTGTAACCCAGAAAAGAGTGGGGCATATTGGGGACCAGAGGGGCAATCTGTGCATGGAGAGAGAGGACATAAGTGAGGTGTTAAAAATACAGTTTTCAATCTGTATTCATGAAGGAGAAAAATATTATGGTTGGAGATTTTGGTTGGGAAACGAAGCATTAATGGGTATAAAGGTGGATAAATCACCAGGGTCTGATGAGGAAGGGAGGAGATTGCTGGGGCCCTGACAGACATATTTACATCTCTGCTGGCCACAGGTGAGATGCCAGATGACCAGAAGACAGCAAATGCAGTACCTTTATTCAACTGAGGCAACAAGGATAAACCAGGTAATTATAGACCAGCAAGTCTGACGTCAGTGGTAGGAAAGTTTTTTGGAAAAAATTCTTAAGGATAAGATCAAACTACATTTGGATCTGAAATGGTCAGCACTCATTTGTTGCAGAGACATCCTGCCTGACTAATTTAATGTTTTTTTTTCTTTTTGACGTACATTGAGGTCAGTGCAGTTGATGTTGTTTACATAGACATTGAGGCCTTTGACAAGGCTAGTCCAAAAGGTTAGAGCCCATGGGATCCAGGAAAGTTGACAAAATGGATCTGAAATTGGCTTGGTAATGATAGTGGGGGGTTGCTTTTTGACCGGAAGCCTGTGACCATTGGTGTACTACAGAGATCAGTTATGGGACCCTTGCTGTTTGATATTCAAGTTATTAACAATTATAACAATGTAGGGGTGTGATTAGTTAGTTTGTAGAAGACACGAAAATTGGTAGTGCTTTGATTTAAGAATATGGGTAGGCTGCAGAGGGTTGTAGATTCAGCCAGCTCCATCATGGGCACAACCCTCCCCACCATCGAGGACATCTTCAAGAGGTGGTGCCTCAAGAAGGCAGCATCCATCACTAAGGAGCCTCACAATCCAGGACATGTCCTGTTCTCATTACTACCATCAGGGAAGTGGTACAGGAACTTGAAAACCCACATTCAATGACTTAGGAACAGCTTCTTCCCCTCTGCCATCAGATTTCTGAATGGCCCATGAACCCATGAACACTACCTCATTATTCCTTTTTTCCACTATTTATTTATTTTGTAATTTATGGTAGTTTTTATGTCTTTGCACTGTACTGCTGCTGCAAAACAACAAATTTCACATCATATAAATTAGCAATAATAAACTTGATTCTGATTCTTATCTAATTACCTGTAAGTGAGTGGCAGATTCTGGGATGAACTGATAGGAATACATGAAGAATAAATTAGGTTATGGTAGGTTTCGTGTAAAAATGGGTGCTTGAATGGACTCACTGTGTCAGTGGCACTATTTGTGTGCTGTATCTCTCTGAGACTCTGTGACTTAATATTGACAATGGACATGACATTTACACTGATGATGATCTTAGCCTGCCTGCAAACTTTCTGCAAAAGTGACTATTCTCTTTCCAAATATTTTTAGGCAGCTTCCATTTTGTTGAGTGGCCAATTTTTAAAGTCCAGTGGCCTAGAAATTAGATAGCAAGGTGCTGTTTATTTCAGGGACCGAAAATAAATGTTGTACTGAGTGATATGCATCAGCAATCATTTGTAGGTGACCTACAGTTTTTGTGAGCTGCCAAGGTTTCTAATTAGCTTAAAATATTGCAATAAATATTTTAATAGAGACTAAAAAATACAAAAATTCACAGCAAATGTGATCTAAAAGTTAGAAGGCTATAAAATATTCAGCACTTTGGGATTAACGTTCTGTTATCAGATATAAACAAGACTCAAGGCAATATGCCTGACAGACCAGGATTTCTATGCACCAACATACATAAGGCATACAATGTGGAGCAAGCAAAGAAGTTGGGTACAACCTAGGCTACAGGGAAAGAGATCAAAGGAACATAAGAACATGTAGATGGGCAGTCAGCCCCTTGCACCTTCTCTTTTTTCAGTAATATAAAGGAATGGGGAGTGCAGATCAGAGAGACATGGAACAAACTGGAGGTGTTAGGGTTAAGGATTGAGAAAGCCAGACCTTCAGACAGATAGAGAATCATGGGCAGGCCATTCATACAAAAGCAGACCACATATCTTGTGATTAAAACATGACCACTGGAAATACTTAGCAAGTCAGGCAGCATCTATGGAGAGAGAAACAAAATGAACACTTCAGGTCAACATCTTCTCATCAGTGTTATACCACTAGCTCTTTAGTTGGACCTCCCACACTTTAACATTTAGGATGACATAACACTCTCCTGTTCTTGAGGATGACAGAGACATCTTCATAGGATCCATGTTTTCTATTATCAGGTCCTCTATGGAACTTTTTTGGCAGGAGAGGGGATATTTTAAGAGAACGTTGACAGATCAGTTGGATTTGTGCAGTCAAAGAACAGCAGTAGCTACCTTATGATCAGGCTTTTGATTAAATTCCTACATGCAGCTCTCAATTATTTCTAGGTCCCTATTTATTTATACCTTAGCTCAGCCACTTTCAGACAAATTTTGCCATCAAACATTGTGAAATTTCTTTAAGCAGGCCTATGGAAATATAACTTGAGCTGAATTTTTATAAATTAAATTTATTGTTTCTAGCTCTCCAACATACTGAAGTTTTGGTTTAATCTCGCTGCAAGGTGGTGCAATTTGGCAATATTAAGAGAGTTGTTTTCACATCATTCTGGAGATCCTGCTGTTCCTAATAAACAGCAGCATTTGGCACAAGTCAAACATCTGAAAAGAAAACACAAGCAATGAAACTTTAAACTGTGCAAATTAAGAAAACAACCAAACTCACCCCAGACAGGCATGGAATTCCTCTGGAATGTCAGTGAGGAAGGCATGTTTAGGAGATTGAACTTAATGATTGTCCTAAATTGCATTGAGGGTTGATAAACAAATGGATGATGTTTCTTTTAAGAATATGGCACAATTTATGAAATTTAAATCTTTAACATCATGTTAAATTTCAATCATACTTGTGGAAAGTAACAACATAAAAAGATGCAATTTAATTTTTTTTTAATTCACGATTTGGACAGAAACAAAGAAGGCAAAATAAAATCTTGATTTCTTATAAGTTTTCATTTGTAAAAGACAACAGAATTAAAATACCTTAAATAAATCACTCCAAGGTCTTCCCCTGTCTCCTCCCTATTTAGGTTCCCCATAGCTCTCCAAATTTGTTCCCCAACTAAGTCTCCCTCCCGTTGAAACCTAGCAGGAATGGAACTGCTGGTACAAATGAAGCCCACACTGCTTGCCTTTATTTTCCATCCGTATATCTGAATGCCCCTTTTTTCATTTGTTTCCTCATTGTTAGAATTAGCTATCTAGAACTGGACGGACTGATCCTGTGACCCCGTCACGGTCAGGTCCGATCAAATGAAAGTGCAGGGTATGTGGTCTGGAGAAGCTGAGGCACGTACCGATGATTGAGTGCGGCACATATTTTAGGTGAAACAGAAATGGTGATCCCTCTGGATTGTACAATAGAACCTGGCTATCTGGTGGTCTTGGTGCTGCTTGTGTGGCCTATACCCCCAGCTTTGCCTCAGCAATCTTTATCAAGCTGTTTTCTACTTTATCTGGAGATCAAAAGTGTACCATTTCCTCAGAGATGCAAAGTACAAATATCCAGATAAAGAGAACAATAATGTACCTTCCCAGTTATTTCCTTATGGCACAGATCCTAATGTAAACACCAAGTGTCACTATATGCTAAGGCTTCATCTTTCCATGATATTACAAAGGATGGGTCTGCCTATGTCACTGCAGAACCTTCCATTCAGTCGAACTGGCCCATGCTATTTATCCCTCGTAGAAATCATACAGAAAAACACCTTTGACCACAAATCAAAGGCAGTGGTCTGCAAGGAATGTCCTTAAATGCCTTGTGGCAAAAGGATTTAGGTTGATCTTGGCAGATGGTTTCCTGAAGCAGACTGCCAAAGTCATGAGAGAATGATTCATCACCAGGACTTTTAAACAAGGACCAGAACCTTGCTTGGCTGATGGTGCGAAGAGACCTCCCTGTCAAATCCTTCATTCAGGGTTAGAGTCTTGGTTATTTATGGTGGCGACTATCTTCTACAGGAATGTGCATTTCTCTGGAAAACAATGCAATGGTGATCCCCGGAAAATTCCATAAAACAGGCTACTTTCCTCTACACACTGTTCCTAAGGATGTACACTGAGATTAACACCAATTACTACTTGAAGATCACCAGCTCAATGAAAGAAACACTCTGGACTGCCTGAAACTGGTCTTCTAGTGCAAGGAGTTGCTCACCACCAAATGTTGCAGACCGGCACAGTCCAATGTTGGGTTTGTTTAAAGTAATTAAGATTAAGATCTTAATTCTTGAAAATAAGTAGAAATGAGGCACTTAGTGTATTGTTATATACGGAATGAATATTCTCTGCCTTGTACTGTGAATGGTGGCTGATGTATTCAATATCTGCAAATTTTACTTTAGGTTATCACATCAGGTTGGTCACCTTTCTGCTCTGCCTCTTGCTCCACCTCTCCCTGAAGCCCCTAACCACACCACTCCCCACTCCAATTGTAACACCAATGGTGACTCCTCCCTTCACCATGACAGTAAGTTACATGATATACAGAAAGTGGGCAGATAAGTAAAGTACACAATTATGAAGGCAAATGGAATGTTGGTTTTTATTGCAAAGGAGATGGAAAATAAAACGATGCTAGTCTTGCTACAAGTTACAGGGTGTTGGTAAAATATCGGTAAAGTTTTGAATAAAAACTGAAAATACTGGAAATACTCAGCGAGTCAAGCCGCATCTGTGGGAAGAGAAACACAGTTAACATGTCAGGTTGAGATGCTCCATTAGAGCTGGGTATTTCCAGGATTTTTTTTTCTTATTTTAGATTTCCAGCATTGGAATTATTTTGATTTTCATTTACCTGTATAATTTTGGTCTTTTTTGGGAAAGGAGTAATTTGCATTGGAGGCAGTTCAGAGAAGGTTTACTCTTCTCATTCTTGGGATGAAGGAACAACTGAACAAGCTGAGCCATTGCTCATTGGAGTTTCGCAGTGTGAGAGATGATCTTCTTGAATCATATTCATAGCTGTGGGATATCTTGACAGAGTAGACGTGTTTCCCCTCATGAGAACTCTAGAACTGGGAGCTTCCTACTGTCAGGATCATTCCAGGCTGCTGCTGCTGATCCCTTCCACATATCGGTTTGCTGTTCATTGTAGCATTGGGGAGCTCACCCAAACTCCACTCAAAATGAAGAAAGTTCACTCAATTTTCCCTCAGCCCACAAGCTCAGGAAGAGCAAGCTTAATGGGTGCTCGTGGTCATTTGCTAATGCTACTGAAGAAACTTTGGAGCATTCCTGCACTGCATCTTGCACATGGTACATACTCAGCACCAGGTGGTGGGAAACATATTTAAAATGGTGCATTGGACTACTTTATTTTGTATGGTATTGTGTTTCTTGTGTGTTTGAACTGCATTTATTCAGATAAGTGAAGCATATTCCATTGGATTTCTGAGTTCTGCCATGCAGATAGTGGAAAGGCTTTGGGAAGTCACGATATGAGTCATTCGCCACAAAATAACCAACCTCTGACCTACTTTTGAAGCCACAATATTAATGTGACTGATCCAATTGAGTTTCTGGTCAATAATGATGATATTGAATTAGTATGATATTCTGTCAATAACCCAATATATTTCAGTATCATTTAGAATTTGGCTAATAAATGAAAATCTTGAAAGAGTCCAGAATATTTCAGGAATTTCATTCATTTTGCAAATAAAATATGCTTTGAGTTCTGTGAATTTTAAATTCAAAGCTAGAAAGGGGCACATCTCACAGTATATTTTCCATATGTAAATTTAGCAAACTATAACAGCATTTATGAATAGAGTGAGGAATGTCGCAAATAAAAAGAGTCATGTAGTGAATATTTAATTGTAATTTTATCAATAGTTTGGAAACTTGTGGTCTTGGTTCCATGTCAAATGGCACAACTTTTTAAATTATAAATTTACAGTAGCTCAATCAGAACATGAAAGATCAATTATCCTTTATTGAGTCAGATGTGATGGAAAATCTGATGAAGAGTTCTATACAGAAATAATCACCTTTCTCTTTCATACACTGATTAACTAGTTGTGCATTTCCAATTTTTTTAAGTTTTCCAGAACTTACTCATTTTTAAATGTTTCTTTAGAAATTGAGTTAATATTTGCATTTGTAAATTACAATAAAACATATGGCTACACAACATTATTGGAAGAAAAGATGGACATGGTTTGATCTGATTTTTTCTTATAACTAAGTGCCAAATATATGGCAATTAACAATAGTCCAATAGCTATTTCAAATTGTCAATCAAATAAAAACATTTGATTGAAGGTAACAGTAGACAATGCCTGAAGGTATATAGCATCAGAACATACATTAGAAATACAAATAACACAATGATCCATAGCAATTTTTTTATTCATTCAGTTCTAGTAACTAATATTGTCTTTATTATAATTAAATTTCCAAAGGGGACTTCACCAATCATTTTGAGAAGTACTTGATTCACTCCTCTGTTACTTAGTGATTCCAGGTACACTGAACTTTTGGTACTTTCGCACTTAAGACCTTCAACTGTTTCCATTTTGTTCCATCTTTCCCACAGCAGTGAATGAGATTGAAGATCTTCTTGGCATCAATAGGGAAGCTGCAGGTTCAGGATTTCATCCTTCTTCTTGAAATACTGTTTGAAACGTTCCCTTGCATACCTGTTCATTACAACATTGTACATCATCAGCCAATAATTGTTTTGATTTCCTTTCCTTATGATCTGTTTATTCAAAGTACTAAGAGGAAAATGCAGCTTTTTATTTACACTACAAGCACTGGGGTCTTGTATCTAAAGTACTGTGATATCCTGAGGCAGTTATTTTGGGAAAAAGGGTGAAAACAAGTGCTTAGTGAGTACTGCGCTAATAGGACACACCTGTTCAAAAATCTGGTTTTGGCTTGCAACTTTGGAGCTAATTGGTGATTACCATGACTTGTACTTGCATGGAGATGCTAAAGCAAACACCTTCACATTTAGCACTCACATACTGTTGAAGTCCCATTTTCATATAGTGCTATATGTAGCTTCCATGCTGCCACTTCCATTGAGGGTGCAAAGTAGACTGACATGTGCCAGAAGCCTGAGGGAGAGGGTGCACAGCTTCTTGATGTAGCACAGGAGGTTCTGATGGAGGAGGTCCAGAGAAGGAGCAATGTCTTCTGCCCACACTTGGGAAGAAAGAGAAAGAAGCAAATAATGCAGTGGATGTGGGAGATTCGTGAGAAGGTCCCAACCGGGTGGACTGCTCTCAGCACAGGGCTGTGGTGCTGCAAGCAATGTATCATGTTTGATGTTGAGTGCTCATGGTAAGGTGCCTTTTCACAAATGGACTGCTTGATATCTGTGCCACCTGCAACATTACAAGCGTAACTTCATCATATGCTCACTTGACACCATATACTGACATTCACATATGTACTGTTTCATAGTTTTAAATATTTCTTTAGAAATTGAGGCATATTTTGCATTTACAAATTGTTATAAAAATTAGGGTTACACATTATGAAAAGATGAACATAGTTTGAACTGATTTTTTCTTAAAAGCTAAAGGCCAAATGGACTATTGTTAACTGCCACAAACAAACATGAATTGAATGAACTTGCTTCTGCCTGAACATGATGCTAACCCTCAATTCCCTGCATATTCATGTGTCTTTCCAACAACTTCTTAAATGCCACTATCGTATCTGCTTCCACGACTCCCCAGCAGTTTGTTCCAGACAGTTACCACTCTCTGTGTAAAACGATTGCCCCGCACATCTCCTTTAAACTTTTCCCCTCTCACCTTAAATGCATGTCCTCCAGCATTTAACATTTCTACCCTGTGATAAAGATTCTGACCTTCTAACCTATCTATGCCTCTCATAATGTTCTAAATTTCTATCAGTCCTCCCCTCAGCCTCTGATGCTCCAGAGAAAACAATTCAAGTTTGTCCAGCCTCTCCTTATAGCTCATATCCTCTGACCCAAGCAGCATTCTGGTGAGCCTCTTCTGCACCCTTTCCAAAGCCTCCACATTCTTCCTGTAATGGAGTGACCAGAATTGCACACAATACTCCAAGTGCGGCCTAACCAACGTTTTATACAGCTGCAAGGTAGTTATGTAAGGTATCACATGCTAACGAACAGACCTGCCACTCATTCATCATTCTTTCTGTTCCAGGACAAGATAGCACACAGCAAGCAGCTGCAGGTCCTGAGATAGAGAAAGAAAAAGAAAGACTGCTTGAGCTCATTCTCATGGAGACACCATAGCCATAGGGGGGCAATTTGCTTTGAGGTGTATGGTCACTCCAGCTTCCTTACACCTACAAAACAGCTGGTAAGGTAAGGACCCGAGAGAACAGTTTAATGTTTGGAAGTGATCCTTCTTAAAGCACCCTCATACCTGGATATTCTGGTGCTGCCCCTGCTCTTCCTCCTCCTCCTGAGCTTGACCTTCTGATGTAGTTGCAAGTGGCTACAGCTGATCTCTGCTGATTGTGGAAAATGTAGCAAATACTTGGAGTGTGGAGCCTCCTCCTTTCCCTCTCACTTCCAACAGTTGGTGCAGTTCTGCTTAGCTTCACCTCCTCCCCTGGTTCTCTGCAGGCTCCCAGTGATTTCCTTTTCCTTGCTGATTCTTATATGGTCTCAAATAAAATGTACTAACATGATGCTTGCTGCCTTTAAGTGAAATTCTCTGTTTATCTTTGGAATTAACGTGCGTTCATGGTGAAGGTCCCAAGTATTATAATTCCTACTAATCAATCCACTGATGGATGATGGAGCTTGGATCATACACCTCACAGCAAAAATGCTCTGTTGTCCTCTCAGAAAAGCTGGAGCACCGATCTGAGGAAAGCTCCTCACATTCAGCTGGTTCAGCATTCAGTCTGCTTTATCAGCCATTAAACTGGGCAATGGATTCTACCGTTCCAGCAGTGTGTTTCTTTGGTGCTGTCGCATTGATTTTCCTTTAATTTTGCTTCCCATACCCTAAACAGAAGCTGAAAAATATTTTAAATCAATTTAAATTTTAATGGTGACTTGAAACCAACCCGATCCTCATTTACATCTTTAAGTCACCACATCCCATTAAATTTGAACTACCAGCCACATTTTCCACTTGCCCTACTCAGTTAACATTGGCATGAGGCCAAGACTTGGGCTAATTATTGAACTGACTCGACCTTGCAGAGTCAGCACAACTGTGAACCAACATGGCTTTGCCAGGCAATGAACATTTTGAAAGGCATGCCAAATCTGGGTCATGTGGCCATGGGAGGGTGGAGGAAGGGGGTCAGGTGGGGTGCAGTCTCTGTGTAGTAACTTTAACACTGACTAAAATATTCCCTTTCAGGAGAAGGCATTTTCTTTATCACCCTATTATAGAATATTACAGGTTAACTTTCTCCACGTTATCACCCATATACTTGTCACATTGCTTCTCAGCTACTTCCTAACTGGCCTGAATAGCTCACATTTCTTAGGTCAGACTTCATAACTCAGTCTGATGCTGGGATCAGTCCTTTGCCTCCTGGATGAAATCTCTGAAAATCTATGGCATGGGCTCTAAGTAAATTTTTTAATAGCAAAATGTGTAATCAAATACCTGAAGCTAAAAAATCAATCTCACATTGTACTGCAATTTCCTCACATAACTATCTCAAAATATAAAGGATATAATATATCTAAAATTGTATATCTAAAATTATTTTTTGTAAGTTCATTTATGATATTTTGCCTTTCACCTTACCTATGCACATGTGTTTACTCAGCATCTGCATGCCATTGCCAATGATTAAAATCTATATATTTTGTGACCTGGTACAGTGCCTATGAGGATTCTTTACTGTGTTTAGTTGTGTAGACACTGGTGATGGACTCCCATACCTGCTAGTATTGATGCATCACAGTAACGGCATCAGGAATTGTGAGGTTCCTACCACTGGGGTTGCTACCTCTTTCGAGGGAGTGTTTTTGAGGTCAAAAACAATGAATGTTGTTTTACTGCTGACTGTAAATTCTGCACCACTTTGGCTTTTGGTTATCATAGACTCACAGAATGGTTACTGCACAGGAGGCCAGTCACCCCATCATGTCCATGCCAACAATTAACTAGTTCCACCCTTGGCCCCTTCTTTTTGCAAGTTTCCTCCACCATATATTTATCCAATTCCCTTTTGAAGGCCAGTCTAACTTGCCTTCACCACACCAGAAGGCAGGGCATTCCCAATTCCAAATGCATACTGTGTAAAAAAGATCCTCCTCAGCTCTGTCTTAATTCTCTTTATTTTGTATCCGTGACCTCAAAACCTCTGTCAACCCCACCCCCCCCACACGA
>JAUZTB010000033.1:30136839-30148921 GCA_034780895.1 Rhynchobatus australiae | reverse complement strand
AAAATAGAAGCCATAGGTTGAGGGTCTCGACAACCACAGTGGAGGAGTATCCTCAGCTGAGGAAAAAAGGAGGATATATTGGAAATGTTGGTATGCAAGGCATCCCTGTCAAAATAAATGCAGTGGAGATGAAGAAACCCAGAGGACAGAGTAGTGTTCTTAAAAGGAGCAAGATGGGAGTCAATACAATGTATCTTTGCATAGTTGGACAACTATAACCACAATAAAATAAAGTGAGACTAACAAAAAAATCAGCATTGATGAATAACCCAGGATTTATAATCCCAGGCTGCTAAGCTATTGTAAAGTAGATATGATTTCAAATTATTGTATTGACCAAGTCTCATGTTCAGCCCCTTGTATATCCCCAATCTTCATTGCCTTTGGTTGCCTCTGCTCCAAAATTCCTTCTCAAAATCTCTGTCTTTTCAAAACTTGACCATCTTTTAGAAGCTCCCATTTATACACCCAAACCAGGAGAATCAGCAGGCTATTTGACCATATCAGGAATCATAACCAAGTCCAATCCCTATCCTCATCCACTTTCAGGGCTACTGGGTAGTAGCTTTGCATGAGAACATCGGTTTGTTCTTCTTATCTGTACAGAATAAGGGAGTAAGGCCAAATATAGTGGCTCTACTGCTTCACCCTCCTCAGATTTGCCATCGTCATATGCAAATCATCAAACCTAATGTGTCACGGTTCCATAATAAGCAAGGTATTCACTGAGAGAATCTTAAAATTCCTGTTGAGAATGGACTTGAGCTTCCACTCTTCACCTTCTTGCATCTTAATAACATAAGTCCTTGACTGTGCATTGAAGTCCTGGTTTGGGACTCAAATCCACATTCTGTCCAGACATGAGAGTTGAGTCAACCAAGGGAAACTGACACACAGATATTGTACAGTAAATCTTACTGTAACAAAGATCTGCCAAATGTGTTCAATGGCAGGCAAGTGCAAACTCATGCATTCAGCATATTTTTGAACTTTTATGTTTCCTTCCTTTAACTCTACACTCGAGAGAAAACATGGTTAAAAGAGCTAATTAATTGTACTGAAAAGATGAACTGTCAAAAGCTATGACAATCTTTTCAGCAGTGAAATTACAAAGAGTACAGCTGTGCATTTTTTGAAATTATAAAAATAAAACACCTCAGGGTCCTTGCTGACGGAGAAATGGTCCACAGAGTAAATACATGAGATACCAAAGAACACACAGTATTTTTCAATGCATCTGTTCCAGCCTGCAGCTAGATTCCAAGGTATCAGATAATACTGTGTCAGCTTCTTGATGGAATTGCCAACACAAAAGAATTAGTGCTCAGGGAGTATGCTGAATGCAACATGCCAGAATAGGGACTTCTGCTTCCTAATAGCTTCAGACATGCGGACAACTATCTATTCACTGTGAGCTGATGTAGTTTATTTATGACACCAATTGAGATACTGACATTTTTTCAATAATATAAAGTAACAATTAAATGCTGCAAGTTTCTCAGATGCAAGTCTTTTTTTAAATACAGCCTGTTCCTTGTAGGAATAGGATTAGGATAGGCCATTTAGCCCCATGACCCTATTCTATTACTAAATTAGATTGGCTGATGTCTAAATAACGCTGTTATGTTCACTAAACAAAAAACTGATAGGCACATTGTTCTTAGTATAACTTAATAACATCTTAGTAGTTACCACAAAATTTCCCTTAGTTAGCAGGAAGGTCAATGTTTATTAACTGCAGTACTGCTTTGTGCACGACATTTGGCCATTTTTTAAAGTCTTACAACCAAGTAGCACTCAGTTTATTCAACTACTTTTGCAATGCTTTGTAGCCAAGTAAAAACAGTTGCTCAATTCATGCACAGAACTCCACTCAGCAGTGCCCAAATGCTGACTACATTTTTAATTTTACAGAAGGCTAAGTGGAGCATTTGCTTCTTCATGAGATTGAGGTAACTGATTTTCCATTTCTGGAGTATGGGCATTTTCTGCTAAAACTTTTACACGGTACAAAATGCATTAAATTCCTATCTTTTGCTGCAGGCATGAGTTGTGAGCCCAATGATTATCTTGTCTTGCCCCTTGAAGTCATTTGTACAAAATTGCCAGCCTTCCCAATCTTCACTAGGAATTCCAGTTGCAGAAATGATGGAGAATGGCTGAATTAGCCATCCCAGAGCTTAATATACTGGCAGTATTCAATGTTTCCACAATCTTTGTGTCCATTCAAACTCTCTTCTAATTAAAGCAGCACATGCTCAGTATGTCAGGATCCCGATAATACCTATGCTTGGCCTCAGACTGATAGGCAGCATTAACACTACATAAATACCAGATAGTGACCAACCAACACAAGAGAAAAGACAGCTATCAATTGTTGATCTTATACAACTTCACTTCCAGCAAGCACCCTGTCATTGGTTCACAGGAGTCAACTTTTATATAAGTTTATCTGAACAAACCAAGCCAGTACTTTGATATAAACACAAGCACTCTGTAATAAGCATCACATTTCCTGTCATCCACAAGCATCAAGTAAGAGTGCGATGATACAGTTCCTACATCCCTGAATGTGACCAGCTCACCACTTGACTTATTACCCATCACCATTATAGTGCTACATAACATGTGATCAATAAGATACACAGGAACAAGCATGTTTATTTTGATATTTCCCTTGTCTTTAACCTCTATCACTAAGGATAAGCAGCAAATCTTTCACAAGAAACAAATCTTTCAAGGTCCCATCAAGTTACACATCATTGTAACACGTCTCTGTTTCTTGAACATTGGGTCAGTGTCCTCGAACTCCCATCCTGGCACCATTGTTGGAGACACAGAACTATAAGACCTGACATGGTTCAAGAAGAAGACTTAGCGTCATCTATCCAGGCCCACTGGAGACTGTCAATAAAAGCAGCCTCACCAATTTGGCCAGGTACTCTCTGAAGGAAAAGTAAACACTAATCATTCCCATTACATTTTAACTGCACTCATTCAGTGACACTGAACAGCAGAGAGAGCAAATATCATTTGCAACCAACATTGTTATGTTTCAAGCTGAGAAAAATATGACAGTTGAGTAGCTCTGGCATCCAGCTCGGAATGGGCAGGCAAACTGTAGCACACTGGTTCCATCTGTGTGAACTCAGCGTAGGTACTAATGGGTAGAGCTGCAGCAGATAACACCCCCAGCCCAAATCTAATCCCCGTCTGACCCAAATTCAAAAAAGGTGGTGGAACTGAGGCAGAAAATTTAGCAGTAAAACTTTGAAGTTATGGCTAGTTTACAGATTGTTTCAACAATGATATTATCATATTCTAACATTTAAACATATATATTGTAGCTAAACTTGACAGGGAGTGTATAGAGAGTACATAAAGACGAAGTGTTGCATATTCTTCAGACTATAGGAATGGTTTTAAGAAATGTTACTTTTAGTGCAGAGCCTTGTCCTGTGGGAACACATACCTGAATTCATGAAATGCGCTCCTGGTGAAATTTATCAAACCAGCCTTTATACACAAGCTGCTCTTAAACTCTATTTTGTCCTAGTGAATAATGTTACGTGCATTAATTTTTACAAAATGAATGATTTCACTTTTCAGTCTCTAAAGGGGATTGAAAAATTACAACATGCACGAAGTATGAACCATTTATTTTGCTTCCAGGCATGGAACAAAGACAAGCAAGCAACCTGCTTCTCAGGCTACAGAAAAGAACTTTGCAGTGGGCTGTAGGGAGTACAGATATCTCACAGCTCCAATGACTTAGGTTTAATCCCGGCCTTCAGTGCTGTCTGTGTGGAGTTTGCATGTTCTCCCTGTGACTGCATGGGGTTCCCCTAGCTCTCCTCCCACATCCCAAAGACATGTGGGTTGATAAGGTTAATTGGCTGCTGTAAATTACCTGTACTGTTGGTGGGTGGTAAGAGAAACAGAGGGTCATTAATGGGTAAGGGAGAGCGAAATAGGTTATAGGGAAAATAAGCAGGGGAATGGGATTGAAGGGATTGCTCTGACAGCCAGTGTAGATTTGATGGGCTGAATAGCCTCCTTCTATGTCATAAAGAAATATGGAAATTATATGGAAAAGCATGCTTACTCCAGATCTGCCTCTCAGATGTGTTAATTTTTTTTGCCAAGCATTTAAACCCCTTTTGTTCTGAACTCCTTGACTTCTTGTGAGAGGACTGCTTCCAGGGTGCCAAATCTCTACGTGAACCTCAACAGGAACTGTTGGCAGACTGTGGCCTAATCATGTTCTTGAACGCCTGCATCCGTGTCATCCTGCAGATATACCAGTCAGCAACCCAGAGCCAGAAACCTTCCCCTCCCTAACCCACACTGCTGATGCCAAGCGTCAACCCCTGTCACTTCATCAAGTTGGCTCTCAACTTATGCTGATCTAAGAATAATAAAATGTAAATTAAATGATAAAGTTGGGATAACCTCCAGAGCCATAATTTTAAAACCCAGCAATTAATGCTGCTATCAATAAGGAATAAATGCTGAACGTATCTGGTTGCCATTCCTTTATTTGCTTTTGTAACTGAAGCATTAAATATAAATGGAATGATCTTCTGTTAAACAGAAGGTGAAAGAACATCTCACAAATGCTTTAAGCACTACTCTTGTAATATCGCTGGTTGTTAATTCCAAGCTGTTAATCTTTCTTTTCTTCCCCCTACCTCTCCCAATTTATTATTTTCCATGAGAACAGCTTGCCACTGTGAATCCTTCCATAAGTAGGAAGGCCAAAACACTCATGGCAACTGTATCTTCCCGATACAAGTTAATGCATCCACCAACAGCTGATAGTCAATGTGCTTAGAGTTTATCCAACTCTCCCTCCCACTATTGCAGCTAGAACCTCCGCCATAGCCACATACTCCACCTACTGGCCTGATAACTAACTTATAAAAGTCAGTCCCTGATAGAGTTCTGGGACATAAGCCCACAAAACACAGTTTGATATGTCATCATTCTTTGCTTGTTCCACTGAACCAAATATACCGATGTTGTCTATTAAAGTATGATTTGTGTGATTAATGAATTGTCAACTTATGTTCTGGAATTCTCCGATCAACCATTACTTTGATGGTTGACCGTTAGAATTATATGATTTTCTAAACAATGACAACAACAAACATTTATATATTAAACGAAATCGGTTAACAAACCACAAATGGTCAAACACTTGGTCAAAGAGGTACACAAGAACATGAGAAAATAGGAGCAGGATTAGGCCACCAAGCTGCACAAGTCTGCCCTGCCATTCAATATGATCATGGCTGATCTGTGCTGGCCTCAACTCTTCTCTGTGCCAGTTCCTCATCACCCTCAACTCCTCAATCTTTCAAATATGGTAGGTTTTAAGCAGTGTGAGGCAGCAGAGTTTTCCATGAACTCAGATTTATGTAGGGCAGGAGTTGACAGGGTGGGTAGCCAATTGCCAGAATAATCATCAAGAGGTAACAAAAATATGGCTGTAAATTTAAGCAGCAGACAAAATGGGACAGGGATGGTGTGTGGTGGTGTTATAGCCATGAATATAGATGGTCCATGTGATGGTGCAGATATGTGGTCAGAGAGTTATTGCAGGGTGAAATGCAACAGTGAGGGTGTCAATAGGCTGGATCAGTCTTAGACTGTTATTAGGAAAGGGGAGTTCATGGCCAGGGAATGGAGTGGGGACAGGGACTGAAGACAATGTCTTTGATCTTCCCAACATCTATTTGGAGAAAGTTTCTGCTTGTAGTGCTGAATGCCACACAAATATTGTGACAAATCAGAGGAAATTAGGAAATTGAGTGAGTTGGTGCCAAGACTCAGCAGCGTGTCATCTCTGTCAAGATGGGATGTGATGCTTGGTTTTCAGAAGATGTCATACAGGGCAGCAAGTAGGTGAGAAATAGGGAGATGGGAGGGCGAAGGATAGACATCTTGCAACCCCAGAGATAACTAATTAAGGAGAGGGTAGGATGTTGTCGGGGAGATTCTCTGACTGCTGCTTGCTGTTGAAGAGAAAGCCAGGCGAGTGCAGTGTCAGCCAGCAGGATGGCAGAGGAGAGGGTATTGGAGGAAGAAAGGTTGGTCAACTTCGTCAAAGCTCTAAAGAGTTTAATAATGACAGAATGTGGACCAACATTATAGTATAATGGGTGGCCTTTAGTGATCTAGGTAAAAACTACTGTGATGGGGCTGGACATCTGGCAACTGGGAAAGTTAAGCAGAAGATAATGAGTTTTGAAAGAACAATTCAAATATAGCATTCAGAACAGTAAACAGTGGAAATATAACTTCCTCATTTCCTTGACTGGTTGAATCAGGGACCAAGTAAACCGTTCAACCAGGGTTTTGTGACTATATAGCATAACAGCATCGTGGGTGGTTGATGGTTGGTGCACACTAGGTAGGTCAAAGGGCCTGTTTCTGTACTGTGTCTCTCAACGACTCTGTGACTCCATTTTCTTCGATATCAGTGGATAGCTGATAATTTAAATTAATAAAGTGTTTTAATAAAGGAAAGAACCACGAGAGACATGCATCCTTTCTCTGCTGTATGTCTACAACACAGTGAGGCTGCTTCCACACAGAGCAAGAGATTTCCTGGAAACTTCTTGCTAAATATTGTAACTTATACAGAGTGCAGTTCATCACATGCTATAATCCATAAAGGGATACACACTAAAGATTACATAAACCACACGTGTTACACATATGACCTTGGAGCTACAATAATGGTTCCCTGCTCAGTAAAAATCCAATGTGCAGAAAGTGGAGGCCTTTACAGTTGAGTGTAAAGGTTATTTCCAGTAGACCAGTATTAGTAGAAATCCATCCCCAGACTCCTTGGCTGATCATTCATAAATCTTTGCAAAGAACTTCCCTCCACAACCACTTCTTAACTATCCAAATAGAAGGAATATTTGTCTGTTATTTGCCTGCCAGAACCACACAAGCTGCCTTTAGATGTACTCTTATAGATGGGCTACTTCCCATATCTACATTTATGAGGTGCCGTCATTGAAATGGACCAAGCTTCTCACTTTACTGAGGTGGCAGTATTTTAAAGGCCCACCAGCTGGTTGCTTCTACTGTCTGCATCCTTGATCATTAGCACTATTGGGGAATATACCAAGGAATAGAAAGTTAAACCTTTTAGGTGGAATACAAAACCAAAGATACAGCAAATGCACAACAACTGCAATAATATAAAATTAAAGAAACTTTATGCAAAGTTTCAAGTGTCCATCCTTTGGTAAAACTTCACTGTGGTTACAACTGCAAGCTGTTTATGGATACTTCAGTTAGTAGTCTTAAGAGCTTTAGTTGCGCTAAAACTGAGCTAAAAGCTTTATAGTGTAATCTGTAAAGAACATATAATTCCCATTTTTACACTAAATGCTTTTTGCCCACTGGACAGAAAAAAAAGTGATGGAATTTTACTGTGTTACTTGCTCTTCTGAGCTAGTGGCCACTTTCTACATGCACACTGCGGCACAAGTCCCCTATGTCATCTTCCTTGTAACGATATTTTCAGAAAATGCTTCATTAATTATTTTCCTTCCATCAGTAGATCAGAGGTCAGTTTGTTCTGCTGATGATTGCACACCATTCACAACCCCTCAGAAAATAAAGCAGTCCATGCCTATACTCAGCAAGACCTGGACAATATTCAGATGTGCTCAACAGTCCCAAGTAATATTCACAATGACCTTATCCAACAAGTGAGAATTTAGCATTCAGTGGCATTGAGCACTTCAAAGCCTCACACTGGCTCTTCCTCACAATTAGCATCCTGGAGTTCAGTACAATTAACTCATCCAGACCAGCCGCATAAATAATCCTACTACAAGTTCAGCGGTCATATTCTGTGGTTTTTGACTTCAATAACAGTCAGTAATAATACAATGAATAATAATTAATTGATGCTAATGAATTGTTGAAATGTATTGAATGACCAATTATAATAGCTACATTCAACAAATGCATACTATAAGATAGTAATATTTAATAATCAATGCAATGGTTAGAACTACTATTCATTGTATAATTATGAAGTATATTTATAATGGAACTATTATTCATAAAACTTCAATAATAAAACCAATAAAATGAACAATTTCCCTGAATGGCTAAATGAGAATTTTTAATTTTGGTGGCAGTGTTAAACTCATGATGTCAAGTTAATCACCTCTCAATATTCATTTCCATGTGCTCAAATGAAATGAATATTTGGAGGCATGCTTGAAGGACAGGACAACATTACCTATTTTATACCATTGCTAGAGGTCATGACTATCCACAGTAGGTATAAGTACCCAGTGTGAAACTGAGCTACATTGAACATAAACAATATAAATTCAGCTCCTGCTCACAACTAGCTCAGCTGCTTTTAGTTGAGATAACCAGTGATGCAATCCAAATTTTGCTTTCAGTCAGAACTACCTGCTCTGATGACCAACGTCTCACCTTCTTTTGCAACACAAACAGAGCCAATGTCTGAGTGCGGCAGTGGAAGCTCTGACTAATTACATGCAAGTTCAGACTACTGCCATTATGACTCTGTGTTCAAATGAGCTTTGAGATGGCATGATGCCTCAACTCTTCTGTAAAAGATTGCTGAGGTGTTGCCCCAATGGAGTCAGAGTGACCCTTTGGACCAGATTAGCCGTTATTTATCCTCTATCCTCTTTCAAGCAAACAGCCCACCATAGTTACTCTGCTAGTGTTCTTGGTGTTAATGTTAGCCTGCTAGCTCAAGATGGTGCTGCTCACTGTGAGGCAATGCAATTTGAAGATGGGACTCCTCTACCCAAAAATGCCCGGGGTCATCCTTAGGACCTCTTGGAACCTTCTCCAGTGTAACACAGCAGCCTTTCACTACTCATGCTTGAGTCATGGAGCAGCATTGCATGCAAATTTCAATGAAAGGCAATCACTATGGGTTTGAATAGCGGTAATCAATCGATTGGATGTATAAATAATGTTTGGAGAGATAAATTTGCTTTCAGCTTTTCTTCCTCAGTGGTGATTAAGCAGATACTGAGATGATCAATGTAGATAGAAGGTAAACAGCAAGAGTAGAGAATAAAAGCCTGAGGGCACACACCACCAGGTTCAAGAACAGCTTTCCCTTCAAGCATTCGGTTCTTGAACCAACCAGCACAACCTTAATCAATGAAGTTCAGCAACACATTACACTTTACAAAACTTTACACTAAAATGGACTTTGTTCTGTGTTCTTTTTTGTAAAAATCATGTAAAATTTATGTTAATTTATGTTTTTTTCTTGAGAATGCTGCTTATAGGAGGCTATGTGCCTGTGATGCTGCTGCAAGTAAGTTTATCATGGCACCAAAGCATACATGTACTTGTGCATATGACAGTACACTCAACTTTGACTGATGGTTTTTATTTTACTTTTATTCATAAATGTGATGCAGAGATTACTGTCAGCATTTCATGATCATTCCTAACTGCCCTTGACTACGCCCTTGTGGTGAAGATAGTTATCAGAGATGTTGCTCTAGAATTGTGATCCAGCAACACTTGAGGATCACTTTTATAATTTCATGCCAGGATGGTGTGTGTTGTGGAGGTGGTCTTGCAGGTGACGATACTCCCAAGCAATTGCTGCCTTTCTGGATGTCAGAATTCACAAGTTTAATGGGATTTGGTGAATAAGTGTTGATGAGTTACAATATGTATTTATTAGAAGGTACACATTGTAGACACAGTACATCAGTGGTGGAAAGAAGAAATGTTTGGTTCACCAATCAAGCAAGCTGCTTTATCATGTATGACATCAAGCTTGTGAGCTGCTAGAGGCTACACTCATTCAGGTGAATGGGGAGTCACACTGTTGACTTATGACTTACAGGTGTTTGCAAGGTATTGGGCAGAAATGAACTGAGTTCTTCGATGCAACATCTGGACCTGCAGCGACGATATTCATATGGCTGTTCCATTTAGGATTCTGGCAAGCATTGAATGTTGTTGGATGTCAATTGTATTGTGGATGCTCACTGCCTGGCACTTTAGTATATTGTGTCGCTCTGAGCAGGTCATGCTACTTGTAGCAGGCCATTTCATTCTTTGACCATTGGTTAATCAGCTCAGCCTTCTGCTCACTAAAAACACAAGGCATTCAGTTTCTTCCTACTTGCTCAGCCAGACTAGGCTTCCCAGGTTGCATCCTCCCTGCTCCTTCTCCCCTTTCTCCCTCTTGCTTCTTTCTTTCAGATTTGTAGCTCGGAGCAAGTCTGTGTGACAGAGGAAACAACAAGCCGGAATAGATGATGTGGCCCTCTCTGGAATGAAGAGGACTGTATCCAGAGGTGTCCAGAGTGTAACAGTTTCTTCAGCATACTAAAAATCTAATCTCTTAAGTTGCAAAACACAATGATGCTGGAGGAACTTAGCAGGCCAGGCAGCATCCGTGGAGAAAAGCAGGCAGTCAACATTTCGGGTCAGGACCCTTCAAGTCCTGACAAGGGGCAGGTCCCTTGTTGTAAGCATTCTGTTCCTTGGTGAATACTCAGATCAGAAGCCTAGACTTTTGGGTTGAGCTATTACTTCAAGCAGCCACCTATTGCTCAAGTTCATGGCTGAAGGACTGGGGGCAAAGCTGCCTAGGGTGAGGAAAAGGCATCATGTGATTTCCATACGTGTTTGGCAATGGCCATTAAGATATTCCAGATTTGGTTGCAGACCTATTTGCAGTTGGCTTTCATTTCTGCTTTTTGAATTGGTGCCCTGACGGTGATCTGGGTGTGGTGAATGATACCTCACACCCATGAGAAGCTGCAATTCAAGTGAACTTCCCAATGCACACTGCAAGGATGAGAAAGTGAAACTGCTCACCAGAGTGGAGAGCTTCAGTCACCTCTCTAATACTGAGGTGGGCTGTGGATGGAGGTGCCTTCCTTGGTTCTGCAGCAACAGTGTGGAATGACTCCAAGGTGAAGAAATGTCACTTTCACAGTCTCAGGTAAAGCTTTCACTGCATGGCGATGTCACATGGCAGATCTAGGAACCCAAGGTTTTCCTGGTGCAGAGCCACTGCTGCCATTGCTCCTCTCTCAAGCTGGAATGGGACAACTGCATCCTGAGAGTTGGCCGCTTGCCCCAGAGCTCTCCTCCAACATCTGGCAGATTCCCCTGGTCTGTGGGCCCCATTCCCCTCCTTCTCATTATCACATTTGAGATTCAGAACAACAGTCACCAATGTGTCCATTTTTACTGGCAGAGAAGTTTGATTTAAAATTCAACATTAAATATAATGTGATGCCAAACCACAACAGTCCCAGTAGGTGAAGAGTGTATACCTGCAAAATCAAAAAAATTATCATAGGTCCTTCCATGAAACTCAACTTCAAATCAATCACAAACAAACCAATAACTCATTGGGAATCCATTTCAGTTGTGCAATTGTGGTGACAGGGGCAAGCATACTTTTCTTGTAGTTTCTGTACATGCTGTGAGTGGAATTGTTACGTTCCAATTTTGCAAGACTGGCATCAAATCAGTTATGCATGAGAAATGGCAACAGCTCTGTATCATTCTGCTGTGCTCAGAAGTCCCTTTGTCTGAGCCAACTTGATGAGTTGCACCAGTTGCACTAAAAAAATGTACGTGCAATTTTCCGATGAAGTTTGCGGCAGATCGACACTAATTGAAGTGAAGAAGTGGCATAACCTGGCCTAATTTTGCAGCCAATGTATTCAGAAGCAGGTAAATTTAGACAACAATCATTTAAAGCAACATCACGGCAAAGGAAAAATAGGATTAAAATAAAGGAAAATTCTAGGTTTAGAATAAATCATATTTAATGCCCTGAAACCTAATTATTAGTTGGTTCATTTTTAGTCTTTTATTTCATTGTAAAAATGGAATTTAATGTATCAATTACCTGTTAGCAGTTATTAACTGCATGCTTTTAACATGTTTAGATTAAATAATTTAACTGAGCTTGTGCTAGGCAATTGACACTAAAAATGTGTTCCATGTATTAAGGGCAAGTTGCTTCAGACGAGATTTTAAATTTGCTCATGCAAACAGAAACAATAATAAA
>JAUZTB010000033.1:29977020-29993137 GCA_034780895.1 Rhynchobatus australiae | reverse complement strand
CGGGTCTTAAATCTAAACAAAGGAACCTATAAATGCATGAGGGGAGAGTTAGTTGTAGTTGATAGGAAGACTACATTGAAATTATGATGGTGTACAGGCAGTGGTTAGCAATTAAAGAAATAATGTTAAAGTTGGAAAAAAATTCCTTTGAGGCACCAAAATACAAAAGGAAAAATGATTCATCCAAGGCTGACAAGAGAAATTAAAGATAATGTTAAATCCAAGGAAGAGGCTGTTAAAGTTGCCAAAAATACTAAGGCTGAAGATAGGGAACATTTTAGAATTCAGCAGTGGACTGAGAAGTTGATAAAGACAGAGAATCTGAAAGTAGACTGGCGAGAAACATAAATACAGACTGTAAGAGCTTTTATAGGTACATAAAAAGGAAAAGACTACTGAGAGTAAGATTAGCCCCTTACAGAGACAGGAGAATTGAGGGCAAGAGTGGGGCCTGTTACAGACAGGGACAATAGAATTTATAATGAGGAATTAAACAATTACTTTGCATCTGCGTACATGAAGGAAGACACACAAAACCTGCCAGATATATTAGAGAATCAGAGATTTACTGACAATGAGGAACGGGAAGAACAGGAAGTCAGAAAATAGTACTGCAGAAGTCAATGATCTTGAAAGCTGATAAATTCCAGGAACCCGATGACTTACAAGAGAGAGTTTTGAAGGAGGTGGCTTTAGAAATGGTGGATGCTCTGGTTATCATCTTCCAAAGTTCTATAGATTCTGGATTTGTTCCAGTGGATTGGAGAACAGCAAATGTGACCCTACTATTTAAGAAAGGAGAGAGAAAAAAAGGCACTTTTGACCTTTCGCCTGATGTCAGTGGTAGGGAAAAAGCTGGAATCTATAATGAAGGATATTATTCATAATACCTGAAGTAACTAATAGGATTGAACAGAGAGACATGAATTTCTGAAAGGAAAATTGCCGCGGATTGAAGAGGACATTAATCTGAAGGTTATTAGGAAGGATCAAGCTGGAGATCAGGGCATGGGGATTGGAGTGATAACACGGGGTGAGGGTTGGAAGAGTGAAGCCACCATTACTGGTAAAAGTTTTATCTACCTGTGGCCGGTGCCCTATGTTATACTCCATGAACTGAAACCTGCTGAGGCAGATCCACTTTAAGTATCAGGACAGCCATTTGTGAAGGTCTGCATGGGTGGCCACACCATTCACATGGACTGAATACCATAGCAGTGGCACTGGGACAAGCACGACAAAAAAGTTGAATGCCAACACATGTGTTCGAGTTCCTCCATCCATCCCTGTGTCTGATGCAGGGAATTGGAAGGGATAGAGTGAACTTTGTGGAATTTGCAGAAAGCCCACAAGATTCCTGTATAATTGATTTTTTTTAAGTGAAGTCGAATCCTCTAGTGCACATGAACTTTGTGCTATGTACTCCAATTTACCCTTTCTTCTTTATTTCAATTACTTTTGCCCTTTTTTTCCATTGTATTCACTTTATCTTACTCTGTTAATCATTTTAGAATCTGGCTTTCTGCCTTTATTCTTTTGTTTAAGTTTCATTTATCTAAACTAATTGCTTCTGTAATTGTTTCATCCTTTTCATTTTTATTGTTTCCAGGCTGAAATGGTCTGTCTTTATTATCTTGTAACTACTTGGTGGTCCTACTGAATGTGATTTTCAGTTTTTCCCCCACATACATAAAAGAGATGAACTCTGATATGTTACAGTGAGATATTACAGGTGGTGTATCACTGTGGACATATATAATGTGATAATCAGGAGCTTGCTGTGTGAAGTCAGCATTTGATCAAATACCAAAAAAAAACTATATAAATCAATACAAGATCCTTTGTCTACTGAAATAAAGCAGACATAGTTACTGCTCAGTCCTGATTTCAATCAGATGGTGGCACGGATATTTCAAACGTTAATTAAAGTGAGCATTTTAACTGATGCACCATCATCTGAGAAGGGGCTAGGAAATATTCATTCTCTGCTGTCCATATGACCACTTCAATTTCCCTTCTCCCAGAAATAAACATGACCAACAACAACTCTTTATCCAGTACTGGATCTATCAATGTTATTTACATTCAGCTATATTTGTACTATTTGTTTCCTTTTTACACTGTAATTTTCTGTTTCTCCATATTTGTGTTTGGTTAATTAAAAAAGTATTTTACCCTATGTTGAACCATTTGTATGAGAATTGACTTGAAATTTGACTCTTCAAAAATAACGACAGCAATGTTTATAGCATTTATACAATTGCTTGATAGCTGCTCTACTGAGCCATGTTAATGTGACTGATAAAACAGTTGGTTTAACATGTATGTGTTAAATAGTATATTATTACCAGGGAAATAATACTAAATAATACTTATTTTGCTCCTACCTCACACCTGTGGCTAGCTCCGAGTGGCTGGAATTAAGTAACGTCAGGTACATGGAGAGGTTCTTCCAGAGGACAGGTTCAGAAGAATAACCATTATCAGATTGGACAGAATGAAACTGAGCCATTTCTTTTGCTATGAGTCTGTATAGAGAAAAAAAATCATGTATTTATACTTTACATATTATTAACATTTCCATTAGTACTTTATTATAGTGAAACGTTTTGAGCTGCTAGATTTATCACAAAAATATTAAAAAATTCTTGTTAGGTTTATCATATTTTTAAAAAAACACATTTTAAACTACTGTATTTTAATGTTACATACTCACCTGTAATGTTACACAAGAGCTAATGATGAGCCAATAGCAAATGTTAATTAGTTCTCAGATGCACACCTCAGGAAGGATCTTGAGAAGCATCCTGGTAAATGTGTGCTGTAGAATATTTACAGATTTACTAGGATGAAATACCTTTATAAAGACGTGACAAGGTGTGCCTTCTTTCCTCTGATTACAATGTAGTATATGCTGTGATATCAAAAAAGTGTTTAAAGCTATGAAATGCAAATTTACAGTATGAAAGACAATGGTATTTGGAAGTGGTTAAGAATGAGTTTCACATATGTCATGTTAAGTATTAAGACATGGGGCAAGAGAAATTTCTTTGCACCAAGTATTGTGAGGCTGTAGAATTCAATTTTTTGAGTAAGTGATTTCAGGAGAAACTATGTCAAAAGTTAAGATTACACTTTATATGGAGATGAAGGAATATGGTTTGGATATCAGAACAGAATAAATAAATGTAATTGTAAGTACTT
Organism: Rhynchobatus australiae; assembly: GCA_034780895.1. Classification (NCBI taxonomy): domain Eukaryota; kingdom Metazoa; phylum Chordata; class Chondrichthyes; order Rhinopristiformes; family Rhynchobatidae; genus Rhynchobatus; species Rhynchobatus australiae. Next base: position 29,989,933 of record JAUZTB010000033.1, on the reverse strand, counting down.
GTTTGCATGGAGAGTATGTTTGGGTTGAAACGTCTGTTTCCAAGCAGTAACCTCCACGTACAACACCGCAATAAACCATTTCCAAACCATCTCCAATATGTTCAATCCATCTGCTCTGTTAATCATCTTTATATGCATCCGAACATCATACAAACCTCATTTGGGACATTTCATCTCCTGAAGATCAATATACACTACATAGACTCATTTATTTTATCATTCCAATTATTCATGCACCCCTTAATTAACTGTTCATCTCTTAAAGGTAACATATTTTATGATCTTTTAAAGTTTGGCACAACTGACTCTCTTTTCTTCATTTATTCTTCCATTACACTTGAATAAAAATGTTATAGTCTCAACTCATCCTACTCTATATTATACATATGTAAGGTAGATTGATAATACATGATCAGGGCCTTTACTATGTCACAGTGGCTACAAGAACAAGTCAGGGGCTGGGTGTCTGGTGGTAAGTGATTTACTTTCTGACATCCCAAAGCCTTTCCACCATGTATAAGGCACAAGTCAGAAGCATGATGGAATACTCGCCACTTAACGGGATGAGTACAGTTTTAGTAACTCTCAAATAGGTTGACACCATCCAGGACAAAGTATCCCACTTGACTCATACCCCATCAACCATCCAACAGATTCACTCCCTCCACCACCAGTGCAGTGGCTACAGAGTGTGCCATCTACAAAATGCAATGAAGTTACCCACCTAAGCAACTCAACAGCACCTTCTGAATCTTTATCTTTACCACCAAGAAGGAGGAAGTCAGCAGGGGTAAGGGAATACCACCACCAACAAGTCTCACACAATCCTAACTTAGAAATATATCACCAGTCTTTCATTGTTGCTGGCTCTGATCCTGGAACTCTCTACTCAACAGCATTGTAGAAATACCTTCTTTGGAAGGATAGCAGTGGTTAAAGAAGGCAGCTCACCACTATCTTCTCAAGGACAATTAGAGATGAGCAATAAATGTTACACTCGCCTGCAGGGCCCTGATCCGGAAGAATAAATAAGTAAAAGAAAATGACAGCAAATATTCCTGTACTAACTTTCTTTTGTTGTCCTGACAACAGATTTTCTTTTGTCAAAATGGTATATGTAAAATTATTGAGAGTTCCAAATCTGACAAATAGTGTGTATGGTATTAAGATAACTCAGGATAACTACTGTACATACAGCCATACATACCTACTGCATCTGAAAATAGAGAAAGAAGATTATGAATGAGAGTTCCTGATCTTTATCACTTTCCAGTAATCCTTGCTGAAGATTTGCATGGGACAAACAAATTGAGTTTGCCTGTTATTGACATTGGTTTACTACTGTCAAATGTACCGAGATACAGTGAAAAGCTTTTGCCTGCATGCCATCGGGATAGATAATTCTATACATAAGCAATGTAGACCAGGTGCAGTGAAGATAGACAAATAAAGTGCAAAGTGAAGTGTTGGTATGTTGTTTGGATATTCTGTTTGTTCTCATCAGTAGGCTCACTCTTGAAGAATGACTTCTTGTTGCACATCCAGAAAACATCTGAAATCTCATGATCCCAACTAGAAAGTGGTGTTAGCAGGGACTAGCAGATGTAAAATCCTGGCTGCATATCTGTGATTTTCTAACAATACACTTAACTTGAAGGAAATCCATAGCCTGTGTGCATGTGACATGATCATCTTTTATCCATCAATCCCATGCTGGAAGTCCAGGAGCATGGAATTAGCCAGTAAAAACAAGGGGGGAAAATTGTCATGATGGAGATTGCATATGTTAGTGGTGAAAGTGGAAGAAACAGAGGCAGAACTTGTGCTGAGGAATCTACTGTCATACTTTACACTAAACTGGGGGGAAAATGTGTTTTGCTTTTTTTTCTGATCATCCATGTCAAAATAAGAATACAAGGAGTCTTAGATCCTCAGAGCTTACACTTTATATAGTTGTGAGGATGGATGAAGGATAACGACCATAAACACTTAAGACCTCTGGCCTGCTTTTCAAAGTAAACTTTTCAAGACCCCTTTTATAGCAATAATTTTTTTGGAACAAAATACATTAAAAGTGTTCTGTTCTGTCTCATTGTATGAATCCATGGTTTTACTGAATCTCTCAAAAATGTAAGGGCGCTCATAACCTCAGTCATTAGATTTCCTTTCATTTCCAGAGCTTTTAGGGTTGGTAGGGTTTAAAGAAAACACATTAATAATGAACGATGATTTACTGGAAAAGGATATTAACCGACCGTACATTTAACCTCTTCAAGAAAACCAGGAACATTATTGCACTGTGGGACAAAAAGGCAGTTCGTGCTTCAGATTTCATTAATACCTGGAGTGAAAAAAATGATTACTTAATAAATACTGTTTCTTGAACATTGAATTAGATTAGAATTTACAACTACACTCTTCCCACATTCACATCAGGTGTAGTCAGACTGCAATGTAATCTCCAATTGATACCTTTAAAAGCACCTTAGAGTTTAGCAGAAGTTTCGTAACTTTCAACAATTGTATTGCATGTTTTCTCGTTTGTGTGATTGTTGTTAGTCTTACCACAGTCATACAAGTCAAATGTAGCTGTACCATTCATTACATCATCCTCACTCAGTGTGAACTCTCTGATCTTGTTCACCTTGAGATCCAAATATGCCCTCTGCCTGATGGCCCTAGTTCTGGAGTGGAGCATGAACACTGGCATAGACCAGTTGGGGAAATTGCTAGTTTACTAGCTGATACACACCAATCCCATTTCTGGCTGCTGCAAGTTCCATCGGAATTCTTTAGCTTGAACTGATTATCCCAAGTTCTCTTTCTTACTTAAAGGGAACTATCTTTATAACCCTGTACTGTCCATAGAAAAAGCATACTGGATGTTGTACAGCTAGGCAAATGCAGAAGCACTATTTTTCAGTCATGTTCTAAAGAAGCAAAAATGGACCGGAGATGAGAGTCTTTTGCTACTTTTCATTCTTTTATTGTTAAAGTACTTGTTGAAATATCTATTAACCCAAAGAATATAGAAGACTCAAATTTTTTTCACAGGTGAACATATGACTTAGGAGCAAGAGTAGGCCACTTCGCCCCTCGAGCTTGCTCCATCATTCAATAAGATCATGGCTGATCTGGCTGTATCCTCAACTTTGTAGTACTGCCTAATCCTGGTAACTTTTCACGGCCTTGCTTACCAAGAATCCATCTGCTCCTGCCTTAAAAATATTCTAAGTTTCTGCTTCAGCCCTTCAAGGAAGAGAGTTCCAAAGAGTCACAGCACTCTGAGAGAAAAAAAATGGTTCATCTTTGTTTTAAATGGGTGATCTCCAAACAGAGACCATTTTTAAATGGAAATGTTGCTTCAGTTTTCAGAGGAAAGTCTGCACAGTGCCTTTTTGCAAGTTATAATGCTTTAAAGCATGGAATTTCCACCAGAATGTTTCTAATCTCTGATTTCCTGCCACCTTGGTGGAAGCCTGGCAAAACAGTCGTTTAAAATGTTTCTTCAGGATGTCTGCCGTTGTGCTTATGAAGCTATTGTGAGAGAATTCTGCTGAAATAATTGGCAAAAATCACTGTGAGATCAGTGAGGGGCTTTGGCTCAGTCAGTCCCAGAGCAGACCTGCATCCTTAACACTGTTCGCAGCTGCATACCACAAGCAGAAACCAAATCAATTAACTAGCAGGCAAGGTGGGAAATTCAGTAGGCAGCTAAAGGAGCAGACCTCTAAGCTGAGAAACAAGAGGGATGGGACTAAGCTGCAGGGAGCATGGCAGCGTTTGTATTTAAAAATGTTCTGATATTTAAAGCTATTAGAAGTCAAACCACATTTTGTGCCCAGAGGAGGGGCTGCGATAAAAGAGATAAAATGCAGAAAATTGGAAAAGACCCTGCAGCATGACTGTCCCTCAGCTGGTTATTTTTCACTAAGTGTATCCAAACTCACTTTTAAAAGTTGTAAATTTGCAAAAAAAAAGACATGCCCATCTGTGTCAGATTGCCCACCTGCTTCTAATGCCAAAATCTCACTTCTGGTACTTGGTCACCCTGCTCGACGAGCTGATTGCTGCTGCCTAGGGAACACACTTCATGCATTTGCTTTCATCAAATTCTATAAATTTTGTTCCGAGATGACTGGATGAATCCTCAGATGCAGGAGCTTCTCAGCCTTGAAGAATAGGTGACTGAGCTGTTAAGCATTCTGTTCCTATTCTGGCGGATCAGTGGGTTCAAAGCTGCCAAAGGATTCAAGAGCTTTCTTTATCTCATGATCTACTTTTCTCTAGGCACAACTATTCTCATCTTATTTCTACTCCTCCCACAGAGCTAACACAGTAAAGGAAAGTAGATTGAGAGTAAAGGTAGGAAATCTCTTGATGATGATGACAACAATGATCAGCTCATACCTTCTATCATGGTACACTTGCCCACCAGTTCCCAATTTTGTCTTCTTCATTAATCCTCTTATCTGTCACACACAAACCAGCTAGGAGGCTTTTGTCTCAGGGATCTAGAAAGTGGGGCAGTGGATATTATCTTGGGTGATTCTCTGAAAACAAGACACCATGAAATGTCTGAACATTGAACTGTTTCCCAGCAGAAGCTGCAAGGGTGATATTCCTTGAACATAGAGGCAACATGCTGAACTCTGCTATTTCTTAGGATAGCCATATGAAACAGGGCCCATAAAATGGATTGAAACCCCCAATGAATCCATTCCAGGGCTCAATAATACAGGAAAAAGTGCCATCTTGACCCAAGTGCTTTTTGTACCAATCCTTCAAGCAACTACATTTCACAATGTCCTCTCTCTTAGTGGTATCCATCTGCAGCAGCTAATTTCAAACATGGATTCAGTTGTACTTTGATTTACTTTTGGATGCCTTCAATGGCATCAGTTGTTTCTGTAAGTAGCTCTTTCAATATAAAACAGTGTGAATTCACTCTATTTTGAACCACACATAATTACTCAATCCCAATATGTCTCCAGTGGCCTAAAGGTGATAGTGTTGGAAGGACAAACTATGAAACTGAATAAAATAAATCTGGCCTATTCTGGATTGAAACCCTCCTCTCCTCTCAGATGCCTTTATCATTAGCCCTTTGTCACTTCCACCTATCACCTGCCAGCTTTGGCACAATTTCCACTCTTGCATCCTCCATGTGCCTATCATCCCTCCTCACCTGGATCCACCTTTCACTTGCGAGCTCTTGCTCCGCCCTTTCCCTCCACCTTTCTATACTGGTTATCTCCCCTTTATCTTTCAGTCCAGATGAAGGGCCTTGACCCAAAATGTCAACTATTTCTTTTCTTAGATGCTGCTTGACCCGCTGAGTTCCTGCAGGATCTTGTGTGTTGCTCCAGATTTCAGCGTCCGCAGTCTCTTGTGTCTCAGATTTGGCACTGGTGCAGTTGGGTACAACATGTTCACTTGCCACATGTAAAACACATAAGGTCATGGTGAATTGACCATGGAGGTGTCCAAATAAGTGAGAACTTGCATTTAGTTATTTTTGCGTGCATATAAGGTGCAGAAGTGATGCATGTAATTTGTAGTGAGATAAAGAAAGTGGATGCAGTTGCTTGAGATCATGGAGTTCAAAGTAAAGTAATAGATTTGTGTATGCTTGTTAGAGATCCAAAATTGCTGCATGTGATGGCACTACTGAATTATTTATAGTCACGCACTGAATTTAAGTAAAAATAGACTTTTATTTCTTTTGTCTTGAGTTGCTTATTCCACATGCTTCAATCCTGAAAGCTAGTAAACTAATGGCACCCAAATCCATATTTCTTGCATGCTGGATTTTCACAACAATCATCTAGTTCACTAATCACATTCTGAAAAAAAACTAAGGCTAAGAAATCCCATCTGTAGTGCTTTAGGGAAATTAGCAAATATAGACAAGGAAAACTTCTTTGCATCTGCTGGTTTCAGTTAAGCACTAAGAGTGCTAAGAAGCAACAGATTACATGGACTAAACCCTGTTGGCCAAACCCTCACTGCTCTTCCCTTAAATATTGCCATATTTGCCTTTTCCACTGAGTACTTGGGAACTGTGGAGGCGATCATAAGTACAGGTAGATAACTAGTGACCAGCATCTCAAAAATAAAAACTTAAAACTAGGAGCACCATCATGGAACTAGAAGCTGCTGGCAGTTTTCACTGATAAGTGCATGGTCCGTATACCATCCAATGAATGGAGAAAATATTAAAGAAAACTGGACCAGTCTCTTTTATTTATATTTTCTTTTTGCCATTTAAACTAAAATTTAAATCAAGAAAGTATTTTCTCTGCTACTGTGGGTTCGAGAATCATTGAAATTCCAATCCAATTTGCAATTGTTTTTCAGACTTTTGCATTTTAACTTATTTTCTTGGATCTGTGATGCAGGATTTGCGGAAAGTTGGCACACAGATATTTATTGGCAACAGTTCTCATGCAAAACCATACCAAGATGTGGCAATCTGCACAGTGGTTTGATCACTTATTGCCAAACATATGGGTAAAATAGTGAGTGCCTTTTATCACACATGAAAATCTGCAGTTTTCAAAACACCGTATTTTTGTTTATCATATATTTTATTCCATTTTCAGCGGTAAACTGAAGGGAACCAACTCCATGGAAACTGCAATACACTCATAAAGTGACCCAGCATTGAATCATAGTTTCCAATGTGCAATTCACTGGAACAACCTCGGAATCAATGCTCTAAAGCAAGAATACAATAAATACACTTCTTGGCATGGAGGGCCAAAAAAAATGAATAACTTCTCTTTTCTCTCCTCAGAGGTTAGCTTACTAACCAAAAAATGCATACTTAGACCCAGGTCAGTGAAAGGATTTATTGGCCAACCAACTGCCCCACCCAGCGACTAAAGGCTACATTACTGTCGTACCTTTGAAAACCTCAATATATTATGGAAGCTTATTATTCCAAAAAAAGTTTCATTCCTATTGCTGTTTTGAAATAGAATCTCAAATTTCAATTCAAGGCAATGATACAAAGTATATTTTCAAATCATACCCAAAGAAGCAATAAAAATGTACACCATTACACAAGCTATTTTTTATACTACTACAACAACGCTACATTATAGTCTTGAATCAGAGCAACATAATATTTTTAAGCCTTTGAAAAGGCTAATATAACCTCATGGTAGAGAATTCATAAAATGATGTCATACAATTTTGGCTGCATTATACAAATGGAACCATTTTTTAATTAAGTATATGACTTCAAGTGACACAAGAAATGTCATATAGTTAACTGCAAACCCCAAACATTGTGCCGTATATAATGAGCAAAAAACATTTCTGAAACACATATTGTCTTCTGTTAAAAGAGGCAAACATATATGTATCTGCAGATTGCAGAGAAGATTTTCCAGAAAGTAAATTTGTAATTTTTGAATGTAAAGTCTTATATTATTGAATGTTTGGACAGATACATCAAAGATTGACTTGAATCCTTGAGGGGGTCAAATGCAAGGATCACAAGTACAAAGTTAAATGCATTAAAATGTTAACAAAAGGATACGACAAACCTTTTGGCACAGAACATAGTGAGACAATATAATTTACTTCTACAATTAGTGGTTGAGGCACATATCAACATCAGATTTGATGGATGAATGGGAGGTAGAAGAGTTTTGGAAAAGGGAGCTAAATGTGATTAAAACTAATGGCTTGCATGGAGGATAAGTGCTGGCATGGATTGATTTGATTGAATGGCTTGCTTCAGAAAAATCTGCCTCTACTGGACTTCCCCCTCTCCTTGCTTCATTCAGCTGGACTCCTGAAGTTTTCGCACATGGACCTTGAAATCATATTCCTCCCACTCCCACCTACCACAAGCACTCATCAAGTTATCGCTTCCTTTTTCTTGACAACAGGCTACTTTTAATCCAATTTTCCCAACTGGCTTCCAAGAAACTGCATAAAGGCCCAGATCTGAAAGGGAACCATTTACATCTTCAGAATTGATTACCTTGGTTTAGCCAGAGTGGAAGATTATCCAATGGTTTAGTAAAGCAATACTTTTAGAGGAAATAAGAATATCAAAGTTTGCTACCTGAAAATGGAAGGCTTCCTGATCAGCCACATGTCTAGGACTGTTCCTTTGATGAATTCGTAGCACATTCCATTTTGAAAAGTACAGTAAAGTTCTGGAGCACAATGGTGAGCATGAAGAATTTGAAAGCTTTTCACCTCGCTCTCACGGTCCACAAAAAGTTCTGTCATATTGCCATATATTCTTACTAGAACGACTTCTTCCATATCTTGGTCCACATGACAACCAACAAGCTTGTTTGTGATGCCATCGGTAAAAATCTAGGAACAAAAGTGAAAGAAGTTATTTTTTTCTTAAGGTGAAATCTCAATGCCAGGACAGAATTTCCACAATTAATTCCACCCCTTGGTATTGTTGGATTAGGGTCCAGATTGTTGGTTTTCTTGTTTTTTTTTGTTATTTTAGTTCTCTTTACTCTTGCTTATATGTTCGTATCATCACCTGTTTGTAAAGATATTGCAACTTGTAGGATATTTGGCCCTATACTTCTGTAGTTTCTGTAGTCTAAAAAACTGAAGAGTGACTCAGACAGCACCTTTTCACAAGTTTCTTTATCTAACTGGTTTAGACCGGTTTGCAGTAAAAAGGGAGACATGCTGCCAAGTTCTTTTGTTACTTTGTTTTACTTGCCTTGCTTGCTGTACAGGTTGACCCTGCCTGACCTATACTTTGATGAACATATAATGAAATGGCTGTAACCACAAGATTTGTGCCTAATTCTTGACTTCCGAAGAACCTTCTGGACAACATCATCTCCAGATCTAACGGTATCTTTTCCAACTGACCAGGTTTACAGCATGAGAGCATGTGTTATAAAATACCACAACTAAAAAAGGCAAGTGTAAATTTATTCTTTTCATTTTTTGCAATTACTGAGCCCAAAAAAAGTCAGAGAAATTTATGCAAGTTACTGCTGAATAATATGGAAATTAAAATGAATGTCAAATGTTCAAATTCACAGTTCAGATAAAATAATAAACAACTTGTAGACCCATGTACTGCTTATTCCCTTTTTATATCACTGGCATTAACCACAGTTAACAAAATCAGAAGCACAAGTGAGCAATGAAAATAATCCTTAAATACAAAAACAGAGCTTTTCAAATACAGAATTACCAATGAAATCCAAATGAATAGTTGTAGGATCATTGAAACCAGCAGCAAATATCTGATTTGTACTGTCAGTGAGGAAATACTTTTTTTAGAGTCATAGAGTCATACAGCATGGAAACGAGCCCCTCGACCCAACTGGACCAAGATTCCCATCCAAAGTACTTCCATTGCCTGCATTTGGCCCATATTCCTACTAAACCTTTCCTATCCATGTACCTGTTTAAGTACCTTTTAAATGCTGTTAAATGTACCTGCCTCAACCACTTCCTCAGGCAGCTCATTCCATATACTGACCACTCTCTAGGTGAAAAAGTTGCCCCTCAAGTTTCTATTAAATCTCTCACCTCTCACCTTAAACTTTAAACAGATAGTGACGTCTCTATCCCATGCAGGAGGGAGTGATTGTGTGCTCATCTAACACAAGACCTATGACCAATAGTGGACTGGAGACTACTGAAGATGGCAGTATGTTCGTGTCCAATTCTTCTGCTCACATCCCACTTTCTTCTCATCCCAAAATCTTTTCAGCCACATAATGATATATCAGGTTTAATTATGCCACTCTCACTCACCTTCACCCCTAATCATTACCAACCACAATGGTTCACCTAGAGTAGGACACCAGTCCTTTCTAGCATGGAAGTGGTGTCCAGCTCCACATCAACAGTCAGGTGTAGTGGCTGATAGAACAGGTCACAGTCTGCATTGTAGCCGGAAGCCACCACAATGTTTGAGTACCACAGTGAACACTCAGGCTTTTACTATCCAAGTTCTTCTTGCGGCCATCACAGCTCTTGATCCCACCGCCTTTGAGGTTCTCACAGCATTCTAGAAATTTGTCCTCAAGCAGATTGCCAGGTCTGCCTGTGCTCTGCCTCAGAGGAGTGACAATGGCCACATGGAGTATGACTCTGCTGCCTACTGACTATGAGACACCTTTTGTACTCCACTAAAGTCATTCCAATAGTATCTTTAACATTGCCCATATTTCTTCTCAGATTCCTCCTGGTCATAATGAGATGGTGCAGTCAGAAGCTGGGCAGCTAGCCCAGGAGCTGTTCACAGTCACCCTATGACTATCTGTATCTTCATCCACAGAGAGCAAACAATCACCTACCAGCTTGCCTGCAGCGATTGGGGATCACTGGGTTGAAGTATTAGGACAAATAAAAGCACAATGGACATAAGCAGGAAGGGAATACATAATGCTGATTAATCCATGACTCTATGGTTTAGCTTTTGACTTAACATATAAAAATATTTGGATGTTGATTCTTTGTTGCTGTTTTTATGATATGCGCACTAAGGCTCATTGAGATGATCAGTAACAAAGCCTTAATAACATGGGATCTGTGTTACTATGGAGATTCTCACTCATGGCCAGTAAGTGCTGCTGAGGCTTATAGCTCATCCCTAGTTGTCACTGATAGTGGTGAGGTGCTGCCTTGCTAACCTGCTGCAGTGCTTGTGGTGAGGGAACTTATCATTGCCATTCTGGGGCAGCTCCAACATAGTGAATGAATGAGCACAGAAGAAAGGTAAAATGTATATCCATGTGAGGATAGTTGTGCAATTTGGAGCCTGCATTACAGGTGTCAGAGTAGCCAAGAGTCATAGCTCTTGTTGCTCTACTTGGCAGAGGTCAAGTCTTTCCCTTCTGATGCAGAGGAAACTTTGACAAATTCCTACTATCCTTTTGATACATGGTGCACACTGCTGCTAGTATATCAGTGGTAGACTCAGTGAAATTTCAAGGTGGCAATGCCAAGGGCTGCAGTGTGCTAAAAGCTTTCTTGGCGAATGAGTTCCAAGTTGATCCAGTGTTTCACTGTTACCTCCCATCTCTCCATCGCGAGCAGCTGCTCGACCAGTGTTCTACCCCTTTCCCACACACACTTCTCTTCTGGATGCCCAGTGAGACACAAGTGAATTCATCCAGTGAATTTTCAAGAAACTCAGAATCAAGGCAAATGCATGTGCCTATGCTGTCTGAAGCCCTCTGGTTAATGAATTCCATTTTCCTGGAATAAAGTGTGTCTGTGACACGATGTACTTTGTGTTACATTGCAAGGTGCAGCACGTGGAAGATAGCAGCCTCAGCAACATCAATTAGTCCAGAAGTAAAGAAATTCAGGGCAACAGTGCTCTTTGCCTTTCTGGTAGATGTGTCCAGCAGATGTATATGACTCCATCAGCACTGCCATTGGAAATCTTAGCATCTGGATTGCCTCTCAGATAGGTCTACAGAGGAGTGGTGCTCCAAAAAGACTCTGGGGGATTAGTCTCACCTTGCCTGATTCTATTTCTTGCTTTAACTAAGATAGAATCCTTCATCTGTGATGGAGGCTTTTCCCTTTGCTCTGCTCCTTTTGTTTCACGTCAGGCTAAAGTGCCAGTGAGACCATGGCCAAAGCATCCAGTTTTAAAGAAAAAGTGAAGATTCCAAATGCTCAGGGAAGTCCAATTGCTCATTCATTGCTTGAGCTCAACAGACCTACAAGTAATTGAGATCTCCCCAAATCAAACGAGTGCTTGTTCCTGGTATTTGGACCTGACTTCCTGTGTATGTATAAACTAATTGCATGCACAATTTCAATTTTCAAGGGATAATGATTGGCAATATCCCCAAATGCTCCACATGCTTTAGGCATGTGTGCATAATATGCATGCAAAATGTGGTAAAATATTTCAATACAAAGTTCACTATAAGCTACCAATCATGATTTGTAAATGATTAATTGTAATTCAGTCCTACAGCATCTAAAAAACAAAGTGCATTGCCACTGAATTTCCAGAGACTTGTCTTTTCCTTGGCATCCCAAAGAGCTTTACACTCATGGATTTAATTTTTAATCATGAACTTTATAGCAAGACTGAGCTCAGCAAAATCATACAATCTCAATGAGCATCAAGTCTGGATTTGTTTGCGAGTAAAAAGTTGAACAAGGAAATTACTTTTTTTTCTAAAAGTGCTATGGGATCTATGTCAGTAAATAGACATACCTAGCTTCTGCTGAGCATGTTGCATAACATTGAACAATGTTAGGCTAGAGAGTCTGCAGAGTTTCCTGAACTGCATTAGTTATGTGAATAAGAATGTCATATAGGTTTGCAATTACTTGGTCATACTGTTGTATAAATACTTCACATGTGATCTATGGGAACATCTCAAAATATCTGAAAATTGTAATGTGAATGATCATTGGCAATTTTACATGTAGCTAGTGGAAACACATAGGTAGGCAGTCTGCAAAAGACCAAAGCCAAGCAATATGAGATGGATTCCATCCGTTTATGGCAAACATCAGCCATCAGCAGGCAAATTAAGGAATTGATAAGGGAACACTACTATACTACTGTACCAGCTGAAGTTTATTTGAGGCATACTTCCTTTAGATATCAATATTTCTTTACCTTCTATTTTATTTCATAACTTAAACATAAGAACTAATACCTCATGTGCTTCAGCAGTGCTCCATAAAGCCTGCTTTTTAATATCATCTATATAAAAGTTGTGGATAAGTAATTCCATTATAGACTTGTGCTCTAAAATGAATTTGTAGGCATGAGAAACTACCACTGAAACTAATCTCCAGGATCTACTGACTGCTTAACTATCATTGGGAATTTTCAAAGTTGTCCATCACACACTATAATATAGGTAAAACACTTTTTCATTGCAAAAATATTAAAGCAAAGTCATACATGATGTTTGGT
>JAUZTB010000033.1:29344174-29355886 GCA_034780895.1 Rhynchobatus australiae | reverse complement strand
CCTATATATTGGACTTCCCCTGTTCCTATCTTCAGTCCTGAAGAAGGGTCCTGACCCCAAACATTGACCGCCTGCTCTTCTCCATGGTTACTGCCTGGCCTGCCAAGTTCCTCCAGCATCATCATGTTTTTCACCTAGATTCCAGCATCTACAGTCCTTTATTTCTCTAGAATATATTCCTTCCTTAGCTCGTTTCTCTTAGGATTCTCATTGATTGTACTTGCCAATGTCATTTCAAGAATATAGGATTTGAGTACAAGTGCCTTGCTGAGACCATAATTGGAGCAATGCTGTACAGTTTTGGTCTCCATATTTAGAGGATATGCTGCTTGCAGAGAGACTGCAACAAAGATTCATTAAATAGGTTCCAGGGTTGGCAGGTTTGCCATACAAAGAGAGATTGAGCAAATTAGGCCTTTGTTCTCAGGAGTTCAGAAGAACGAGATGAAATCTTATTGAAACTTACAAAATTCTTACAAGGTTCAGCAGGCAGGATGCAGGAAAGCTGTTTGCCTTGGCTGAAAAGTCTGGAAGCAGGGGTCACCACCATAGAACATGGGGTAGGCTATTTAGCACCAACATAAAGATTAATTTCTTCATTCATAGGGTGGTAATGCAAAGACCTCTGGAGGCTAAATCATTGAGTTCATTCAAAGTAGAAATCAATAAATTTCTGGATGTTAAGGGAATCAAAGGATAGGGTGACAGTGCAGGAAAATGGCATTGAGATACAAGGTCAGCCATCATCTTGATAAATGGCGTAGGGTTGAACAGTCAACTGGCCTACTCCGGCTCTTATTATATTGTTCTTGTAGCAAAGATTGGTACTCTTAAGCAAATAAGTAAAAACCAGCATAAACAGGAGGCTATTATACACTGGTGCTTGGATTTCACATAAAGGCTGTCTCCAGCACTTCCTTGAATAATGACGTAAAAGATTCAAGATAATCAAAGTTTAAAAGCTTTTGCCAAAATGGACATAATTATCACATCCAATCCAAGAAAAAATAAATTCTTCCTTGAGTACTGTCTGTTTGCATGGACTCGATATACTTGAGCACCAGGTCAACAGCTGCACTGCAGCAGACATCCAGCTGACAATTGGCTATATTACCATGGAAACACAGAGAGGAATGCTTTTGAAAGTATCTCAAACTATGCTATTAATCATTGAAATAGGCCAAAATTTCCATCCAACCAAATGCAATGAAAAAGTTTAGATTTATGTCAACATAGATGAACACGCACACATCTAGAGGCAAATTGTATTTAGTTATTATTACAGGTATACTCAAGTTGCTCTTAAAAGAAAACAGAAAATATTTCAGAGTTACAGATAGTATGCAATCAGCAATGATTTCAGCCATGTGGAAGTGTATTTTGGAGCAGAAAGTATGCAAGAAAGGTTCAAGTATAATATCACATAAACTGAGTAGACGTTAGTCACACAAGTAACTTTAATTCATTCTTCTACAACATGAAAAAAATGAAGATATTGAGAGCATTATTGGCATGACCCATAAATAATTTATGCTCAAGAAATCTGTGTGCCATTTACCGATGATATTGACACCTATTACATACAGAGGAAAACAAGCTGACTGCTTTGCAAGATCATTTTTAAAACATGCTGTGCCCAATGCATGCCAATGAATTGGAGCATTTTGACTATTGACGGTGATTCATATTAGAACTACTTACATTCAGGTGTTGAATGAAAGGATAATCCTGCACTGCAGTTCATAGCCTCCTTCCCACACTGGTCACTCAGACTCCATAATCTAAACCTGCCCTGGATCTTGTAAACAAACATATTTGGTTCCCTCAGTCAAACATTGCTGCACTTCGCATCATTAATGCATATTTTCCACACACCAGATTATAGCTAGGCCTCCTTTTACCCTATTTCCTCTGAAGTTAGTATTCTCCTGTCCTTTCCATTACTTCCTTATAAATTCTTGTACCCCTCAATTCATGGTCTGCTTATTCCTTAGACATTAGTAAGAGCAACACACAAAGGAGCTGGAGGAACTGGGGCCCAGTCCTGAAGAAGGGTCTCAACCCAAAACATTGCCTGTCCATTTCCCTGTATAGATGCTGCCTGACCCGCTGAGTTCCTCCAGCGTTTTGTGAGTTGCTCCAGATTTCCATCATCTGCAGTCCCCTATCTCTCCACTGAATAAACAAGGCTGATTTTAGCCACTTATTTTTTTTTTATATACACATGTTGTTTCACCCACATCCCATCACCATCTCCAAAGCCACCTCCTTCTAAGTATTCCCAGGGAAAACTTTATCAAGTCATTTACAAATACATCTGTATTGTTGGATCGGCTAAGCTTGTATCTGCTGAAGTTTTGAAGACCAAGAAGGGACTTAACAGAAATATAAAATTTGACAGGTCTAGACTTGGTGTATGTGGAGAGGATACTTCCTCTTATATGGGAGAATCTAGAATGGAGCATTACAATTTAAAAATAAGGCACTGCCCATATTTTCTCTCAGAAGCTGAGTCTTCAGAACTCTTCCTCAAATGGCAGTGGAAGCAGTCTTTGAATATTTTTAAAGCAGAAATAAATTCTTGGTAAGCAGGAGAATGAAGGTTACCAGAGATATGCAGCAATGCAGAGTTGATGTTCCAATCAGATCATCTACGATCTTATTATATGTCAGAACAGGCTCAAGGGGCCAAGTGGCCTACTCCTGTTCATAATGCATACGTTTCTATTCCTCTGAGATGTTCACCATGCTTCTATTAGTGTCAGCTTTTCCTATTCATTCCTCAAATGCACTATTGATGCACTTCTCCCTGTTAAAACTTTCATTCTCTCTCTTATCCTTGTATGATTCTAGATGCAAGGAATGTGGACTTGAGAATACCTGGCAGACAATTACCAGATCTGGCAGGATAGCACGGAGAGGCTTCATACATTACACATCTCTAACAAACCGTCCCCTATTCCATACCCAGAATAGCCCTAGAGAACAAAGACAGTCCACAATATTTTTTTCTCCACCTTTAGACTCTTTGCCCTAACATTCCACTCCCACCTTCAATAAAGTTTTTATCACCCCTCTTAATATTTCCCAGCCCCAGGTCAATATCCATTTTTTATTTTACTTCAGTGAATTAGCTTTGGATGTTATATACATTGAAAATACTTTGCAAATGCAAAATGTTGTTAAGTTGCAATGGAATTTGATTTTAAAAGAGACAAAATCTATTTACAAAGATAGTGCTGCAAAGATTGTGATGTAAATTTGAAACTCTGTTGTTAATATGGTGTTGTCCAATGAGCTAAGAGTTCAGCTTTACTTTCTTTAACAAACCCTCTCTAAATTATTTATGATTTTCTTTCAAACCTGCAACCACGTTGCTGAAATGAGAGAAGTGTTACCCAATAACAACTCTCCCCAGACCAAATGGAGGCTGAAAAATGAAGTTACTTTGAACTCAAATTGATGAAGGTGTGTCTTGTATTTATCTGTATCATCTGGTTCACAAGTCCTGAAAGAGTAACCCCACATTTCGTAATGCACAGATGCTGCCTGAACCTTTTGAGTGTTTCCAGCATTTACTATTTGTATTTCACACAATCCATGTTGCTTGGCACAAGAGGGGAAACGATTACATTTTAGACAATTACTCTAATCCTGTATACACACACAGATCAGGTGACTTATCTGGTGGGGAAGCAGAAGTAGAAAAAGCGATATAGAGCTTGGCAAAGCAGAGCCCAGAAAAAAATATTATATTATGCTGGAAGCAGCTGTGTGGATTCCACACCAGCAGTCTGTCAGGAGCCGCAGTTCCAGACATGATAGTGGTATGTTTTCCCAATCAGCAGATATCCATCAAAGATATTATCCAAGAATTTAATGCAGGGGAAAGTCTTAAGATTTCATACCAATTACAAAGATATCTTTGTATCATACTGTAGCTTTCTTAATCAAGTGAAATAATTTGTACATTACAAATTTTTAGAGATTCGAGGGTAGAGTGTCCCAAGGATGAATAGGCACATAGCAACCAGTAAGTTCCATATCCCATTGGATAGGCTGTCACCATAAGGAGCAAATCCCGAACAACTCCATTCAGTGGTTCATTTCACTGGCAATATAACATGACCAGATTTCAAAGGCATCCTATTGGCAGTAAAGAGGTCCAGAGCATTTTGAAGACTGAAACTGTTTTGTTATGTAATCTGAAGGGGAAACAAAAGTTTTAATTAAGATCATACAGGTGATTTTCACACTATCCATTTAGTGTTCTGTTGAAATCACACATCTCTCTGGTCTAATTCCTCACCCTTGACAGGATCTGACATGCTATAATTTTTACTTGTTCCTACGAGCAGGCAGCCAGGATCCTTTCAATATCCGCACATCTATTCCTGATGTCATCAGCATTTTCATCAGATCCACTGTCTAAGGAACCAGGTCAAAGAGAAAAGGAATGCTGGAAGAGAAGTTTAAGTTTCATTTTTGCTTGTTTTGGAAGCTAGAAGGAACAGTAATTCCTCCAAGTACCAAAGGAATTCTTAGACTTTAACTGTGGCAAACATGCTGCCCAATGCTCCCACCCAGGTTGCAAATACTCCAGAATAGCCATTTCCACAGACTTAATCAATTTTGGCCCTCCACAAATGCATGTCTCATCCTGCCCTGGAAAGATGGGAATTAAATGAAGGCTAGGAAGTAAAATGCTGAACACACCTCCTCCCTCATTAGTAAAATTCAGTCATTGCATTCAGGATCCTCTATTTTGCAGCTATCTGCGAAAGCAGTTTTGTATAAAATAATATTCTGCAGGTTTTGCTCAAAGACAAATTTATCTGAAATGTATGTTACACTTTATCTTACAAGATCTTTGCTGCACATGCAGCTTTGTTACAAATACGTAAAAATGATATTCTCTATGTAGCCCATAGACAGGGGTTGGTTTTACGTTGATCTAAAGTCAAAAGTGAATGCAAAATTCTCAGCAGAATGGATGGTTTCATCTTCCCTGAGGTCTCAATGCATGATTTCTTATTTCTGTGGACAAAAGCCCTAATTCAGGGTTCATACAGCAAGAAAAAAGATTTGAGAAAATGAAATAAACAAGAAAAACTTACAAAATCTGCCATATGGGTTCACCTCAACTTCAAAATGAACAACTTCCAAGTATAGAGACATTTATGACAACTGCCAGCTTACTTCTGCTGGTTGTACCAGTAGCACTAGAGTGATAAATATTTCAGCAAGAAATTGAATACACTAGTAGCCACTGCAGAATAAACTAGAGGTGAGAGCTGACAGTATGGTGTAGGCAGCTGTAACAAGGCCCTAGCACAGACATATAGTTTGTAATAATTGGCAGTTTTCTTCATGGACTTCATACATTTGAAAGTTTGATGAAATCTGTTAAAGTTTATCTTCTACTTAGTTTCCCCGCCCACCTCCCAATGACTGGGTGTGTTGTGTTGATTTAATTAGAGACTGCACAGTGAGTTGAACAACAAAGCAGCTTAAAATAGCAGAAGAGATACTTGAAGTCTCCAAAAAAATGAAAAACCACTTAAAAAAAACACTAATGTCAAAACACAGATGTTTTAAATTATAAACCAAATTAAAGCACACATTCCAAAGAGTTCAGAAAAAGAAAGGAGGCATATCCCAGCAAAGGACTTTCACTATATAAATTACATAGCTTTAGCACCTTTAAACAGTCCAATTAAAATCTCAATAAAACTTATCTAATATTGCAGCTTCTGGTAATACTCTCAAATCATGCCTCAAGCAAACTTCTGGAAGTGTCATAAGGATCTGCCATATTTTTATTTGCCAAAGTTAACTCCAGTGATCTATATCTGGCATCATTGTGTCAAATACTGTGAAGTTATAATGAAAGCTGCATAGAGAAGCTACCCTTTGGCCAAGGCGAGTGGAGATGATTTGGTAATCAAAAAATCTAAACCCTGCAGTTGCTGGAAATTTGAAATAAAAACAAACTGCTGGAAATACTCAGCATTTCCTGTGGAAAGAGAAACAGCTTTAAATGTTTCACATCCAAATTCCTTCATTAGAAGGGTCTCAGATCTGAAATCTTAACTAAGATTAGTTCATTCCCTTGTCAATAAAATTTGGCTGTAAATGTCTGAGATTGTTTTTAATGAGATTATTGTTATTCTATATTACTCTCATCCATTCACTGCATCGTTCCTGGAAAAAAAATTACAAAGTGAATGAAGGGTTGGGAGAAATTGTTGCAGCTTCTGTATCCTCCATTCTTTAAATAAACTTTTGTTTACTGCCTAACTTAACCATAGTCCTGTACAATAGATGGTTTACTCTGAGTCATGTGATCTGCCCACTCCCAGCTCATTGCCTGACTTTGAGATTCAGAGTTCTTGATAATAGAAAATGCTGCAACCACACATCAGGTCAGACAGCTTCTGCGGAGAGAGAAACACAATTAGCATTCCAGCTCTGTAATCTTTCATCAGAACTAGAAGATGCCAGAAATACAAAAGGTTTAAAGCAACTACAGAGGCATGGGCAAATGAGAAGACAGGAGCGCTCAAATTAACAACAGAGATCAAGGAAAAAGCCCCGCATGTGTTGCTGTAGGACTAATAATAGTACTGGATGAGGTGTTACCGACAACAAAATCACCAGCTTATCATCATCACCAAAAAGAAAAGCAGGTAGTAAAATGTAAAATGGTATTCTGGAAAGCAGAATTCTCCAGGTCTCAACCAAGGGCTTTATGATACGAGACAATTTTCTAACCTTTTGGCCAATGAGATAAAAATCACATCTTTACTTTCATCTATTTGAATTTATCTTGCCAGCAAAGTAAAGTTTTCCGTCCACCATCTCCATTCTTCAGACAAGTCAAGTCTGTAAATCCATTGGCTCAGGCCTTTTTACTTGTTCCATGGTATACTATCAAAATTGATTCACAATCACGTATTGTCTCTGTTTCATGGCAGTGAGTCTGAATTTCATAGTTTGTGTATCCAGTACTTCTGGCCACATGCATCAGTATCACTCACCAGGATATTGGAAGATACATGACAAGTTAAACTAAGTTCATTTTTAAAAGCAGAACTTTCAGAGACCAAGCCCCTCTTTTTCTTCACGCCTCTTATCACACAGGCCAATATATGCTTGGAGAGCAATTGATCACATGGTACAAGTCACACGTTACCATTTTAATGCCTCCAAACCTTATCCACATCAACAAATGAGACATGGAAACTATAGTTTCCACAGCAAATAACACCTCAGGACACCAGATTTCATGCAAGTCACCTGGTAAAATCAGTTCAACTTCTGTTTATGCACGTCAATATTTTCTATAGACCAAACCAGCTGGAACAGGTAGAATATATTGTTCAATATCATCTGCCAAAGACTTTTCTCTTTGACCAATGGAAGAATCACCAACAATAAAAAAGGCCATAGCTCCACCACAGTGGGAGCATCAAACAGGGTCACAAGAAATGAAGCAGTTGCCCTGACATCTGGAAGCACCCTGCCCATAGCCAGTTAGCCGAGAGGAATTGGGTAAAGGCTGGTGCAGTCACCATGGAAAGGCACCACAGTGTCCAGACAGAGGCCCACAGAGGAAACAGGAAACAGACTGTGCTCCATCATCTGGTGAGAGGACCCAATATTACTGTTGGAAGGTTTGCTGCTGATACACTGAGCTTACTTCCCTATACTACTGCCAAGAATGACTGACTGACTACCCAACTAACTTTTTCTCATCCCCTTTCGATCAAGATGCAGGATTTTTAGAAAAATAAAGAATACATTTAAACTATCCCATTCAACCAAATCACATATTTGATGAAGAATCGGGAACTCTGAACACGAGATGCTCACACATGCAACCCTTTTCTGACTGATTTGAGGTTATTTCATTGGAAAATCTCTTGAAATTTTTCAGAGAACAAAGACGTTCATCAGGAGACTGCTGGGTATCTCCTGAATAACATGGCATTGTTAATAAAGATCCATTGATTTCTTTTGGATATTTCTAAAGGAACCACCAATCCTAATCACCTCTCTCTCATCTGCTTCGGGATGACCAACCTAGACCTACCTAACTAATTTCAATGAGCTTCTTCCCAAATTGCACATTAAGATCACTTTATACAAAATTGTTTTGTGTTAATGTGATCATAGAATTGCGAATCATGACAACTAAATAAGGTTAGCAAAACAGCAGAGAGAGCTAGAGTGGTAATAGGGTGGGAGTAGGATTGGGAGGAATAAAGAGCAGGTTGAAGCATCCTGAAATATTTATAAACAGCAGTGTAAAGGTAGAAGCCCTACAGGTTTATAATTGGCAGTAGCTACCATCACAAAGATCTTCTTTTCAATAATTGCCAACTGTAGGGCTAGTTATTTCCAAAAGTTTCCACTCAGATCAAAAGGACTTGCTTTGAAAATATATTGTCGTTGAGGACAATGGCTCCCGCTTTCATCTCATACCTCCTTAGATACTGCCTGGACTTGCTGAATGGTTCTGGGATTTTCTACTCCGTGACGGATGGATACAATTATTTGTACAGCTTGTGCTAAGAATTAAACAAATCAGTAATCCAATTTGGAAGCCTTCATAGTGTAATGTAATACAATATTACATGCCAGACTAAAGCAGTTACTATTACAAATTACTGCTCATTATAAAAGCTTCCTATGTGTCAGCTTTCTTAAATTTCTTCTTGCAAATGGCACTAAATAGAAAAACATTTAGTGAAATTAATGAAATTTGTCACTTTGTTGTTGATGTTTTGCTACATTGGCCTAACACAAATAGAATACTACTTCAACCACGTTAAGGATTAATAATTCTCCTGAGAAAATAATGTGCAGACTTCAGCCCTTTTATTAATTGTAACAAAGAAATCTGCAGCCTTAAAACAATGGGTAGAAACTTTAGCCAAAGTGGGCCATAATCATACATTACTGATCAATGAAATGCAGTACAGTGCAAAACTTACAAATCCCCGAGGTGGTCATTGTGAAAAGAACTGTCAGAAACAATCTCATCGAAGTTTAAGAGTCTCAGTGGAACTCTAGTATACAGAATTATTAGACACCTTCATATTTAGTAATAGCGTCAAACCAATAGACAGCTGAAGGTTCAGCATACAAATCTAGCAAAGTATACTAACACACACACCCACTCACTTAAGACACCCAAACCAGCTGTAAAATTCTAAAGCAATGCACTAACTTCACCAGTCCTTGTAAAAGATCAGAGACATTCTCCTGGAGCTGCCTATTGCTGTGCAATTCTTTTCTTCTTTCCAACACCCACATTATTGCCAGAGTTCCTTGCAGCATTGCCACGCAGTCTCTCCCTCACCATCCCCACTATATTACTGATATGATCCCACCACCACCCCTTCATAGAAGTGCCAAATTGTCTTTCGACATACCTACACCTCATCCCACTCCACTTCGCCCTCCATGAGTCCCTAATCCTTCCCCTCTCCTGGCCACGGGCTTGGCTGCAACTAAGTTTTGATGAGACAAAGTCATCATTCTCCCACCATGTCCATGCCATTCTGATGCAACCTTTTAGGGTGCACAAGACTCACTGCCCAATAACATCCGCCACATTTCCAGCTACATCCAAACACTACATGTCAAGTCAGCCTGGGTTCCAGAGATCAACGAGCAGTGGAAGAGCAGACAGCAACTAAAATATCACGCGAGCCCAAGAGACCAAAAATTGTTTTGGAAAGAAAAATCTAGTTTTCAGGCAGAGGACTGCTTACACTGTGAGGCCTGTCGTAGCAATACTTCACAACTTCACTCTGGCTTTGAAGAAGTGTTCTCTTCCAGTGTGACAATGAACTCAGGACGAGAAGATTAAGCTGGAATTGTTTACTTCTCCTCTTCAGGTGCGAGTAACGACAACCGCCACAGAAACGCTGGGGAAGTGTGCAGCATGTCTCAACACATTAATGAGCATGTGGAAGCTTTGGAAGTCCCTGTCCTTTGTAGACCATCTCTCAGGCTTGAGGATTATTCATTTCCTATGCACATCTGCGAGTTCCAAGGTGGCTGATACAGAAACTCTGTCATTGGTAGGGTAGGTGTTTCTTGGTGGGTGCATGGATTGTTTGAAAGGCTCCGCTGTTTGTTTTTGGCCTCCACGTGCTCCTATCATACAGACTTGAGGTGCTCGGTGATTTCCCAGATGCTCTTTTTACATTTTAGAGAAGTAACAGGCCAAGGATTCCAGTGAATAAGTGAACAGGTTACATTTTTTCCTCCCAGTGATAGCTGATAATGTGCTTGGAAAGCATTTGCCTGGATGGAGCTTTGAATAGGGTGCTTGTTTCAGGAGTTAGGTTTTGGGCTCAGACAAGATTCTCCACCAACAAAGATTTATCAGAGCTTAATGCTGCATTGAGAGTGGACACTGATATTGGTTCACCTTCCTGCCAAGAATTTGGAGGATTTTGTGGAAACATACTAATGGTGCTTCTGCTATACTTTGTTGTGACAAGAGGAATAAGATACTGCCTCGCAAACCAAAGATGGTGCCAAGTTTGAAGTCTTGATCTTCAGTTTTCTCAGTTACACTGGAGGCAGTGAGGGATTTCATCAATGATATTTTGCCCTTGCTGAGAAGTGGCTCATGAGCTCTGAAAAGTGATACAAGTTTTCCAGGAATTTTCGATTGCTGGTGGGCAGTGTTTTACAGTGGGCTCCGGTTCTTAAAAGAATTTTATCTTCCAGATATCCAGTACAAGGACCATCCTCTTCTGCCATATTGGAGAAATCAATGGATTCTTGAAGCTCAATCTCTGAGCATGCATATAAGCAAATGTCACCTGCATACTAAAAATCAATGACTGAGGTTGGGATGATCTTGGTTCTGGAGCCGAAATTATTAAAGTTCCTGTTCATCCTGTAAAGTAACTTCTCTCCAGAAAGGAGCTTGTTAGAGGCAAGATGCAGTATTGCAGTGGAGAAGATTAGAAAAAGATTGGTATAAATGCACCGTTATTAAGATTATTAAGCATAATCTCATTTTGCGTATCACTGTACAGCAGATAGAATGGGAAGGACAGCCAAATTTGAAAAGGCTTCTCCACAGTAGTGCAGATACAAGAAGCACGACAACATCTAGATGTCACATGACAAAACTGTCCCAGTTTCAGATTCAAGATACAGAAGTGCAGCGGGGTTTTCCCTCTTCACATGATAAAGCGGACCAAAAAGGGCGAAGACAGGCCTGGGTTCAAGCGGACCTGGAAGGAAGACGATAGGGTGAAGCTCAAGCGGACCGGAAAGGGTGATAGCCTAGCGGACCGTGTAGGGTGAACCCGGCGCATGGAAGGACGGAGCGAAGGGGCAGCCAGCCAAGTGCAATGTGGCGCAGGGAGAGCGGGAGGGGGGTGGATTGGAAGCAGACCAAGCAGCGTGGTGCAGGGCGATAAGCCAGAGCACCGGGGGGGGCATGAACCAGGCTGGGCGGGGACGAGGACGATCCATATGGGACGCAGAGGGAACGGGCGGCAGGGAGGAGTTCAAAGCGGACCTGAAAGGGAGAAGGCAGGCCTGGTCTCAAGCGGATTTGAAAGGGTGATGGCCCAGCGGACTGTGTAGAGTGAACCCGGTGCAGAGATGGACGGATCGAAGGGGCAGCCAACCAAGTGCGGCGGCGGCGGCGGCGGCGGGGGGTCGATTGGAAGT
>JAUZTB010000033.1:29070376-29080539 GCA_034780895.1 Rhynchobatus australiae | reverse complement strand
ATCTGCTATCTAGCTGAACCTGCAGTGTGACCATCTTACCAAAGTTCCTGTCTATGACATTTTCTGCCTCTGCATGTTCCTCAGGGAGTCCAACTGCAGCTCCAACCAATCTATGCCATCTGAAAGGAGCTGGAAATTATAATACTGTGTAACATTTTTAAAAAGTGATTTAAAAATATTTTGGATATTAATAACATCCAACAATCTGGAAAATTGATTAGTTGAGTCCCAAAGGCCTGAGTATGCTGATTATCAGCTTTACACTACTGGCTCAGGGAAAATGCCAACTGAAACTGCACACAAACTCTTTTTCTTATCCATATATTTTCTCATGCCCAAAGCAAACATTTCCTACTGTTCTAAACTTGAATCCAGGTCTTTCTTCACTTTTTTCTCAATTTCGCCATGCTCTCTGCAGTGTCTGACACTCATTTCCAGCTGCATTGAACCTATTCCTATTAAACTGATGACCTCCCAATGTCTTTCCTAGAATTGTTGAGAAACTAAGAAATGACTCAACATCTTAAAATGCTCTATTGATCAGATAAAGTCAGTATGGATTTATTATGGACGCTTCATGCCTAACAAATCTGAATATTTTTGAGGTGGTATTTAAAGTAGTGAACAGAGAGTTATCTATGGATATTATTTAGAATTAGAACATAAAATAGAAAGACTGAGCCATACAGTCCTTCTATCTTGCTCTTCCATTCAACAAGATTATGGTAAATTCTTGACCATTTTCCCACCCAACCACTGCACATCTTAGTGCCCCAACATCTATCAACCTCAAATTTGAGCATATTCAATGATTCTAATTAATCGCTCCTTATCCCAGTAATCACACGAGTGAGCTTTCTTTGACTTCACATGAAGCTAGTCTTCTGGGGTTGAAGAATTCCAAAGATTCAATGGCATCTTAATGAAGAAATTTCTCATCTTAAAGATACACAGATAATCTCTACCCGAGATTATGGGCCCTGATTTTAGGCTCTTCAGCCAAGGAGTGGTACCTTGGCATCCATGCAGCCAAACCCTTAGTGAACCTTTCGTATTTCTTTTCGACTCCAAGACATAGCCCAATTTTTGCCTCTCACCTAAGAAATTCATTTTGTGAACCTCTGTTGCATTACCTCCAAGGCAATTAGAAGTCATTTGAAATGGTTAAAGATGAAACTCATAAGATGGAGAGTAAATTGCAAACCTGATTAGGAAACTAACATCATAGCAAAACATACAGGAAGGGTTTGGGGCATGTATCCCAACTGGCAAGATGTGACTAGGGATAAGCTGGAACCCCAATTATATCTTGTATTTACTAATGATTTAAAAAAGTGCAACCATTAAATTCTAGACACATAATTCATTAAAAGTCCTGGACAGGTATTGAAAACAAGATCAAAATGGCTAATGAAATATTGATTTTTTTTCCCCTTCCCTCTACAGCTTGACAAAGCAAGTGGTTTGAAGTCAGTAGCAGCTGCTGGATGTTAGGTTAATCGACCACTGTAAACTGCCCTTAAAGTGTAGGTGAGTGATAGAATCTAGGCGGAGTTGATGAGACTGTGGGGAGAATAAAATGGGATCAGTGTAAATAAGTGCTTGATGGTTGGCACAGTACTAGGTGGAAGGAATTGTTTGTGCTGTTTGACTAATTTAGGATTAGTGTAAATGATTTGTATCAGAAGCAAATTACAAGGAGAAATTATACAAACTAGGACTGATTTCCCTAGAACTTTAAAAGCAACGGGTGACTTAAAGTTTAAGATATTTGTGGAGAAAGAGTACAGAAAAGATATTTCTGCTCATTGGGAAAACAAAATGAAGAGATATGGCTGAAAGCTTCAAGCCAAATCTTTTATATACAAAGTTAAGAAATGTTTTGAAATCAATGGATGACAAAATTTTGGCACTCTTTTCTGCAAACAATGCTGGCTTTTCTATTATTAAATCCAGGATTGTACTCTCTTTTTAAATTAAGGGACATGGGGAAAAGTACAAAAAAATGAAGTCAAGTCACAGCTCGTTCTCCTGTGGTTGGTTAGAGCCATTCAGGGGTGAAGTCAGGAAGTATTCATTCTGTACATAATGGGCACTGGAAATTCAGACCACTTCCCCAAACAGCCAAGGCCAAGGAGCAATTCAACATTTTAAAACTCAGGTACCTGTTATGAAACCAAACCAGACTGGTGTTAAGGTATATTCACTGAAACTAATTTTGTGTTACAACAGCTCCATGGCTGATTGCCCTGCCTATATTCTGGTATTTTTGGCAAAGTGTGATGGAACACACCCCCCTTCCAAAAAAAGGAGGAAATAAGATTTAATTTACAACCTTGTAAACATACTTTATTGAACTGAATCTAATAGTCACTTACCCCAAATTGGCAAATCATCAATGTACATCTGGTACCAGTAGTGGTTCTTGATAGCATATATAAAGGCATCTCGCTTTTGTTTATCCAGATCAATTTCACAGTAAGTACTTTGCATGACATCATCTAAATAAAAACGCATCAAATTTTATTAAATGACATCACAAACACACATGCACATATATATTTTAGTATATAAAAAACTGGATCTCTCCACAACATTAGTGCATTCTATTGCATTGTACTTTTATCATTCTTACACCTGGACCTTAATATCTTACAAAACTTGGATCTTAATAGGTTTTCTCCCCCCCCCCTCCCCCCCACAATTCCAGAAGCAAGCTGCATCCAAAATTCTCTCCATTTATGTAACTTTCTACCACAAAATACAATTTCTACATCAGTACAATGAAAAACCTGCAATTAACTGAGCATCTTGAAAGAGCAAACATCCCAAGGGACTTCAAAAAGATGAATTAAAGATCTAAAATATCAGAGACACTGAGGAACTAATTAAAGCTTTTGACAAAAGATAGCCTTTTTTGCAACATAAAAAGTTGGGATAGGATGGGAAAAGGCCAAAATATTTAAGAAAGGAATTGCATAGTGTAAGGGACACAACTACTGAAACATCTGCAAGTTGTGCTGGAATGATGGAGGATGAGCAGTGGATGAAATCTGTAGCATCCATGAAGTGGACAAGGAGATTGAAATGTTTACCAATGAAAAGCATGGCAATCTGGACTGATTGAGAATGGAAAGGAAATGTGAAGCTCCAATTAGCAGGAAAAAAAAAATCAATAGTACAATTGAGTAGAATCTTAGCAGAATATAGATCAAAGGAACTACACCACTCTCTAGAATTTAGAAGAATGAGATGAAATCTCATTAAAACACAGAATGCACACAAGGCTCGACAGCAGAGAACAGTCTAAAATAGTCACGGCATTCAAGACATTGGCGAAGGAGGAGAGGCCACAATGAATGTCATCAGCATGCATTAAAGCATGTGCACAGTGCTATTAGAAGCGCTGTATAAACATGAAATGAAGGGAGGGGCTGAGAGAGGAACCTTCTCCACCAGAGATGACTGCATGTGCAGAAAGTATTTTTAAAAAAATTTCCGGCTGTGCAAGGACAGAGAGAATGCTGTAGACATGACAAACACCAGGCTCAAGGAGAGTTTCTGTGTTCCAAGACAACTGAACAGTTCCCTTGTACAATAAGATAGACTCTTGACCTCACAATCTACCTCATCATAGCCTTGCACCTTATTGCCTGCTTCCTCTGTAACTATATTCTACATTCTGTTATTAATTTTCCCTTTACTCTCTCAATGTACTGAGGCGGTGAAATGATCTGTATGGATGGCATGCAAAGTTTTTCACTGTACCACAGTACATGGGACATCAATAAACCAATTTTACCAAACAAGAGACGATTGAGGAAGAAAGAATGACCAACCGATATCAAAGCAATGGGGGCTTTGAGAAAGAATAACATGCTCCTATTGCAAACATGCAGTATGTGTGACATTGATCAAAAGATGTAGGACATTCTTAAGTGAATGAATCAGGATGTTTATCACTTTGGTTCCAAAAAGTGCAGCGATATTCTACATAATGGTCCAATTCCTCCCTGAAAGTGAGGAATTGCGTGGCGCAAGTAGATAGCTGGTAAAGAAGGTGTATGGCACGCTTGCCTTCATTGGTCAGAGTGTGGAGTATAAGAACAAGGGAGTCATATTGCAGCTATACAAAACTTTGGTTAGGATACATTTGTGATATTGTGTCTAATTCTGGTTGACTCATTATAGGAAGGATGTAGAGGCTTTGGAGAGGATGCAGAAGAGGTTTACCAGGATGCTGCCTGGATTAGAGAGTATGAACTATAAGGAGGGGTTAGACAAACTTGGGCTGTTTTCTCTGGAACATCAGAGGCTAAGGGGAGACCTGACAGAGGTTTATAAAATTATGAGAGGCATAGAAAGGGTAGGCAGTCAGAATTTTTTCCCCAGGGTAGAAATATCAAGTACATGCACTGAAGGCGAGAGGGGGAATGCTTAAAGGAAACGTGCATAAGTTTTTTTCCCACACAGAGAGTTGTAGGTACCTGGAATGATCTGCCTGAGGTAGTGGAGTAGGCAGATACAATAGAGGTGTTTAGGAGGCTGTTAGATAGACACATGAATGTGCAGAAAATGGAGGGATATGGTCCACATGCAGAAATTTAGTTCAATTCGGCATCTTGCTCAGCATAGAAACTGTGGGCCAAAAGGCCTGTTCCTGTGCTGTACTGTTCTATATTCTATATTCAACTTCAATTCAAACCCCACAATTTTCTAGCCATGGGTAATTTTAAACCAGGAATAAACAAAATTCAAATTAAAGGCAGCCATAATGTAAATCATAACAAATTTTTTAAAAATGGAACAACAATCAAAAATCCTGAATTTTGACAAGCCAAGGATGACCTTTTGAAACAATGATTGTAAGGAACCACCAAGGAACTTATTGAGATGACAACAGACATCATCTCCGCCTTTCCTTTCAGCATTAAAAAATCAAATGAAGCAACATCTTCTGTTACAACAATCATCTTGAAATCAGAGACCATTGAGTACGAGAGCTGGGATGTCATGTTAAGCTGTACAAGTCGCTGGTGTGACCACACTCAGAATAATGTGTGCAGTTCTGGTTACATGAGTATAGGAAGGATTAAGCTGGAAAGGGTGCAGAAAAGATTCACAAGGAGGTTACTGGGACTGGAGGGCCTGAGCTATATGGAGAGAATGGATAGACTGACTTTTTTTCCCTTGGAGTGTAGGAGGTTGAGGGGTAACCTTATAGAGGTTTATAAAATCATGAGGGAGCCAAGATGAGATAAATGGTCAGTCTTTCTCCTGGTGTAGCAGAGTCTAAAACTAGAGGGCACAGGCTTAAGGTGAGAGGGGAAAGATTTAAAAGAGATCTGAGGGGCAAGTTTTTCTCCACACAGAGGGTGATGGGTATATTGAATGAGCTGAGAGAGGAAGTTGTAAAGGCTGGTACAATTATAACATTTAAAATACATTTAGACAGGTGCACGGACAGGGAATGTTTAGAGGGATGTGAGCCAGCTCAAGTAGACACCTTGGTCAGCATGGACGAGTTGGGTCAAAGGGCCTGTTCCTGTGCTGTAGTTCTATGACTAATTCGCAGGTATGGGCGCACACACGGGGGAGCGGTTCAGTTTTGGATGATTCACTCATATCAGCTGAAATATTAACCTATATTAAACCAGTTTCTCTCCACAGATCCTGCCTGACCTGCTGATGAGTGCTGATGCATTTTTTTGATTATGTTAATTTTTAATTTTACGCCTCTGAACAGACTGAGCTGCCATTTTCAGCTTTGTGTCCAATTAATGCCTTCTCCTGCAAAAAGCTGACATCAGAATTTTAACAGCACTCAAGTGTAAAATACTTCCAGCATTTCCTGTTTTTATTCAGCAGGTCAGGCAGCACCTGTGAAGAAAGTAATGTTTCAGGTTGATGACTTTTCATTTAATTTTTTCAATTACTGATTAAGCTGCTGTTATATTTTCATTTAGCACAATCCATTATCACATTAAAACAGCTGAAAGCATATTTACAATATGGTGAAGATAATTATGAAACAAGAGTAGCACACAAAACAAGAACTCCATTCAACACAGTTCCTTTAATGTAGAAAAATGCCCCAAGGCACTTCTTAAAAAAATACATTGCCTAACAAAACCCAACACCACATCAAAATTAAATATTAGAGAAGATGCCCTAGAGTTTTACAGAATGTCTTAGAGGTGGAAGAGAGAGTGAGACAGAGAACCTGAGGCAATTCTGGTGTTTAGGAACTCAGCGTGATTGCCAATGGTGGAGAAATTAACTCAAAAACAACCAAATAGCCAGAATTCAAGGAACGTAGATATTCCAAAGGGTTGAAAAACTGTATCTGTGGAGCAAACCACCACAGATATATGAAATATAAAGAAAGTTGATGTTTCCACTGACATGAGTGGTACTAGGGCTTACAGCCTCATAATAATGATGACATCCACAGAAGATGAAGAAAAATTCTTCATCCAAGTGAATTTACAAACCAAAAGGGCTACAGGACAGGCTCCAAGTGTATTCAAGGCATTTTAATAGATTTTCAGATTGTAAGGAAATCTGTATGAAGTTAGTTCAAGAGGAATAGATAGAGTGGACAGCCAGCGCCTCTTTCCCAGGGCACCAATGGTCAATACAAGAGGGCATAGCTTTAAAGTAATGGGTGGGAAGTTCAAGGGAGATATCAGAGGAAGGTTTTTTTTAAAACTTAGAGAGTGGTTGGGGCATGGAATGCACTGCCTGGGGTAGTGGTGGAGGCAGGAACATTGGTCAAATTCAAGAGATTGTTAGATAAGCATATGGAGGAATTTAAAATAGGGGGATATGTGGGGGAAGGAGTTACATGGTCTTAAGGATAGCTTAAGGTCGGCACTATATGGTGGGCCGAAGGGCCTGTATTGTGCTGTACTGTTCTATGGAAATTGCGTGATGTCTGCCTTAACTAACCATGCACCGCAAAGAAATGATGTATTAATTAAGAAAATGAAAATGTTGTTCTCAGCTTGGAAGAAAATTCCTCAGTACCTTGTTTGATTTTGTTTGTGTATTTGAAATAGAAATTATTGAATATTTATCTGAAGAAATTACATGAAATATTGTTTTGAAAGGAGATAATGTATGACAACAAACAACTCTAAAAGTACCAAATGTATAAAAAGCTTAACTACCACTGCATGTTGTACTCAATGAATCCCCAACTTGCTTATAACGGTGAAGAAAGAAGGAAAGCATGCTGTTTGATGCACATAAAAGAATTTGATAACAACAACTTGAGGCGCCTGGCACATGGAAACTTGTTAATTTCATATTCTGAACATTTCAGCAAACTATTGAATGTTAAACAAGATGACTTACTGAAAAGACCATAAGATATAGAAGCAGAATTGGACCATTCGGCCCATCTGATCGAATCCACCATTCAATTATGGCTGTTTTTTTTTCCTTCAACGACATTCTCCCACCTTCTCCCCTTAACCCACTTATCAATCAAGAACCCATCAATCTCTGCCTTAAATACACTTAACGACTTGGCCTCCGCAACACTCCGTGGCAACGAATTCCACAGATTCACCACCCTCTGGCTGAAAAAATTCCTTCTTATTTCAGTTCCAAAGGACATCTCTTTATTCTGAGGCTGTGCCCTCGCATCCCAGATTCTCCTACTAACAGAAACATCCTCTCCTTGTCCACTTTGTATTCGTTGTCCTATTTACCGAGCCTATTATCAAAATAGTTGCTTTCAAAGAAGTGGCGGAGAATGATGTGCTGGAGACGTAGGCTAACTTCTACCATCTCCAATGGGACCCCACCAACAAGCATATTTCCCCCTCCCCACCCTTTCATAGGGACTGCTCTCTCCACAACACCCTAATTCATTCCTCCTTCCCCACCCATCTTGCTCCCACCCCGGGGACTTTCCACTGCCCCCACCATAGGTGTAAAACCTACCCCTACACCACCTCCATCCAAGGAGGCAAACAGTCCTTTCAGATGAGGCAGAGATTTATCTGCACCTCCCTTAATATCATCTACTGCATTCAGTGCTCCATGTGGCCTTCTCTACATTAGAGAGACCCAACACAGACCAGATGACTGTTTCAGAGAACACTTATGCTCCATCCATAACAGTGATCTGCATCTCCCCATTGCCAGTCACTTTACCTCCCTCTCCATCACTAATGTCAGCCCTCAGCCTCGTCTACTGCCAGAAGTCCAAGCACAAACTGGAGTAACACCACCTCATTTTCTGTCTTGGGACCTTACAGCCTAATGGGATGAACATCAAATTATCCCACTTTAAGTAAACCAACCTCCCCCCTGCCGACCTTTTCATCCCTATCTCTCTATTTTTCTCCTTGCCTTTTACCCCTTCTCTCCTGTTCCTCTCCTCTCTTCCCCCCATGCTGCCTGCGCACCTTTGACCCTGGTGGATCTGGTCTCCCATCCCCCCCCAACATCTACCAATCACTATCTCTTACCTGCATTTACATATCACCACCTGATGCCCACCCCGCATCTGCTCTTTCATCCACCTATCCCTGATCTGTTTACCTCCCTACACATTGGGCTTCCCCTTTTCTCCATCTACAGTCATGAGGAAGGGTCCTGACCCAAAACGTTGACCATCTGCTTTTCTCCACGGAAGCTGCCTGACCTGCTGAGTTCCTCTAGCATCTTGTTTCTTTCTAAGTTCTGTGTAGCTAATTATAAAACTTAATTTAGTTACTGTTGCATAATTGGGCAAACAAAATTTACAAGAATGAAATGGCATTCAAATCCAGAGCTTGTTTGGGTATTTGGAGCTTGGCTTGATAGTAATGCAAAAAGATTATGCTTATAGAAAAGAATGTGTGTTATTTTTAGTAAAATGTAATTAAATGTTAACAGATCAATGCATCCAAGAAAATAAACTTTGAAGTAAACTTTGTAAAAGATGTCCTTGATGAATTTGGTATGCGTTCTGTTTCAACTGGTGCATAAATTTTGGAAAACATGATTTTCAAATTCAGATGCATCAGACAGGTTACCCTTTTCTTTACAAGGCACTGAAGTATTTTCTTCTAAACTATCTTAGAACTACAATTTTTTGTTGGTTATCCAAGCACTTGAGAATATTTTCCATGGGTAATGATTTTATCTAATGATGTAGATTATCAAAAGGAGTACTTCATTCTGAAGAATAGACGAAATGTGAAAATATGACCTTTGTGACATCAAATCAGAAAGATATCTCGCTCAAATCATCTCATGCCATCACCTATTTAAGGCAAACCAAAGCTACTGAACAATTCACCTCCCAACTATTTCAAGTGCATGTCTGAATAAATGTTATCAAATGACAAATCTCAAGCTTGCAGTTTGCATGCCATTTTAACTCTCTTTCCCACTCCCTTAACCTGTCCATCACATCCTAGATTCTCCTACAAACGGAAACATCCTCCCCAAGTCCACTTTGTATCATGGGGGGTGGGGGAGAAGAAGAAAAGGAGAAAGACAATTAAAAAGGGGGTAGGTAAAAGGTAATCAAAGTAAAAGGAGATTTAGGAGGACGAGAAACAATGATACAGACAAAACAAATGGACCTTATTTTGCTCTAAACATACTGGAGAATTGCATGGCAATTACCTTGATAACATTAAAATATTTTTTTATTGAAAAGCAAATAGTTGAGCCAGAAAGACAAATGCAGAAAGCATCATATAATTCGGTTAACAAATGTACATGATAATAAAATTGCCAATATTCCCTTCTACCTGTCACATGTACGTGAACTAAATTCCTTTCTTAGTCCTTCAAAAACTCAGCTTCTCAAGTAGCAAACAAAAAATCACAGAGAAGACCCCCAAATTTACTTCTTATAACCAAATGGATCAACTATTATTTTTGACCTTGAAGAGCGATCCATCAACTACCTTCTGGTCATTCGCTAATTGCTGTGTTCAAATTTCTTATGGACCATGGGTGAAAATATAGGGAGGATCACATTTGACTGCAATATAATCAAACATACTGAATACAAACAATAACACTTTTTAATTTTGATAGTGTTACGTACCAGCAACAAAAGAAATACACCGAGACATGTATAAGTGTTAAAAACTACTTTATTAATAACTACTTATGATAATAGGAAAAATAAAAGTAAAAATGTTAGAATG
>JAUZTB010000033.1:29059501-29070276 GCA_034780895.1 Rhynchobatus australiae | reverse complement strand
CCTCCACAGGTTACCGACAAAGTGAACTCCACCGGATTACTCTCAACAATCCATACGTGGATTGCAGTGACAGTCACTTTTATTGTTTCTCATCCATTGACAGAGAAAACAAGCAGGCTGGTGTTCCTCTCTCTCTCTCTCTCTCTCGTTCTTCTGTCCCTCTCTCCTTCAGACTGACTCCGACTGGCTGTTCCAACAACAACGTCATGGCGTTCTTTATCTTCTGTTGACGTAAGCACGCCACACACACACAATCTAAAAGGGACACTCACTAATAGTCCTAGTCCGTAACAATAGTCTTCAGTTAAGTAGCAATAATGTCCAGAGAACTGGCAACATCCTACTCTTCCTTAAATTACTCTTTAGGATGTTTTTTTCCACCTGAATAAACAAACTTCATTTTATTATCTTAAAACAAATAGATGGTAGCTCCAGTATTAGTGTATATTCTCAGGGCTGCCATGGAATGCCAGCCTGGATCGTACATTCAAATCATTCAGCCAATGAACACAGAAATGTGAAATCTTTGATTTCAAAGTGAGAGGAGAACTGACAAAATTAAAAACAATTAAGCTGTTTATAACTGCAGTCAATTTTATAAAAATTAGAAATACTGCATGCAACTGAGGTAAGTGCAAGTACTTTACAAGATGATTATTTTGATTATTTGCATTAATGGGACATAAGATAGCCATAGAAGGTTGAAGGAACAGAATCAATAGCACTGAAATGTAAATGCAAAAATAACTGAATCATCAATCACAAGTGGCCTTCAAGCCAAGTACTATCACATAAAATGCATTTCACTGGAAACAGGTTTCCTTTCCAACAATGAACAGGACTTTTTAAAAAAAGGTATTATTCTGTGGGAACACCTTTCTTGCAAGAATGTTTTCTTTCATTCCAACTGTAGTTGAATTGAATCTGATAAAGATTTACAACTTATTTTTATGTTTCAAATTTAACAAGATCAAATACAATCATTTTGTAATGATGCAACTTGTGCCATTCTACAGAAATCAATTAAGTTAACATTAATGGCATATGCCAGATGAGCCACTCTGATAATAATGTAAAAAATTGTGGCAGAGGAAAGCTAAATAATTCACGAACATCAAGAAACCAGAGATTTCATTACTACTTTGTATCATTCTCCATCATATGTGATTGCTTAATACAGAAATAAGATTAAATATGCCTGAAATCCTTCATGGTTCTAGACACGATGAACTGTGTGTAATTTTTATTTAGTTTAAACAGGTCAATAATTCTTAAATAAAGTAAACAACATTTTTGATAAAAAAAGTTAAGCATCCACATTTATCAGAAATAGTATTTTCTGGCCTATTGCAAGGACTTCATTTAATTTGATAGCACTTGCATCTCATGTCAGAAGACAGAGCTCAAGCTGCAGAGGATATAGAATCTAAACCAGCAGTTCAGCACTAAACTGCGTTGGAGTACTGTATTGACCAAGGACTATGCCTCAGAAGTTGTGTTAAGTGTACATTAAAAATTAGAGGCCCACATTCAAGTGAAATCAACCCAATATTCCTTGCTCAGGTATAACCAAAACACACCAACTGGTCATTCATCTCAGTGGCTATTTGCAATAATTTATGCCATTAAATTCAGCAACAGTAGGTAAAACTACATTTTCAAGTAATTTATAAACAAATCCAAGTTTAGCACTCTCTCTGTCTGCTGGTCACAAACACTTCATGTTTCCAGTTATTTACTGATTAGCATCATTCACGAGCAGTTAAGAACCATGCAATGTGTGCATTCTTTATTCAATCTTCCAAAAATATTCTGGCTTGCCTCACACAGTGCATCCTCCAAATTTAGTTAATCTAAAATGTTACTTCTTGTATTCTACTTTGTAATCAAGACTCATTCACTTTCACTTTTGTCCTTCACCTTCTACATTACCTACCAGTAATGCGTCCACTTTAACATTTGCATCTGCATTTTCAGAGGCTTGACCCAGATGGCTTCAACCCCATCTATGTAACAATCTTAAGTCCTCCAATATCTGCCATTTAGAATTCTGGCTCATTAGACAGCATTGAAATTTTTTGTTCCATCAATGATGGATTTGCTTCAGCTACCTAGGCCCAGGGTTATAGAAATTCCTTTTTGAACCCCTCTTTCTTTTCTCTGGTTCGCTTTAGAAATCACCTTCCTGGCCAAGCTTTTCACCTCATCAGTTGCTCATTGTCATATTTTGCTTAATAATCACTCCTATGAAGTGCCTGGGAAGGTACTGCTATTTTAAAAAGATGCTATCTTATTTCAGTAGAGGTTCATGTTGCTTTCTGTGAGTATTACCATATAGTTGTAATCCTCCATGCAATTTTTTTTTTGTTTACACATTTAATTCTCAGTTTAACTTAGACCTCAGTGCAAGTTTTCCATGGTGCACAAAATTGTATCATCAATTGCTAACTCGTTTCAATGAGAAACGCCATTGGAAACAACCTATCCCACTTACTGAATCGCTACACAACTGGTCACAACTTTGAGTTTGCTTTTACAGTACAAGACAAACTGCACAATTTGCCATGATCCATAACTTATGCCTTATCTGTTCTTCACGATAAATTAATGCATTCTTATACTAATTACTAATAGCATACACTGCAATTTCTGATCTTGCATCAAATTCCTTATTTACAAGCATAGAACTTTTCAACTAGCTGGACCATCAATTGTAAGGAACGAAAAAGTTTGGATATCACCAAAAATTTATACTCCAATAGTCTGAAAATTGGAAAAAAGTATCGAACTAGTCATTACTCAGAATTGCTGAAAACCACTGAAGAAAGCAATCTCAATCAGTTGAGCAAACATTGATGAAATAGTACCTCATGAATGCGGTCTCATGAAATTTTACAAAAGCAAAAGATGCATTTCAAACTGCAGCAAGGGATATTAAAGCATCGCGATTCAGTTATTGGACCAGTAAACCAGAGGTGTGGTTGAATCATCCAAACACTCTTCAATCCCATAGTATCTGGGGAATACAAGTTCAGTGAATTGAATAATTTGACATGAAAAGACAGTCCAAGTACTGGTGACCATGGAATATTTTGACTGTTGTAAAACCCATTTGGTACATCAAAGTTTAAGGAAGGAAATTTACACAATTTACCCAATGTGGCCTATGTGTGACTCTTAACTGTCCTCTAGAAATGATTTAACAAAGCATTTAAAAGGCAATCAGGGATGAGCAAAATATGCTCGCCGTTCCACTGACAACATTTCTCAAGAATAAGTGAAAGAAAATATAGGGATTTTGTCCTACTATCAATTGTAGCTTAAGTATTTGCTTTTGTCATTACTTGCTCAGATAATCAAAAACAAATCACCACACAAACAAGAGATGCTGGCTTCACAGAGAACAGATATTTTCATTGCAACAGATGGTGATCAGAGAATTTTTAAATAATGAATATATTGTCTATACAATTTAATACAAGGCTTTTGAATGTCAGTATCCCTAGGCTCCTCCTGCAACATCCAAATATTCCTACCAAAATATTAATCGAAATGCTCAATGATCACAAGTGACGAAGTATTTTGTACATATTGGGACACCGATTTCAGTTCAGACTTATTCTGGTCAGACCTTCGTTGCATCATAAATTTAAAAGGAAAACAGTGGCAATGCACCAGCTGAGGGAATTACTAAATGTACTGTATACCAATCTGCTCCACTTACAACAAAATAGTGGAAACAAGATACACACAACCAAAGCTCACTGTTTTTTTTATACTCAAGAACCAACTAGCCTTGATTTTCAGGCCAACAAATAAATTAAAATGAAATGAAAATTTCACAGGCTGATAATACAAGCAAGACAGTGGAATCAATTACACAATCACACAATTCATTTATTTCAGCAGCATGATTTCATCAACAGACCACTGTTTCATTTGCTTTGCTTAACCAACTTTGATCAGGTTGCCATTTAAGATTGTCCTTGAGAAACCAAGTAAGAAAAATCCTACATGACTATCAATGACAGCAGCTTCACCAGACAGACTACAAATACCATTAAGTAATTCCTACTTTCAGCTCTGGCAGTTTCATGCCCATTTTTACTCTTCTATTTAGTCTTAAACAGTCTCAAAATAATTGCAGTTCTGGACCTGAATGCAAAGACTTGCAATTAAATATTCTGCATGCAAGTTTATTTCCTCAAACTGTTAAACTGAAGCAAGATGCCAAGTATTTATTTTTCCACAAAAAAAGAGAATGGAGAATTCCACATCAGGTGGCCTGCTTTAGCATTCTGTAAGCAAATGACTGCAAACTATTTGTGACAGAAAATTGAGTTCAGGTTCACTAATCTGCGATATTGGAATTTAACAGTTTATCACATCTTTGTGAAAAATAACATCATAAACAGGCAAAAGGAAAGCACGTGCCAAAATAGAGAAAGCCAACTTAAAAGTTTGGCTGGAGATGAGGTTTTTCTAGAGATGGGAAGATCTTTAGCAAAGACTTCTGAAATGTAAGAAAAACCATAGCAGCTGAAAGTTCAATTATCAAAAGACAAATGGGAGTGGGATGTACAAAAAGGTATCAAATGAACACATCTTGCAAAAGTTGAATGGAAAAGGGGAGAGAAATAATTTAGTGAGAAAGAGATGACCAATAAATAAATATTAACAGAAGAAATAATCCAGCAACATGTACACAACATATCTCAAATGACAATTTAACTTGCTGTAACCATGAGTTATCCAATCAATAGCATTTGTGTTGATATGTTTGTTCTTTATATTCCAGAGCAAGCCCTCAAATAATAATCCGTTAAAGATAATTGCCTATGCATAAAATCTAAGCAATAAGATAAGAGTCAAGCATTTTTTTTTGAGTCCTGACTACCCACCTCTCATCAAGCCTCCTGCGGAATGAGGCTGCAGACAGCACAGTGTGAATCGAATCCAAAATTTGGAAATTTTATAAGTGAGGGAATTCAGTGTAGCAGGCAAGAGAATGTGTTGTGTGGTCACTCAGAGCAACCTATCCTGTGAAGTACTGGGAAGAAGTCATCATCCTTCCACACGTGTGACTTACTGACAAGTATCAGAGCACTTTTTTTCCCCCTAGCGCAAACCATAAGGACCAGGCACAAAATGTAGATATCCTCAAAGAGCACTGTGCTCTCTAACAGGTATACATCTCTGAATACTACAAAAAGAGATGTTTCCTTAGCGAATACAGCTAGGCCAGTTCTGTGGCTCCTAATTGACAACTACATAGGAGTAAAGACAGAGAAACATGATAAGCAATTCAATAGTTAAGGGGAAGACAGACATTTCTCTCACCACAGACCTGATTCCAGGTAATTTGTTGCTTTCTACTACAAGGGTCAAGAATGTCACAGAGCAGCTTCAGAACCTTCAGCTGAATAGCAAAGGGCCAGGGTAATGATAATTGACTTTTCATTCCAAGAGCAAATATAGAGAAGAGGATTTTATCCATCACATAAAGAGTTAAAGAGAAACAAATATGGTCATCTCCACATTATTACAGATGCTAGGCATCAGTGATAATAGACTTGAGAAGGTAACATAAAATGAATGAGTGGCAGAAAAGACAAACGCAGAAAAAGGGTTTTATACTCCTGGGGCACTGAGAGAGAATTTGGGAGATGTGGGATCATACAAAATAGACAGGTTGCACCTCAACAGAATAGAAATCAATATTCAAATGGTGGCTTGCCAGTGCCATTGAAAATTTGGCAGCGAGATAAATAGGAACCTGTCAGCAATTTCAAAAGCAAACACAAAAGGACAAGGTTTAGGAAATATAAAGGCGGCAGAGGAATATGCTTTGAGAGCGAGAGAGAAAAAGGCTGAAAAACAAACCGAACAATTGTTTATACTGAAATGCAAAGAGACAGAAATAAAGATGATGAACTGAGGATAAAAATTGATGTGTGGAAGCAACTCAGATAAGACAAGGAATGGTACTAAACATAGTTTTACAAGGCAGTGACAATTCAGTTATATTTAGTTATGGAAGAGAATAAAGACAGAAGAAAGAGTCCTGAAATGGTTCAAGGCCCAGAGGAATATTGAAGGTGTGGAGGTGAAATTTAAAAAGGATATTAGGAAGGCAAAGAATGCCAGACTTGCAATATATATCACGGAAAACCCCAGTATTTCTTATACATGTATAAAGGGAAGGATAACAACAAGGTAACCAGG
This sequence comes from Rhynchobatus australiae, assembly GCA_034780895.1. NCBI lineage: Eukaryota > Metazoa > Chordata > Chondrichthyes > Rhinopristiformes > Rhynchobatidae > Rhynchobatus > Rhynchobatus australiae. The sequence continues at coordinate 29,064,051 of JAUZTB010000033.1, read as the reverse complement.
TTATGGTCTTTGGGTCTCCAAGTCTGAATGTAGACAGTTCTACATAAGTACTTACAGCTGTCTTAATCTAGACTCACATGATACAGACACTGATATTCAGGAGGGAAGATATTTTTTCTTTGCTTATCTTTCCAAATAATTCAAAAGGACATCAATACCTCTAAAAGTGGATAAATCATCGGGCCCAAGTAAAATATTTCCCAAGACTTTTTCAGAAACTAGGTGAGAAATAGAATAAGTCCTGAAAATAATTTTACAGGTGCCAGACAGCTGGAATTTAGGTAATGTGGCAATGCTGATTTTGTTTTTAAAAAGTAACAACATGAATAACTGCAGGCCAAATATTGCTATGGGTAAACCACTGTAAAACAATTTCTGGGGGCATAAATAGATAGAGAAACAGGTTAATCAAGCAAGACAACATGGATTTGTTAAGGTCACATCAGATTAACTTAAATAAACATTGAGGAGCAAGCAATGAGGGTTGAAGAGGGTGGAACATTTGAAGCTGTTGAAGATTTTAGCCAGTCATTTGACAAGGTCCAACATGGAAGTCCTGAAAAAGTGTCATTGACTTGAAACATTAACTTTCTCTCTCTTAAGACACTGCTTCACCTGCAGAATATTTTCAACATTTTCTGTTTTTATTCCATGTAGCAGATTAATCAGAAAATTAAAACCACCTGGGATCCAAGGGAAAGTCGATTAATATTAGTAACAACACGGGGACCAAGATTTTGCTGACTGGCAGGATAATTTATGTGGTCAAAGAAAATGAGAGGCTTCAGAAAAATATCTATTGACTGCTCAGGTGGTCACAAAGGTGGCCAAATGGAATTCAGTCTAAAATGCATGAGTACAATGGCCAGAACTGTATAAATAACTAATTACACTCATGGTTAGAGTTCTGTGTACAATTCTGGTCACCACACTACAGAAAAGATGCCAAGCACCATAGCGGGTGTTAAAGAAACCTCAGACAATTTTGGCCAGTGCTTGAAACTTATGGGCAAGAAAAGAGTGTCTAGGCTGGAATTACTTTCCTTGAAACAAACAAGACTGAAGGGTGATTAACTGAAGTCAAGTCTGTTAATCTATGGGAAAATTGAAGGGAACTCGAGAGAAGAAAAGTAGTGTGGTTCGGGAAACATTGCTCAAAAGGGATGATGAAGATACAACTCTCAGTACACTTAACAGGTACCAAGGTAAGCATGAGCATGCTGAACGACAAAACACACTGCTCCACTTTTGGCTGACATGTTACAACGGGATAAGAAGCCTTCTCAACAATTACTGCACTAACAATTCCCAACACTGAACACAAAACATCTTAAAACTAGTTCTATACCTGATAAGATCATCATTGCAAACAGGGTTTTTATTTCTAAAACTCAGTTTCAAGACAAGTGAAACAAAACCATGTTTCAACAGAAGTATAACGTTCCAATCAAACAGTCTTTTTGCTACACCTTTCAGTTATAGTATGGATCTATCCAAGCTCTTTTAATATAGCTAAACTAACAAATTAAAATCTCACACTAACAGCAAATTGATAAAAGTAAAATACTAACTCTGAAACATGTGGCACTTCACAGCCACAGCCATATAAAGATGCTGGTTGTACAACTATAAAAGATACTTCAATTGCTTTGTTCATTAATTTCAAAGCCCGTTCAGTGCCAATCAAATGAACTGAATTGTCAGTTTGCTCATGTATTATAAAGTTATCATACTCAAGTACAGAGGCAAGGATTCTCTTAAAATAATAACAAATATCTTCCAGTATCTTTGCTCTCATTCTATCCTTCAATTAATTTGATCCAAAGTGTTTAAAATACCTAGCATTTTGCCAGCATTCTATGTTAGTTTCTAGGCCACAAGACATACCCAATACGAAGCTTACGCTAACACTGAAAGTATTTTACAGTATATCACAGTAACTTGCTTTAGGGGGGAAAAAAACCTTCTACTAGCACAAAAGAATAAGGGCCATTGCCATAAGTTAAACAAAGGTTTTGATTTGTAAACGGCATTTAATAAATTTCCATTGAATCGCAGTGGTTGAATTTTACAGTAAATTGCAAGCATTTTGTGCCAAATATCCGGATCATTTTAAGCTTTCGAGTGTAGGAACAGTGTACGGAAAATGAGTTTTCATTACTTAAATAACCTAATGGAATCTTCAATACTATCTTACAAAAAAAATGTTTCTGAAAAAAATAATAAAAATCCGCCACTCAACATTCCTTGGTGAGCAAGGCTACAAAAGCGTTAATGTTTCACGGACACGCTAGCCTAATTTAAGTCATTAAAATACAATCACAACATGTGGCTTTCCATCAACAAACATTTTTTTTGCAAAATAAAGGAGCTAGCAGGAGCTCTTGGCGATTAAACTTGAGACGGCACGATGTCTAACTACGACTGTTTACGAGATGTTTACAAACACTGCGCCAATGTTTATAATCTTTTCAAAATGAAATTACATAGATCTTTTTAAAAATGGTTGATTTCTGCAAATGTTACCTGCTCTCTCGATATGCAAGGCAAAGACGTCCTCCTAGGCATCTTGCTGCCACCATAATAGCTGGTTGATGTTTCACCCAAAGAAACACAACTCGACCTCCTGCGGGGTTTGATCACTGGTATTCTTTCTTCTGGGGTTGTCCTGCGACGGGCTTCCCTAGGAAATAAGTAATCAAAATACACAGCAATGATAGCTCCCACCATCCCGACCCCACAGGCCAAGAGGGGTCGCAGAGCTGCTGGTACGGCGATCAAACTGGTGATGGAAGCCAACCTAACAACACTGGAGAACAGCAGGATCAGGACGCTCTGTTTCACTTTCAAAGTGGAGAGTAATGTCAACAATCCCACACAACCCAGCACCGCAGCCGGGGCCAGCAACCTGCAAAGAAACAGCTGGTCCTCGCCGAACAAAACTTGCACCACCAAAAAATCTCCGAGGTAGCAACATGGTGGCAATGACAGGAGCCAAGCCGTGCTGCTTTCCCTTTTACTCTTCCTTAAATAAAATGTCAACCAAAAGAAGGCACAGCAAATGCTAAAAAGAGGACTCAGGGACTGGAATACGATCGCCCACGCCGACTGGAAAGTCTGCAACAAGGATGAAAGAAACTCTTCGTCCAGGCATCTCCTGGCCACGATGGACAGCACGAGTATTGCAAAGGCGCTGCAGCCGCCCCCGACGTAGAAGGCTGGAAGTTTCGGGCGCGCCAAGCCGAGCCGCTCCAAGTTACACCACCTGCAGACGGAAAACCCACGGTCCTGTTTCAGGGGAGTGACGCAGCTTTTCACATAACCGTTCCGACTGCTCTCCTCCTGGCACTTGGCGTTGCTGGTACTGTGCGCTGTCGAATCCCCTTCGTCCCTCATCGCCATGTTTAAGGGTTTTTTTTTCCTTCGTCCTTTTCGTGTGTTATTACGCACACGCACTTGGGTATCTTTGACCGTCTCCTCCCCCAATTCCACCACCCCCACCTCCTCCTCCTCCTCCTCCCTCACCCCGCCCCCGCCTTCTCCTCTCTGTCCTCTTCCCCTTCCCCCGATTCACTCGGTGACTCCACGAGGGCGAAGGAGGAATCGAGCGACTTGTCTGGAAAATAATCGGAAGCGCGCGGCGCGCAATCGGCGCCCGCGCGCACGCGCGCATCAACACCCTGAAGCCGAGAGCTCGCCCCCGCTCCGCGGAGCCCTGTCACCGCACGAGCCCTCGCTCCAACCGCCACTCAGCGCGTGCGTCAGCTCCTCCCCCCGCGACCGAGCCCTCCACGCACTCGGCCGCCCTGGAACCCTGGAGCAGGCCGCGCGCGCACACGCACACGCGCGCGCGCCGACCGACTCCCTGCCCGGGCCGGCCGCCTGGCGTTCGATTGAATGGAACCGCCGGGGACGGGCAAGCGCGCTGCTGGGTCGCACCCCGGCAGCGCCGGCCTGCGGGAGCGGGAGCGGGAGCTCAACATGTTTTTTTTTTGTTTAACCAGCTTAAGAAGTGTTCTTCGATGAAAAAATAAAAATGCAACTGTACCCCGCCGTGTGATAATTTCTTCTCAGACCTGGCTTGCCTGACATTTCGAGAGGCAAAGTTCTGAGTTTCACTTACAAGTGGTCAAATGTGAACGATATATTTGCCTTTGAAGAAAATCGGTTTTAAAGGGATTATTCTGTATTTCTAATGCCTTGAAAGAACGAACTAAGTTCCATTTATATATCACCTTTCACATCTGATGAAATCTCAGTGCGAGTCACAGCTTTTGAAATGTTGTCATTGGGCAGTGGCCAATTTACCCATAGCAAACACCCACAATCAGCAATTATATACGTGACCTGGTAATCTGATTTGAAGACTCAGCCACGGCCAGGAATAATGCCAATGGAATATTTTAACTCCATCTGCCAAAGCATCTTACCATCTATACCTTGGATAGTGCAGGGCTACCTCAGAACTGCACGGCAGTGTTATCTTGGATAGTGTCAAACAAAAGTAACGTGGTTTGCAAATATTTTAACCATACCCTCATAATTTCCGA
>JAUZTB010000033.1:28983924-28996976 GCA_034780895.1 Rhynchobatus australiae | reverse complement strand
TCTTGCATTCTTTCAGCATAGTCTTCTGTGGAGAGCTTCAGGATGGGATGGTGCAGGACAAGGAGCTGAATCAGTGTAGGCAAGTGGCTGCACTCACAGAATGGCTTTAGCAGCCGGTAAGATACCTCCCTCACTGACTGTCAGAGCTGCCACTGTTAATGAATGTTTGTGAATGTTTAAAAAGATAGTGTTTTTAAAAGTAATGTTTTAAAAACATAAAAACAGTAGAAGGGCTTTCTTCAGATCAAAGCACTAATAAAGACAAACACACACTTAAAAACAATTAAAGACATTTAAATTAACTTAATTAAATAAAAAGAGCTTCTTTTATCTCTCCCCAGGCAGCTTGGTTTCTCCTGTTCATTTGAATGGGCTGATGCACCAGCTCCAGTTTTAACCCAGCATGTACTCAACAAGCAGATTCCCGAGACTGGGAAGTCTGCAGACACTCAGGTTCCCTGTTGGATTCCAGTGCAACACCCAGGGATCAGGTCGATGATGCCACTTCCAGCTTAAGACCAAGGAACAGGGGCTTCCATGGGGAAATGCAGAATATCCAGCGTTACTGCGAGAGTGACGTCAGAACATCTAGCCGAATGTTTCACGCACAAAAACGTCACCACGACACAGGGAGATGGCCTGGTGATCTGGCTAGGTGTTAATGAATTCTCATTCATGAAGTTATTCCCCAGATTCTTAAGGATCCTGCTCAAAGTATTTGCCCCATGTCCTGTAAAACCACGACAAGTAAAGACACAGAGCATTCCACCAGTGCAAGGCTTCTCCCCATGTTGACCAAAGAAAAAAACAGCAAGCGTTAGCAACCTAAGGAGTGACACAAAATCTGTGAGCACTCATAAAAGTTTAGTTAACGTCTTTAAACTGGCAGCAAAAATATTTTACTGGAATTGGATTAAAAAAGTAGTGGGAAGGGAGGACGAAAATCTTCCAGCACAAACTCAATGGACCAAACAACCTACAGTCTGCTCAGGAGATGGAATGAAGTTTGTTTGCTGATCATCTCAGTCAGCCAGTCAGTGTGCTGTGAAGAAATGGAAGATATTACAAGAGCACAAGGATATATTTTATAGCTGGGACCTGCAAAAAGATAAAGGAAAGAGGAAAATGCAAAACAAAGGTCAGATGTCAAATGAGGATGGAAAACATAGACCATCACAAGGTCTATTCTCCATGCCAGGTACAAATGTCTCTGGAACAAGGTCTCTATTTCAATCATGGACATTCTCACCTTCTACTGCACAGTGACAGATCCTTCCCAAAGTAGCAATATGGTCATCTATGATTCAAATGGGCCACATGACTGCTTCATCTTATTCCTTGGATGAATTTTCATTCGTCTTAGCTATGAAAATTTTCCATTGTTTCATTAATGTTTTAATTTGGAGTCATGCCACACAGAAGCAGGTTCTTCAGCTCACTGACACAAAGCACTGGAGGAACTCAATGGGTCGGGCAGCATCTGTAGAGGGAAATGGACAGGCCACTGTCTCCCGTACCATCACCAACCCTATCACCTCTGGAGATCTCCCCTCCACAGCTTCCAATCTCATTGTTCCCCAACCCCGCACTGCCTGTTTCTACCTCCAACCCAAAAAAAATAGAAAATAAAGTTCAGATGAAGGGTCTTAACCCCAAAGGTCGACTGTCCATTTTCCTCCATAATGCTGCTGAGCTCCTCTCACTTCTTCGTGTGCTGCTCCAGACTTCAGCATCCCAGTCCCTTCAGCGACTGAGTCTGCAAGATCACCCCTTCACACTAATCCTATATGGTTCTCCCCACATTCCCCTCAACGCCCCTGGGTTCTACACACTGGGGGCAATTTACAGTGTCCAATTAACGTACCAACCCTCACAACTTTGACATGTGGGAGGAAGCCTTGAGAATTCACAGGGTCACAGGGGGAATGTGGAGACCCCATGCTGACAGCATTGGAGGTCAGGACTGAATCCAGGCTACACCACTCTGCTACCCGAATGTGTCGTGCCTTTCTTGCTCTGTAATGAAATACCCTTGCATATTATCTAACCATGTCATGTATGAGAGGGCATGGCCATTTGAAATGACAGCTATCATGCCAGGTCCCTCCTATAGTCTGAGAGAAGCAACTTCAGGTTCATCTTAGTCCCTGTCTGAGACCAAAATCATGACACTGTAAGCAGCAGAAATAAGTTCTGCCGGTAACAATGCAAATGAAAGTGGCAGTGGAGACATGGATGCACATTTCAGATGCAGATTCATTGAAAGATACTTTTGAAATTTTGAACTAAAATCACTCTTGAGTGGAGAATAGGATTTGCCAGAGACTGAAATTTTCTCAAGACTTTCTTTTGGCCACTTGGTGAACAGGTCCTTGGTAATGTTGTTATAAAATACTTGAAATTGTACATTGACTGATAGTTTCTTGAAATCTTTGTGCTTCATTCATGAAGATTTAGAAAAGCTGAAGTTGTTGTATTGAAATAAAATTATAGGCTCAGAGTTTCTGATAGGAGTGAAATAGATGGTCCAGATGCAAATTCTACTGAAGTGTTTTATTTGGCTCTTATTTGTATCAGTTTAATTTACATGTAACAAATGTAAGATTTCCCATTTATCTGTGTAATCTGGCAAAGTTTTTGATCTGTTTTTAAAGTTGTGCAATTAAAATGTTATTTGTTGTATTCAAGGGTGGGAAGATGTGAGGGTTCTGGTAATACATTCAGAAATCAGAGTGTAGAAGGTTTTTTTGCCAATAGCTAGTTCACCTAATTTAAAATCTCTGACAATACAAATTTAAAAATCCAATTTTTGTCTGAAGTGTGTTCATCGACAGTAATCAGTCCTAGGCAGCAATACCCAGATGCAGTGAACAAATAAGTAATCCAGACTCAAATCAACATGGGGAGCATTATCTGGAATGTGCTGTAATCAGTCTCTTAATTGCTTTTCCTTAAAAATAAAGGAAAACGTATAAAAGTTTCCTGTGGCTTAAAGAAACTTATTTAAAAAAATCTTTCTCTTGAGGGTTAAGCAATTAACAGAAATTTGTCATAGCAACTAATTTGACAGAGATGGCTTTAAATGATTACCAAAGCTTATCCGAACTTGATTTGTTTGAATGGAATTTTTTGCTTGTATGCTGATCTGCCCACATTATGAGTAACAAGTTGTAGCTTTGTGGAAACTAAATGCCTCATGACTATATTTGTGGAACAGCTGCCAATGTTGTTGAGAGTCTAACAGTAATATCAATAAGATTTTGTTTGAACTTCATCAGGACCTACAACATCCAAATGAATTTATTCGAGGGTCCACTCTGCGCTTTTTGTGCAAGTTGAAAGAACCAGAGCTTTTGGAGCCATTGATGCCAGCTATACGTGCCTGCTTGGAACATCGACACAGTTATGTGCGCAGAAATGCTGTGTTGGCCATTTACACCATATACAGGTAAAATAAGAATGATGCACCATGAGAAGAGGCAATTTGGTGATTATTGTTAAATTGAGGATCTAATTGTTTGGTGCATGTGATGTCACTTTTGTCAGGATCTGTTATCAGGTTTCTTGAACAAGTTTGGTCAAAACCATACACTACAGATGCAGCTACTTTGTCTTAATCTGTGATCTGATTGACAGAAATAATTTTTTTCTGGGTAAAGTGATGCAGTAAAACCAGACAGTTTTAGAGAAAATTGTTTTGAAACAGTGCTTTGGGAATCTTTTATTTAACCATTCTTGGATCTTGGAAGAGTGGCTTAAGTACATTCCATGCCTCAGTTTATACTTCAGTGCTCTACTTTCATTGTTGTGCTTTTATTGGCAGTTAAGTTAACAGCAGGTTGTAAGGTAAACAGTTTAAGACTTTTCTGGGAGTGGGAGGCAGACGGGAGGGGAATGTGATATCGGGAAGGCAGGGGAAAAGATTGGGGGATATTGAAGGGAGATAAGAAAACCAATCCTGTCAAATTTGCCAGATGTAGTTTGACTGAAATGTTTGTCATGGGAAGCTCGCACAATGTGACCTAATTTCTGAACAGTAATTTTAAATGTATTTTTTCTCCCTCTCACACTTCCATTTTTCCATTTTCCCCTTCTTAACTAGAGTATTACCCTTTCATGATCTATATATTATCGCAGCTTGTGTTTACAGTGTGTACTGAAATGGGATGTACTGGTATATTAAATTTGCCAGTTAGTCAAGTTGGTTTAGAGGGTTAATGTGTTGACATTTAATTTATTCGTCGACCAAAGCCTTTGATAAGGTCCTCCATGGTAGGCTGGTCCGGAAGTGGTGTGCTGTAGGGATTGGTGCTGGGTCCTCTGGTTGTCATAAAATATATATTAATAATTTGGATGAGAATGTATGTGGTGTGATTGGTATATTTGTGGTGTGGTGGACAGTAGAGAAGATTGTCTCGATTACATGGAAAAGTGGGCAAAGGAATGGTAGATGGACTTTAACTTGGCCGAGTGCATTTTGACAAATTAAGTCTGGGCAGGGCATAGACGGTGAATGGCAGGGCCCTGGAGAGAGTAGTACAACAGAGAGACCTGGAGATAAGGTACATAGTTCCCTCAAAGCAGCAACGTAGGTAGACAGGGTGGTGAGCAAGGCATATGACATGCTTGCCTTCATTGGTCAGAGTACAAGAGTTGGGACATCGTGTTACAGCTGGATCAAATATTGGTGACATTGCGCTTGGAATGTTGTGTGCAGTTCTCATCACCGTACTATAGGAAGGATGTGATTAAGCTGCAGTGGGTGCAGAAAAGATTCACAAGGATGGTTTACTAAAATAGGAATGGCATTACTTTTTGGGATCAATCCACTTGACTTTATTTGTTAAGCAGGCTTCACCAAATGTTGAAGGCTAACATTCATATTTTGGGGGGTGGGGGGTGCGGAGAAAGAAATTGGAAAGGTTAAAAGCCAGGCTTCCAGTGCATTTCAAAGTTGGATTTCATTTTGTTATTTCTTGTAGGAACTTTGAGAACCTTATTCCTGATGCTCCTGAGTTGATTCATGATTTCTTGGTGAATGAAAAAGATGCCAGTTGTAAACGGAATGCTTTCATGATGCTTATCCATGCTGACCAGGTGAAATATTTGTGTCTTTGACAAATTTATGGTCTAGAAAAAAAAAGCCCCAGATGCACACAATCACTTTTTTCATACCTTTTCAACCTTTTGTTAATTGAAATTAGTCAAAGATGTCAGACTTGTGGGGAAGAATAGGGGGAAATTCTAAGGTGTTGGGTACACGACTCAGAATTTGAAAGGCAGTAAATAAAACTGAGGTGGATATATTCTGTTTGGTAATAATATTAAAATAATGGGAATCAAAATGGCTAAGATTGTGATCGAATGTGATGTAAGTGAATGGGGGCAGGACATTATTTAAACATGAAAGGCTGCCTCCTATAATAGTGTTCCAAATTCTGACTTTATTTTTCCATTAAATTTGGATACCTTGTTCTGAATCTGCTTTTGATCATACTTTTTCCATACAAAGATAATGTATATGTTGTGAATAATATTGCAAGAAATAAATGTTTTGAAAATTGAATAAAACAAATGCCTTTTCAAATTTATATACGGCGGCATGCAAAAGTTTGGGCACCCCGGTCAAAATTTCTGTTACTGTGAATAGCTAAGTGAGTAAAAGATGACCTGATTTCCAAAAGGTATAAAGTTAAAGATGACACATTTCTTTACTATTTTAAGCAAGATTACTTTTTTAATTTCCATCTTTTACAATTTCAAAATAATAAAAAGGAAAAGGGCCCGAAGGAAAAGTTTGGGCACCCTGCAGCCACGTTTCTGTACCTGCCATTATTTGTGCAGTTATTTCCCACTTTTTTACAAACTGTCAGCACCAATGATTAACATGCCACATGCAAAATAAAATTTCCTCAACTTCAAAGTATGCCATACATACCTTCAGAGTACCAAATGCACTAACACAATTCCAAAAAAAAAATCTATATGTAGACTCACTGTCAGTTTTCGAGTTTCTTTCTGCAACATAAGTATTTGACTGTTTTCAATCACAGTCATAGAAGACAGTGAACAAATTTGGGGAAATCATAAAAGTACCAAACCACTCCATTAGATGCAGTCAGTCAGCTACATTGCAATATCCTGCCTTGAACATTGTGTCACAGACTATGAACCGATCCACTTCGCCACCATCTGTCCATCACCCCTTTTCTTTTGCTGTAGCTTTCTCTAGCCACATAGAAGACAACCTGAAAGATCAAAAGCCTGAAACATCAGGTCTGTTTCTCTTCCCACCAAAGCTTCCTGGCCTATTAAACATTTCTAGCACTCTCCGTATTTACTTCAAATTTCCATTATCAGCAGTATCTCACGTAGCACAATGGATCTGTTTTACCATTCAACATCCTCACAAAGTTAAATCAATGGGTAATGTAATACAACTAGAATGTCCAAAACCCCAAAAAAGCTCCCCTTCCCAGATCACGCATAACAGCTGAAAAACATGGTCATAAATTTGCTTTGACACAAAAACGATCCCTGTATAAGTTATAATTCACAACATTATCCAGTTAGGACCAGAACCTTACAGCAACTTTGAGTGAAACCTGAAGACCTCCAAGTGCGGTAACCAGACCTCTCCCGGCCCGCTGCTCCACAAGCTCCACCGGTTCAAAGGGCGTTTCCAAGGAGTTGACGTGGCAGCAGCTCCATTTGAAAACAAATGGGTCGCCTTCAGCCGGCGCTACCGCGCTTCGCCAGAGGGGGCGCGGCGTCTGCAAGCGCGGCCGCCGGGTGACGGCCGGCCCCGCCCCCCCCCGCCGTGACGTAGCGAGTTGAGTTGACGTTACCCTCCCCTCCCGCCGCCATGTTCTGAGCAGGGATCCCGTCTCCGTGCAAAGGAAAATAATAACAAATCATAATGATAATTCTTTGGTGAAACAAAGAGCCATCTTCGGTCATCGAGGAACCTCGCCTTCGCGTGTTCCCGGACGGAAAGCACATCTCCACGTGGTTTGTGTCGGGGGAGGAAGCCGGTAGCTGCTCTGGCACTCAGGTTAGTTTACAAGTTGTTTGCTTTCAGGGTGTCCGCCCTCCATCTTGACAGCGTTCAGGGATATGCGCTGAATACACGCCGCCAGGCTTTATTTTCCATTTATTTTCAAAGGCTAGCCATTTATTTTTTGGGCGACATTCGTGTCCTATTGAAGAGACAGCCCTGAGTGGTATTCAGCAGTGCATGAGAGCCAGAACAGAGCTTTTAACTGGATTGGAGCCGCCGCAGTTTATTGAATGAGCAGTCCTGTGCTCACTTTCACAGGATTAGTTGCGTGAGGGTTTGGTGCAGCTCAGCTGATGTGGTTGCTATTCGCTGCTGTCCAACGTGGCTGGGTTCTTCTTATTCGCTGGTGTTTATAATGAAATATCTTGGGCACCATTCGTCTTTTGTTCCCCCCCCCCCCAAATTGATGATGAAGTATCAAGTCGCCTTTTATGTAAGTGGAGGGGCTGAAACATTGTCTAGTTCATGTTGCAGCTCATGTTTTCTAATAACTTAAATCTAAACTGAAGTAAATATCGCAAACGGGTTAAATGAAATCCATGCTTTAAACATCACTTCTGGAGATACCTGCGGATCTATTTTTATTTTGCAAGGTATACAGTCAAAGGTCATTTTATTTTTGATAACCAATTTATAACCATTGTCACTCAAATGTTACTGAAAGCCACGTACGATGCCCAATATTTGTATGATTCCGAGTTACGGTTATTGCTTTGATAGATCACTCTATATTGTCAGTATATATGGCATTTAGAAATCTAGTTAAAAATTAGCGTATTATTTTCAGGCAAAATGGGCATCGTGTCAGCTGATGCTTTATAAGTCTCATCAGCTGTTCTCTTGTGTGTTTAAAACAAAGTTTATTTCCATCACCTAATGTGAGATGTAATGACAAAACTGGTCGTAAAGCCAGTGGTAAATCTTCGCGAGAATCGTGGATGTAAATTGAAGTGGAAGAAATCGCTTCAAGATGCCACACTGCATGATTTTTGGATACTAATTGAATACTTTTTGCTCTTGTGGTTTATATCGTGCAAATCCCCAGGAGTGCATTACTGCCTTACAATCCATTGGCTTTTGTTTATTATGCCTTTTGTCATTTTATTAGAGTAACAACAATCTATTTCTCAGTATAAGTAAGCACTTTAAAATTTGAAATTTCACTCTCTGGTAGGAGAACGTACTGAAATTTAGGTCAGAATATTTACTCATAAAATGACTACAGTGTCCCTGATCAACCTGTGGCTTCATTTGCCACCATGAGTGTAATATCAAAATCAAGGTGTGCTTACTTCAGAGCCAGTAAGGTAAGCCAATCTAGGTAGTAGAAACTTAGATTTGTGGGTAATTAAACCAACGGCTCTGGATCAGCTTTGAAGGAAATTCATGAATGTATAACAGGAAAGCTATATTAAGTTACTACTTTTCAGAGGAAAAGTAAGTGCTAATACAAATCTGGGTCAAGATTATATTTTTAAAATTTTCAATCTTAAGATGCTAACCTATTTATTTAAAACAAATGTAGCTTCAAGGGTGCAAATACTAGTGATGTAGCACAATTGCGATTCTGAAAATTCATTTTTGGGTATAAAGCTAAATGTCTGGAACTGTACTTGACTACAAGTGAGATAATTAAAAGCAAGAATACTTTCCTTTAAAGTAGATGATTTAACATTTGATTCTAGATCATATTTTATTCTTTTCATCTGTTTTTCTCATTAATCCTTGCCTCCTTCCTCTCCAGTGACCTTCCCAAGTATGGAATTCTACATTTTGTGTTACCTATTGGCCAGCTCTGTCAATGCAGCATGCATTTGGTTGTGCAAACTCCTCAGTTGCCTTCTGCCATTTTTCTCACTGAAGTCCCCATTTATGGAACAAGAACCACTGTGCCTCTTTACTCTGTGACATCTACCTTAGCTGCAGCCCATGCAGGCTTGGTGACTGACTAGGAGCAGATTTCTGCTTGCATGTTATCCCCTAGATCATGAGCAGTCTCAAAAAGATAATTGAATGCCTTGCAACCTTGCATCCAGGTTCTCTCACTTTTTTTCCCAGCATTGACTCCACGGTTATCTGCTCCAACTTTTCTTTTTGAGAAATTGTCTGAAGTTCATCGAGGTCTCTTTGGAATTCAGGGAAGTTGTGGAGATGTTATAGCACAGGATGAAGATATTTGATCCATCAAGAATAAATGCTTGTTCCTTGAAGAGCAATTTGATCAATCCCGTTCTCTAACTCTTCCCATACCCTGAAAATCATTTTCCCTCAAGTGTGTATGCAGCTCCCTCTTGATTGATTCTGTTTACAGCATTTTCATATGCAGCAAGTTCCAGATCATAATTACCTTCCATGTAATAATGTATTTCCTCACAACCCCACTGGACCCAGAACTTGCACATTCTTACACAAGTAAGGAGTTTAGAACAGGACACACTAATCCAGTTGTAGGCTAACTCATGTTTGATGCAAGTTCTATTCAACTTCTCTGTTTTTGTGCCCCATTCCTTGATTTATAAATAGGGACATCTCTCCTACTTCATATCTACTTCACTAAAATCTTCAGTGTCCTTTACCTGGGAGTCAGGGGGATTGGGATTTGGAGCTGGGAAAAATTGTGACGCATTACACTGTGCAAATGGGTGGGGTAGAAAACAGGCCAGAGACATATTTGTGAGGCTCATTGGGAACTCATCCACTTTCCCATCTACGAAGATACATTGTGGAGCCATTTCTGCTTTCATCTTAGAAATCTGCTTTGCAACCATTATACTGAAGTAGATCATATAGTTGCACAATGGGTACCTGTTTGAAATATGAAAATATATTGCTGTGTCTCATTACATTGAGATAGTCATAAGACGTAATATCTGCTTCAGTATTTCCACTAATCACATTGAAGTCCCTGGAAATAATTAGGTTCAGTGGGAAAGAAGTGACGCTTTTTGAGCAGACAGACACTTCAAGCTTCTTATTTGAGAACTATATTCATTCTGGTCCAACTTCAGCTTTCAATTTTTATTATGCTGCATGACATCACAGACCTGTTAAGTTACAATCCCATTTTAAACTGTTTGCTGTGTGTGGTATTTAATATTAGTGACTGGGATACTTGTTGATTGCAATAATGAAAGCTGTATTGAACAACAGAAAGCAACGTTCAAAATTGCTGAAAATCATTTGCTTTAACCATCTGTGCAATTGTAATCAATGGAATCAAATTTCAGAAGTGGAATGCACAGCAAATATGCCCATATGGCGCTGCTAATTGAAAATGATAATTTCTCAAAAACAATTGGGGTCAGTTTAAAGGTTAGGGTGCAAAAATACTGGAACAGAGCCAAGCTCATTCGTTGCATGGACATGTTTAGTTTTGTTGAAGGCAGAGCAGGAGCAGTGAGTTGGTCACTAAACTGTTATAAGGAGACTGTTAGTTTCATTTAAACAGCCAATCCATTTCTAACCAGGAAGCCCATCATCTGAGAAGAGGATAGAAGAGCTGAGCCCATGGAATGAGTGTATTTAACTACGGCTTGTGGAGCAGGAGCATGGGTGTATTTGGCTCCAGGGCTAACAAATTACTCAGTAAATACTTGCCACCATGTACATCTTAAAGAAAACAAATAAAATTGCAGAGTTTGGAATTTGAAACAAGAACAAAAATGCTGGAAGAACTGAGCCAGTCAAGCAGCATCTGCGGAAAGAAACACCAGTGAACATTTCAGAGTCCAGATGCTGTTCGACTGGCTGAGTTAATCAGTTGAGTTCTGCCAGCATTTCCGTTTTTGTACCTCTTCAATCTTCCTGTTCTACACACCCTCTAACCACTGTCTGAATGTCCCTACCTCTCCCAACCACCTCTGACCACCAGTGAACCAAACACCACTGAACCTCGTTTCACCAAGTAGGATCACTGTAGTCTCTCTGACTGATGCACCACTGGCTGTGACCATTTTCGATGGCAACACATCCAATCTACTGTAGTTTCAAACCTGAGTGGGTAGGGTTAAAAATCAGCCTTTATCTTTTGTGTCCCATCTACTAAATCACAAAGTAATAGGTGTGCATACACCTATTTGTGCATATCACAAAGTAATAGATGTGCATACAAAAAATAAGAAGGCCACGTGACAAAACAATGTGTACTGACCATTAACTCCACCACTGCCAGTCTACCAAGAAACCAAATGATTCTTCCCATCACAAAAACACAAGTAGATACATGAATCCTCTGACTCACCACAGAGGATTGATTTAGGGAAGTCAGTTTTTTGCAGAGGCTTGGTTGGTTGATATATTTTTCTATTGCCTTCCACTGCAGCAGGAAAGACAAACCTATCCAATCTCTCGGCTGTTAACTAACTTTCTTTTCTGTCCCATTGAAGGTTACAGGCCAAATGTGGATAATTGTAAATAGCGATAAGTACAATGGTCAGCAAGGACATGACGGGTTGAATGGTCTGTTTCGGTGCTGTATGATCTGTGACTCACTGGCTCTATTTTAGGTTAAATTCTGCCTGTACCACAAGGGAACATAGGAAGCAATCATGGTAAAAGGGGAAATGCAGACAAATGTCAGGAGATGTTTTCTTACCCTAAACAAAATAACCCCAAAGGCTCTTTAAATAGGGTAACAGAAGCGAATCCTCTGGACTGATGCAGAGATAGATGCTGTAAATGTGAATCTCAGAATTTCCATCTGTATACCTACTTTACCTATTGGTCTTGATCTGGAACAACACAATACCAGTACCATTATGTATCAGACACATCTCTGTCGGTCCCTTCCCCAGTGTCACCACGAGTGAAAAATCTACTCCTTGTGAAAGAAATGTTCCACTAACACCCAGGAGGACTGACAAAACCTATCACAAGTGAAGCACTTTGGTCTGAAGGAAAGGCAAAGCAATGGACATGATCTTAGCAACCATCTGGTCAGGACACCGGTGTTGCGACTGCTGGGTGAACTGTACTGCCAGCATGAGCTGCAACTGTTACAAGTTGTGGAGATTTAATCACAGAGGGGCAGCTCTGGTTTCGAACTGACCTCATTTACATCTGAACAGCTGACAGCGAATTTTGTGATAAAAACATAGGTTTGTTAAAGCTGTTATCTAACAACAGTCTCTTCTGCATAAATGAAATAAAGTGAAATGCTGGATAACAAAGTGATGACATCAGTGTAGCAAGTGAACTGTGCCTTCAGATAGCCGAGGCTTTATATCCTACAACGTCTGCCAGCATCACAGGAAAAGCCATCTGCCCCAATGTACTTTGAAAATGTCAATGCACGGATTCATCTGTGACTGACATCAGCTCTGACTAGTGAACCATCTCCAACACATTATGCGCCACACTGAACAGCAAAAATTTTTATAATGCAAGTAATTAAAATTTCCTTTCATTTTTATCTTGGCAGCCCGGTTACAAAAAGGCCGGAGAGAACATATGTCTGGCCAAGGCAGATCGGTCATGCGTGAGAGGAACAAAATACGAACCTTTGCATGATGTCCTTTTGCATCAAAGCCACATGTTGTAACCAATGGGGGCTGTTTAGCCACATGGTCCCATTTGTGGGCCGGACACTGTGTATACTTTAACCAACATTTCACAGAACTGTTCAGCACTACATATCTTCAATGTATATTTTAGTCATAAATATCAGGAATTCTTTTGTGATCTCACAGACTGAACCAGCTTTACCATTAAGCTGGAAAGAGTGCAGAGGAGATTTACGAGGATGTTGCCGATATTCAAGGTACTGAGTTATGGGGAGAGGTTGAGTAAGTTGGGACTTTATTCATTAAATCGTAGGAGAATGAGGGGTGATCTTATACGGGTGTATAAAGTCATGAGGGGCACAGATGGGGTGAATGTGCACAATCTTTTTCCCAGGTTTGGGAAATCAAAAGCTAGAGATCAAAGGTTTAAGGTGAGAGGGGAAAAATTTAATAGGAACATGAGGGGCAACTTTTTCTCCCAGAGGATGGTC
>JAUZTB010000033.1:27419303-27430147 GCA_034780895.1 Rhynchobatus australiae | reverse complement strand
ATGGGGTCATCGGGAGAACATTGACCAGAATTGAACTGGGGTGACCTGAGCTGCGAGGCACCAGCACTACCTGCAGGACGCCTGTAATAGTAGCAAATCCCCAATGGGCTGAAGGTACAGTGGATGAAGTTTTCTCTCCTTCATTATGGAGTTTGGGAGGAGGGGTTAGGGATTGAATCTGTCCACACATTTGGTGCTGCTCCAGAGGATCCATCCATGGGCCATAACTGGGATGTTTTCATGAGGTAGCCGATGCAGGGGCACATCAATTTGGTGAGCACACTGTCAGACCTGCCTCACAGAATAAAAAAAAACAAGGAATGTGGGGGGAGTTCATCTCCACACTCCTCTCTGGTGGCCAAGAACAGTTCCTTGCAAGAGATCAGCATCTGTCCTACTGGAGAAAGTGCCTCAGATGGAGGCCACACGAAGACTCCCTGCCTTTGAGGTCATGACCTGATCCAACTAGATACCTAATGTCTGCTATATGGGTGTAGCTTCAAGCTCTAAGGGAACATTGATGCACCATCAGAACACAGCTTCACATCCTTAAGGAGGAGAGAGAAACCACTCAACTAGCGTCCAAGCAAGATGATGGTACATAGAACAGCACAGCACAGGAACAGGCCCTTTGGCCCACATTGCCTGAGCTAACCATGATGCAAATTTAAACTAACCCCATCCGCCTGCACATGGTCTATATCCCTCCATCCCCCGCCTGTTTGTATGCCTCCTGAATGTTGCTATCATACTGGTATTTGTGATAGAGACAGCAATGTGACTCAACAACCTGCTACTCTCCAGGAGCAAAGGAAAGAATTGCCAGCTGCATCACATTGGAAAAATTTTGGAACGTATTTGATTAGCCTGCAGCAAATTGTGAAGGTGGCCAGTTAGGTATCCTGATGTCAGTGGAGTGTCCCTTTAAATCATGAACAAAGTAGCATGATGGGCTCCTGGTTGAAATGCGATTATTCAATGAAGGAGGTAAGTCGCACCTTCCTGCCCCAAACTATCCTGCAAATGCTAGAAATGAGCGCTGCACACAATGAAGATATAATTTGACGCACATATGATGATGGGTAAAAGTTAAGAATAATAGGGTGAATGGGGAATGCATGTACCTCACCCAGTTTCACGATGGGCAGTATTTCAACGGAAAGTAAATCCAAATGCATCGAACATCTGCAAAACGGCTTTAGGTGCAAGTACTACATGCCCCAGCCTCTAGGCAACTAAGTATAAATCTGTCATTTAAATCAATAAGCATATTTTTCTTTATGTTAAATGAATAACTTAAATACCAACCAACTCCAAGTTCAACCATGAATTCCAAAATTCAGGAGTTGGGCACAATGTACAATCTAGGGTTCCGATTGTTCCATAATTGTACTTTGGCAGCTCTGACAGTATTGTGCCACAATAATATTGGATTTTTTTTTGCTGAAGAAGATGATCTTAATTCAGTGACCACTCCCCCCTCCCCTCCCCAAAAAGAGCAAGATATTCAGCATCAATTAACTAGAAATTTGTCCAGCTTTATACAAGGAGCTTACTGTAATCAGATAATTGAGACTTTGTGAATCCATCATAAAAATCTGGATTAAACCATTACGTGCAGTTTAATAGCACACACCTGCCGTGCAGGTGCCCACACCCTGTCTAGGAAAGTTTTGATCACTTTACAGTGATGTCAAAAAAGCAGAGCTCAGATGGAAAACAAAGGCAGACATTTCCTCCTTCAAAGAAAAACTGGAAATATCTTTAGTCAGCACACACAATAGGAAAATGCAGTAAAAGTGAATTATAACAGCATTTTAAATTTGAAGTCCAGCACTAGTTTTCATTAAATGGACTGGACAAGAGCTGGCCCTTTTCTGCACATCGATACATGATGCCAAGTAAAGAAACAAGAGGTTGATAAGTCTAGACGAAAAGACCTCCTTCATCTCCATCATTCCATGTGGGAGTGAAACTCGCCGTGAGCCTAAAGCTGAGGTAGAAACTCCTCCAAACCCTGGCTGCATTTGCTTTCAATTAGTTCCAGGTGTTCTACTGGGCACAGAGAGCACTGAAGGCCGACAGAAACATCTCCCACACACCGCACAAAACAGCAGCAAACCAATCACAACCACGCTTCATTGTTTGGCAGTAGACAAAGACACACTGTATAGCAAGTTCAAGAAAGCAACGAAGTGCGCTGTTTGCCTTAGACCATGGATACAACGAAGGAAAATGGCTGAGAATATCAATGAACTGAGTGATAGTCTTCATGCAAATGCAAGAACTGAAAGCAAAACAATGACCACCTTCTCCACCTTCTCTTATCAAAAGATTTTAAGAGACCCATCTGGGAAAGGTGTACAACAGAGCTAGAATAAAAATTGCAAACATATATTAAAACTTTCTAAATTATAGTTATCTATTTACATTCTTTTAGCAGAATGTTTCAAAGTAATCACGCATATTTTGCAGGGGTGGACAAAATTGCCCTTAAAATCCTTTTTATATCCAGTCTTGTAGCAAAACACCAAATATGGTTACATTTGCATTTAGCTAATATTAAATTTTCCTCAGTATTTGTCTAATAGAATTCAACTGTTTGTTTTAACATGATATCATCTCCCAGAGTTTGATACAGTAGTATGCTGGTGAAAACAAGGGGCCCTCCAGAATTCTGAAAATCAGTACTTACTTGCATGCCATAACCCCTGAACTAAACAGAGTTCTTTTTTTTAAATTACCTGCATTTTGCAGTGCCTTCCTTTCCACTCCATTCCGGCTTATATTTCCCAGACAAGCTTCCCCATTTGCTGAACCGCTGCTAACAGTAGTTTTGACTCTGATACCTACAGGGCTTCCCACAACTCCCTCACATGACCTTCACAGCACACTTCCAGCTAAAACGATTGCAGAATGCTGACAGGCTGGGCTAGTCACCATGGCAACTGTTGTCCCTGCTCGCAATTCTGGGAGGGTTCCATGAAACAGCATATGCCATTTGATTAAAAAGTTTTACAAGAGCTGTTTCTCCTCCCTCTCTGAAGTATTGCAAGTGAATGAGTTTACAACCACCCTTAAAGCATGGAAGTGGCTATGTTCAAGGCATCATGTTTTACGTAAATGGAAACAGTAAAGTATTATCAGTATTGTGTTCTCAAAAGGGTAAAATGTGTCACCCCATTCATTTATCATTATTTAGATTATTAACATGCAGGCTTTGTCCAATTATAATGATAGATGAATAATGCTACTGTGCTGGAAATATTCACAGACATGCCCAACTAACTCACCCAGAATATACTCATTGCCTTCCTTTCTTTCCCTTTGTGAGTGTTTGTGGTTTATGGATTAAATTTCAGGGATTTTGCATCTTGTTATTAAAGTTTATCTGATAATTTTTCCAGATCCCTTGTTTTATTTAGCAAATTTTTATGGTTACTGGAATGAAGAATGACAGCATCAAAAAGCATATCATAATTTCATTGTTACTCCACCTGGTCGAGTGCTAAGTATATTCAGATCAGGTACAGCAGAAGAGAATTACTTCATCTGTTTATTTGTATGATCACTTTTTTTTTCGTCTTGTACCAGACACCCAAGTCCACAAAATTTCCATTTCAGTGTTCAGCTTACACGACTGCCACCAGTAACGAGATGTTCACTGGGTATACTCTCACAATGTTTTGCTCCTGCTGATAAGGATTTCACAATATTGACTGTGTCTCTAAAGCCACTTTGTAATAAAGTCCAAAAGCTTTGTTTAATCGATTCTATCACCAGCTACATTCAGCTCAGAGATTCTTCCAATTGTGGAATTATTCCTTTAACCTTGATCATTTTTACAAAAGAAAACAGCTCCTTTGGAGAAAGCAACTCCTCCTCAGAGGTAGCTCTGAGTTACAATTATACAGAGCGTAGAAAAGTTGAAAGGAAATTGGAACTTTTCTCAAAATGGGAAATATTGCAAAGTAAGGGAATGATCTGGAGAGCAGGATTTGAGTAGTTGGCTAGTGTAGAGAAATAAAATGCTGCAACTTGAGGAACAATGACATGGCCCTTGAAGTCATCAACATTGACTCCAGATTCCATGAGACCTCATGTCATCTCAACATCAAACACAGAAAAGGAAACATAAGAATATAGAAACAGAAACAGGAGGGGACTAATGTGTCCCTCACACTCGTGCTGCACTTCAACAAGATCACAGCTGATCTTTTACTCAAGAATGAATTTCCTGCAGTAACCCATGTCCCTTGATTTGCTTAATATCTAAACGTTTAACAATCTCTTGAATATATTCAGAGTATGAACTGCCAGAGTCCTCTCCAGTAGAAACATCTGAAGATTCATTAGCAATTTCCATCTTCTCAGTTCTGAATGGTCCACCCTTTATCTTCAGACTATGACCAAAGGTCTTAGACACCCAACAAGGGGATCTCTGTATCTATCCTGACCAGCCCATAGAATTTTGATTTTCAATGAAGTTACCTTACAATCCATGTATGAGCCCAGTCTGTTTAATTTCTTCTCAAATGTCAAACCCGTTCCTACCCCAAAAATTAATCTGGTACTTACTTCATTGTACTTCCTCTACCTCAAGTACATCCCTTTTGTGAGAAGGATAGACTAAACCTGAACAAAATAGTCCAAATGCAGTCTCACAAGAGACCTACATAATTACAGTAAGATGTCTTTAGTCTTGCTCTCAAATCTTCCTGTATTATAGGCCAACTTACTTTTTATCTTCCTAACTTGCATGTTAACTGCATGTTAATTTTAATAATGTGCAGACACCCAGACCTCTCTAGATATCAAATTTCAATCTCTTGCCATTTAAAGAGTACTCCACTTTTCCATTTTTCCAACAAAAAAATGGACAACTTCACATATTGCTACACTATTTTGCATTTGCCCATCTACCAGACTCTCTGTATCCCCTTGAAGCCTGTCTGCACTCTCCTCACAACTCTGGCTGCCACCCAGCTTTAAGTCATCAACATTCTTGAATTTATTAACATGATCCCTTCATCCAAATCACTGAACTAGATAGTGAACAGCTGGGACCCCTGCACCAATCCCTGCTTACAGTCTCCCAAGCCCATTTATTCCTACTCTGTTAACCATTTGGTGCAGCCATTAAAAATGCTGCCTCACACTTCAGAGACCCAGGTTCAATCCTGACTTTGGGTGCTGTGCACACTCCACATGGACATTCTCTCTGACCACGTGGGTTTCCTCCCATATCCCAAACAAATGGCAAGTTGGTTTATTATTGTCACATGTACCAAGATACAGTGAAAAACTTGTTTAGCATTCTCTCCATATGATAATTTCAATACAACAGTGCATTGAGTACAAGGGAAAACAGTAACAGAATGCAGAATAAAGTGTTACAGAGAAAGTGCAGTGCAGGTAGACAATAAGGTACAACATCACAATGAGGTAGATTGTGAGGTCAAGAGTCCATCTTATCATAATTGGGGACCATTCAATAGTCTTATAACAGCCGGTTAGAAACTGCCCTTGAGCCTGGTGGTATGCACATTCAGGCCTTTTTTTTAATCTTCTGCCCAATGAGAATGGGAAAGGGGAATGTCTGGGGTGGTCCAGGGTCTTTTATCATGCTGGCTGCTTTACTGAGTCACTGAGAAGTATAAACAGAGTCCATGGAGGGGAGGCTGGTTTCCATGATGTGCTGTGCTGTGTCCACAACTCTCTGCAGTTTCTTGTGGTTAATTGGCTACTGTAAATTGCCCTTAGTGTGCTGATAAATAGTAGAATTATTTTTTTTTGGGGGGGGGAGAATGATGGGAATGTGGGGAGAATGAAGTGGGATTAATGTGAAGAATGGGTGCTTGATTTCAGTGGGCTGAAGGACCTCTTTCCATGCCATTCTATAACCTCCAATCCCATAGGATTTAAAGGCCTTCTATAGGCCTCCTCTCATCTAATCTGTTCATTACAACCTCAAAAAAAAATTCAGATTTGTCCAACATGACTTCCTTTTCATAGATCTCCTATTGGTTCAACAGACCATGATCTGACAGCTGATGAAGCAGCATTCCTCCTTATTAAATAATACTTAGAAGGAAGATTAGGGATAGCACAAGTATGGAATGTACTCTGGATCAGGATCATCATAATTTAAACTTTGCTCAGTTGCAGCACAGCTGCCAGACTGAGCCACCAGCTAACGGGAAAACTGACCAGGTCCTCTTCAATTTAAATGATGCAGTCACAATTACCCTTCACAATATTGTTAGGGTGTGACCACCACACAGATTAGAAGAGGATGTGAACAATAACAACTGGCATTCCTAAATAGTTGATGAAGCTACAACACTTCAGGTTATTCAGGTTAACTGTGGAAAGAGTATGCTATAGAAAGTACCAAGTGTTTCCATGATGGATCAGATGAAAGCTCTGCAGTCCAGACATGAATGGTGGTGGACAATTTAACAACCAGGGGAAAGAAAGGCACCAGAAAAAAAAATCCTCAGTCATGGCAAAACCCATCATATATGCCTGAAGGACAAGGCTGAAGCATTTGCAACCACCATCAGCCTGAAGTACTGAGTGAATAATACCTGCTGGTCTCATCCGGAAGTCCCTACTATTACAGCAAATTGACTACAGATAATTTAATTTGTTTCACGTGATAGCAGGAAATGGGTAAGCTCACTTCAGTTGTAGAGTGGAAGATATCCTCCTGAATTAGTCATGCCTGATCAAACTGGTTCAGTAAATTTACTAGACTAACTAGCATCTGCCCAACAAGAAAGAAAATTTCTAGTTGTGTACTATTCATTAAATGTAGCACAAATGAGAATTGGCCAATTGTCTTCCAATCGGCTAGTCTTTATTACTGGCAAATTGAAAAAAGGTGGCATTAAACTTCTTACAACTGCCACTTACTCACCAATTGCCATTCCACCTTCCCACACTTCTTGACAATATTATAACCTGTACTTTTGATGTAATACTAAGCTTAACCTCTTAAGTCACGCATGGATCATCTTCTCAGTTTTTATTTCTCAATTGAGCATATACTTACTGAGAATTTTGAAGTAATTCTTTGAATGCTTGCAATTATTTATCTCCCAGCAATCATTTTATGTAATTTCCCCAATCTACCTTAGCATATGTTCTTGCCATGTGATGTGTTTTATTTAAGTTCGATACTATTTTCTGACTGATCTGCATTGCTCTCAAACTATGTAAACGTGGCAAAGCAGTTATCCAAACATAGCAATTGTTCATTGGGTCCTGTGGTGATCATCAGTGTTGACGGGAGCACATTGAAAGAGATGGCTGCCATGGTAACAGATATAATCTCAGCGCACCTCTAGGGTTGCAAAAGCTGAAGACCTACCAACAATACCTCAAGAGTCTGGATATGTACCACAAATTATGCTACCAGAAATCCAACGTATCAAGTGGGAAAGATCAGCACACTGATGCCAATGTCAGCACTGAGTCAATGATTCTCATGTAAGGGTTTTGCTGGATCAGGCATTATAGATGGATGCTAGATTTTCATAGCCCCAAACAAGCTCTATACCTATCAGTTTACACAGGATCAGGTATCTGTTGTGGTCTAAAGAAACTTTGGCAAGGATATGATGAAAACAAAGCACGAGAAAACAACACAAGCTGGGAAGGTCAAGCCATCGGCTGTCTTTGGTTGCAACACATCCTACATCAGGCTTAAAAGAGAAATATTTGCCTCAAGGCTGAGAGAGACACAGGCAGGCAGGCAGACAGACAGATACGGGGGGGGGGGGGTGGAGAAAAAAAGGGAGAGAATCCCCTGCCACTAAGAAGCTGACCTGGGACAAACCTGTTGCATCTTGTCAGTTCATTTGCAAGTCCAGGATCAAGTCCTGAGTCACTTCAAGATACATAGATAAACCTGTGACTGGGATTATCCCCTATTCAAGGGATTGCTACTGGTGACTAGGAAATTACCAATTACCTGTCAGAAGGTAAGAACTACTCTATTCCCCAAGGCACTGTTCGAGAAAACTATCCCCAAAACATTCTATAAACTATTACCTATTTGATTTGCCCATTCTCTGTGCAGATTAAAGACCCCATAATAATTGTATCAATAATGCTAAAAGCTTTTCTTATTTTTTGATTAATTCTCTCTCCAATCTTGCTGCTGCTGTTCAGAACCTGTAAACCACCCAAAACTGCAGTTCTTTCTTGTTATCTCTCACCTTCACCCAGACTATTTTTACTGCATGTACCTCAAGGGCAAGGTCTTCCCTCAGTACTACCCTACATCATCCTTTATTATCAGTGCAATTCACACCGCACACTCTCTCCCCACTCCTGCCTACGTCTTCTGTCTGTCTGTCCTTCCTAAATGTCAATCACCCTAGAATATTTTCTTTCCAAACTTGATCATCATTCAATCAAGTATTCATAATGGCTTTTAGATGAAACCTTTCAGTCTCTATGCCTTCAGTTCATCTGTTCTGAATACATTCACACATCCACATACAACATTTTTAATTTTATATATGTTTTAAACATTTTTCTTTGAATTGACTTTGTTTACTAATGTGCTATTATTGTGGAATTTTCATTTGAGACTATAAACTAAGGTTGTAATCCCATGCTCTCACAAAGCTACCCATTTATGATATCTCACCACTCCTTCTTTCTGGGAGAGAGTTTGTGATCATCCTTTCGGCCCAAAGTCACTAAGTATACTGAACATTTTAATTCAATCACAACCTCATCCTAGATTCCATTTCCCAAACTCTTCATTCTTATTGCCTCCTATTGCCAATTAAGAACATTTTATAATCTTACATCAACAGCTAATTGGATGGAGAGGGGTTGAATGGATTTCACTGAACAGGATTTTCATTATTCTTGGATTGAATTTGAAACTTATTTCCAAAAGTTAAAAAAATACTTCTGGTTCTGAGGTCACTAACTGTTTTCAATCTTCTCTCTTCATTAATTGGAAAACTTAGATCACAAGGAACTGAAGGAGAGAGTTCCAGAGCCAGATCGTTTGTTGTTTACAAGCTTTTATTCATGGAGCTGCAGCCCTCTTTCCAAGCTACTTCCATGGAAATGGATGCAAGTCCTCTAACATTAATTAATATATATCATATGGATTCTATTAACAGGTTCTCTTTAATTTACTTATAATATAATAAAGCTAAACCTTGTATATAAACAATAAAAACCATAAAATTTAAAGACTGATATTCTGCACAATTTACAATTTTCAAAGCATTGCATTGTAAGGTGACCCTGCTCATGGACCTCTGGTGATCTCTTTGTACATATACTTCTTTTAGTGAAACAATCCAACATTTGACAGCTTGAGAGCTCTCATTTAAAGTTTAAAGATATCCTTTCTCTCAAACATTTGCTTCGAGCCAAAAAGGTCAATGCAAAATTATTCCTCACTCATATTTTTCATCAAGTATACATTATCTGACAAAGAACGATTGACTACATGACACTTAGTGGCTTCCTATATTCAGTACTCTCATTGTGCATGATGTCTCAAAGGTTTTTGTCAAATTGAATTCTATATCTACTGTGCCTACAAGAGATATTATTAGTCAGAATACTTCCAACAATTTTTAAAAAATTTTCTTGTATTCTTAGGCTAGTGGATAACATTTCCCATTCTTGTCCATCAGAAATGTCATGAACCAGCTGTATTAGAATACACATCAATGATCTTAGCTCATGAAACATGATGCATTTCATTGTTTGCGAGCTAAGGATGGGAACTTAAAATTGTGCATTTATCTATTCTTAATTTTTGTAAATTTTGCAAATGTAATTCTTAATTTTTGTAAATGCTATCATGGAAGTAGACTGCCATTGCTCAAGGGGTGCCAACCATAGCTTCAGTCCTATACATTCTTGCTAACAAAAATGTATTGACCTGGGGTAGGGACTGAGGCTAGGTTCGGTAGGCAAGGATGATCCAGAGTTGTGGTTTGGATGGCAGTGGAGGGAGGAGGATTGGGGCCTATCTTTTGGGTCAGGGAAGAACACATCACCTGTGAACAATCAGAAAGTGCAGGAAACACTCAGCAGTCAGGCAGCATCAGAGAAACAGAGTTGACATGTTAGGTCAAGGACATGTGTCAGAAGTGGATAGTGGAGAAAACAAGCTAGTTTTAATTTGCAGAAGGTAGGGAGGGATATTAAGGACAAAGCAAATATTTCTGATAGGGTGAGGCCAGGGTTGCCATTGGTGATAAACTAAATACAAGCAAAAGCTAATCCCATGATGCTGCACTTTCCTCATTAACCAGTGAGTTGAATGTGGGATTAGTTTTTAAGTGACCTAACAAAGAACTGGTAGAAAGTCACCATGCCAAAAAAACTCTTCGTTGTTACGGGAAGAGTCACAGAGGGGAAGTTTAAAGTGGAGCCAGACATACAAATGCTGCAAATGTAAGGAGGATCTGATAGGTAAGCAAGGGAACCATTAAAGGAGAGATGAAGGGCAGGTGGAGCCAGATGGGGGAGCGGATCCGACGGGTGAAGTTTGTGGGTAGTAGAGGATGCAGTGGGTGAAGTGTGTGGGGAAGGGACAAAAATGGGAGGAGTAGAGGGGGATCTGACACTTCTTGTCAGCAACTCAAAAGGATATTTGTAAAACTTTTATTGGCTACAATCCATGGAAAGCAATTAGAAGCTGCCGTAAATAAGGGATTCAAAACAATCTTTGATACCCAGAAATCTATACTCACACAGATTTCTGAGTACCCCTCATCGTGAGATCCCTTATAAAATCTGGAACACATGGAGTCACACAGGAGAATTGGCCATCATCAACACACAGCTCTACG
>JAUZTB010000033.1:26717842-26728817 GCA_034780895.1 Rhynchobatus australiae | reverse complement strand
TGGTGAAGAGTCTCTGAGGATTTGGGTGTGACAGAAACCCAACTACATGAATGCAAGAGAGAAGAAGTTAATTCCACTTGTTAAGTAATTCATTTGGCAATTGTGAATATGTAAAGATTAGTATTTATACTAATGAGAAGTTAAATTTGTATAGGGATGAGCAAAAAATTGCAGATGATGGAAATCTGAAATGAAGATAAATGCTGAAGACACTCA
The DNA here is from genome assembly GCA_034780895.1 of Rhynchobatus australiae. Taxonomy (NCBI): domain Eukaryota; kingdom Metazoa; phylum Chordata; class Chondrichthyes; order Rhinopristiformes; family Rhynchobatidae; genus Rhynchobatus; species Rhynchobatus australiae. Next base: position 26,728,601 of record JAUZTB010000033.1, on the reverse strand, counting down.
GCGGCTGAGGCAGCATCTTTGAAGAGAAGAGCACATTTAATGTTTATTGTCAGTGACTCCATCAGAACTGAAAGGAGAAAACAAGTTTCAAGTTGTAGAAAAGGGGAGGGGTAAAGAAAATGAGGAGAACGTTTATGATGGGATGGACACTAGGGTTGCCCAGATGACACAATTGTTTTTGGCACCATCTAACAGAATCCAGTTAATGACAGTTGTCCTGTCTATAAGAGTAGAACTGGAACAAGATGAATCAAGGCAGTTAGAGAGAAAAAAGCAATATGTTGGAAATCTAAAAACAAACCAGAATGCTGGAAATGCTTAACAGATCAGGTATCATCTGTGGAGAGGAAAAAACTGAATGAATGTCATTGATGGATGATCTTAAATCATAACTGGCCATTTTTAACACACACAGGCAAAGCTGGTTATCTGAAATGCTTGGATTACTGTTGAATCTTGATGTGCGCAGATGGATGATGAAATGCTGTTTCTCGAGCTTCTGTTGGGCTTCATTAGGATGGTTCAGACGAAAGGGCTCAACCCAAAATGTCCACTGTCCATTTCCCTCCACAGATGCAGCCTGATCTGCTGAGTTCCTCCAGCAGTATGTTTTTTTTTGCTTCATTAGAACACGTTATTTATTGTCCTGCAGTTTTGAATTAATTCCAATGTGGAGCTCGTTGCTGGAGCATGATGTTGTTTCACAGAGCTCCACATTTTATCTGATACAATTCCAACAGGGCAGTGCAAACTACCTTATTCATGATCAGAAGCAATGTTCAAAGGTAGTCAGAGTTGAGCCTGCAAAAGGAGCGCTCATATTTTTTGTTATTAAGATTGAAAACCTGCAACTGTATCATGACCTTTCTGACCTCCTGGTCATCCTGACATTGCTGCTTGGGGTGCTGTCTATCCTGCCTTTCAAAGGAACCACCACGATCCTCTGCCTAGAAACTCGCCCTTTGATCTTGCACCTCAGCCCTACATCTCGTGAAGTTTTCTTTATCAAATTCCTTGAGTGTGTTGTTGCCTCCCAAATCCGTACCTTTCAAACCTGAAACCAAATTTGCCACGGCATAGCAATGATCTTAAAGTCACTTGTTTGTACTAATCATTCCTCCTTCCTCATACTTAACTTCTGCAGTCTTTGGTGACAGTCAGTGATAACTATCTATCTGGTCATGGTCAGAACAAATGGTTTTCTTCTGTCCTCCACATCCACTAGCAGTAGTACCACAAGGTGTTATTTTGGCTTTCTTCTCCTTTGCTGTGTCCTGCCCTTTGGCATCATTGCAGCAGAGGGTTTCCGTGCAGATGCGATCAGCTTTATGTTTTTCAGCCAGTTCACTGCCCTGTGGTATCGGATTCATGGTCGAGGCATTTTTTTCCCCCATTTGAACATTAGAAAGGCATTGTCTCCAGCCCTTGTCATATCTGTGCACCCTTGTCATTGATTTCATCCCCTATTCTTTGGCAAAGCCTCCAATACAGCCAGACCATCTGCAACTTTGTCACATTGACCTCTTCACCAAAATGGTTGTCTGTCTACTCATCACCGCTCCCAGATTATCCTACTTCTCATTCATAGCCAATTCCATACTCAATATCTCAGCATGTAATTTTCCGAAACACCACAACCCAACCCGACTAGGTCTTGTATCTTGTGCCTCTGTCTGTGTCTACTCCCACTTCCCCAACTTGCCCTTTAGATTCAGATTATCAACTCGTTCTGTAAATCTGAAATAAAAACTGGAAATACTCGGCAGGTGAAGGAGCATTTTTGGAAGGTGGAAGAGTTAATGCTTCCTGTCAGTGACTTTTCATCAGAATTAGGAAAATTAAGAAAACAAACAACTTTCAAGTTGCAGAGAAGTGGATGGAGTGAAGAGAATCAAGGGTGGTGCTGCCAGGGTGAGAGGTGCTGGAGGCTTGTTAATTGCAGATGTTCTGTCTGGAGGAGCCATGAATAGAAAGAGATCAATGAGAGCAAGGGAAAAAACTACTGGAAGTGGCCAGTTCTGATTCTGGCTGCGAAGGCTGGTTATCTCAAATAGTGAAATTCACTGTTGGTTCCTGAGGATACTAATGCTCCTGATCTGAAGATGAGATGCTCTTCCTTACATTGGGCTTTGTTGAGCCACTGGTGTGAGTGGGATGGAGAACTAAAATGAGTGGTAACTGGAAGGTCAGGGTTGGACAGAACATATGTGTTCCGCAAAGTAGTCACTCAGTTTGTATTTGGTTTTCCATTTTAGAAGCGGACACTCTATGAGTACTGAATGCAGTTTATTAAAGTGGAAGATGGATGAGTGAATCACATCTTCACCACCCTAAACCCCTCCCTGACTCCATTCAACCCCCAAACGAGGAGGATGTTATTTTGCCCACAAGGCCAGAATTTTATTTAGAAGTTTCCTGCTGATGCTTTCTGTGATCTGCACAGTCTTTCAAGAAATGTGTAAAACAATACTTTTCTCCTTTTTAACCAACAAAGTGATCAAATTACTGATAAAAATTTTTGAATATGATTTTCTGCAAATACAGAGCCTTTATTTTCTGCTGTTTTAACATTTCGGTGGTTCTGCTTGTGACCCAGATCTTCAGTGTTCCACTAGTTTTAGTGCTCTCTGGTTGTTAAAGAGCTCTGTTTATAAAATTACTGAGAAAAGATCATTGTTCAATTTTTTTTAGAAAGTGTACTTTCAGTTATTTATGCATTCAATTGTACTATGTCTGTTGTTTACAAACATGAGGATTATACCGCTTACGTAGCTCTTACAATTCTTCTGGGTTTGGGCTGGGCTCCCTGAAATATAAATTTAAATCAGAGGAAGTTCAATTTTTGTAACTGGAGAGAAATTATTTTCAGCGTAATTAGTTGGTCCTTACTTCTGAGCACACAGACTTTCTGAAAACGTTATAAACATATTTCCTTCCTAAGGGGATGTGCTTTTATTTGCATTGTACAAGGACTAGATCCAGCCCATGAGATGTGCTGGATTGTGCTTCCTCACTGGCAGAGAGCCCACCCTGATCTCTCCATTAAGTCTCTATTCTTTGTTGACTTCTTTTGAGGAGAGAAGTATTGTCAATGTTGGCTTGCATTTGCTTCTGGATAATGGTGCAGAAATGCACGTCAGAGCTGAATACTGGCTGACCCAACTTGTTTGGAGCCTTTTGTTTTGCGGTCTTGATGTTGGAATTGACATGCAGGATTAGAAAGGTTTGCTGACATTGGTCTTCTCCATAGTAACTGGCTCCAACTCCAGCAATTCTCTACTATTTTACATTATATTCAAGGACTAGAAGTATGGAAATGACTTAGGGATGCACTAATAAGGCATTAATGGCATACTATGACTTAAAAATTGGAATAGAAACCTGAATTGTAAATCTCTTCTTTTGCCCCTACCCCCTCCCTTTCTCTCACCGTTCCCCCCCACCCCCAGTAATGTCTGCTTTTCCCTCTTTCCCACTTTTTTCTGTTTTTCCCTTTCCTGTCAATTGTGCTCCTGCCTTGATTTGGCTATCTCCCTGCCCTCCCTCTTGACCTAAGAAAATCCTCCAGGTCCTGAATTCCCCATGAGTAACATCAAAACAGATTAATTGATTATTTTAAATATAGAAGTAGTTATTTAATTTGCATATTCTGTTTGAATATTAGATTAAGTCATGAAATTAGAATTTTTGTGGACATCAATGTGCTAATACAATGTTTTTGATCTGACTGCTCAGATTGAGTATTTCCTCCGGAAGCTGACCGAGGCAATGGGAATTAATTGGCAGCAGGAGCACTTTGAAGATTACAGAGCTCAACTTGGCCTTTCTGTTTGGGAATTCATCAAACTGGTTGGCTCAGGGTTGTACTCGAAGGGCATGAACAGACAAACATTGTCAATGGCAATCAATGAAGTTTACTGTGAACTCATCCTCGATGTGATGAAACAGGTAAGAGCAATATTCATGACTAAAAGAAATCATAGGCCAATCCTGATGCCCATTGTATCCCCTCTATTTACCATAGGCTCCTTCACCCAAATTATTCTGTCTTTCAAAGTGAAATACCCAGAGAAATGAATGTAGAAAAATGTGCAAAGGAAGTATTTTTGTTGAAAGTTAACTTACAGTGGCACTCTATTCTTAGTGAATAAAACCATTGTGTCCATAGGGATTAACAGCATATTTCTTTCAAGGTTTTAGTGGTCATTTGTGAAGCACCAGTGGATTGATGGAATGTAGAGTTTATGATCTCAGCTGTTCCTGTAGAGGGATGTTATGTGGAAATCACAGAGCTCAATAGCATCTACTAGGTTAAATTTGTTCCTGGCATTCAATATCTTGTGTTTCCTAACTGGCAGAGAGCCCACCCTGATCTCTCCATTCAGTCCCTATTCTTTGTTGACTACTTTTGAGCAGAGAAATATAGTTGTTTTGACTTGCATTGGCTGATCTAGCTTTCTATGTCATCTTCTTGGTGACGGAGGGAATGTGGTCCAGATGGGAACTAATAAGTNNNAGAAAACTGAGTTAACAATGAAGAAAATTGTGTTCTGTTGTAACATCATGATAAAGTTTAAGAATTACACTTTATTTATACTTTGCACCATTGTGGAGAAAGAAAATTGTCAGCATGGAATAAATTGGTCTACGCAGCATCTTAACTGCTCCATACTAATTTCCTTACCCATTTTCACTTTGATGTTCTTGCATATTGACTTACAAAATGCCCTGTCAAATTCCCATAAGCAAGATGAACTTATTCAGAATAAGTAAAATGTTAAGTGATACGAGTCAAGTTGTTGATATTTTCTGCATTTTTCGTTTCATTTTGGCATCAATAATTGGGACAACACCACTGGGATCAATAGAACCTTAAAAATAGTAAATTTGGAGAAAATCAATAATAATATTTACTTTGAATTTTGCTAAATCTTATAATAAGTGAATACCAAACACAGTGATAAATAAATACACTGTTACACAGTTTAACAATGTCAGTTTCATGTCCTTGATGACAATTCCAAAAGACAAACAAGTTTACCAGGACTGCAAAATATTACTAAGCTATTTTAAAACTGATTACATTTATAGTTAATGCTGGACTTAAAATGAGATACAAGGCCTCTACTGCAATGAATCAGATTGCCTGACCTACCCTGCCTTCTCTGACCTTGCTTGGCTGCTCCCAGAGCCCTCTGGCTCCCTCCTGGATGCTCCTGGGTCACATCATCCGGTTACCCAATCCCGGATACCCTGCTCACCAGCAGCAGGCCCTGTGAAACCAAAGCAATCAAGTCACTCTGTTGGAACAGTAATCTGCAGTGCACTGTGTGATATGTAATGAAAGGAAGAATGATAATTACTGAGGCAATACACTCCACAGATACAATTTAATAGCATAATTTAAATGTTCTATAAAATATTCTGTAGTATGTAGGTGAATGATGGAATCTGTGGGAAATTGATAGGGAATGTGGGGAGAATAAAACTACTGCTGAACCAACTGATTGATTTGCTGCCTTTTCTGTGAGATTTGTGTTTTGGTAAGCATTTCTATCTTAATTGCAAATGGTGTTATCTTGCCATTTGTGAACAGGCGATAAAGAGTAATGCATCAGTAATTTCAGGAATTCTTTTCCAACCTCACTCCCACGCATTTCTTGACTAAAAGTAATGATTAGTGGAAAAGTGTTCACAGGATATTTCTTTGGATCTGCATAGTCATATGTGACTATATGGTTTATTAAGGATTTTCATTTTGACCAATGGGGAGAGGAAAAAACCAGATTGAGTCATGAGTATGGTATTACTTTAGGCTCCCTCAAATTCCTCAGCAAGTCCCAATCCCATCACCCAGGAGACCACAGTGACCTTTGCACATAGTGATGCCACCTACAATCAGCAATTTGACTACTTTTTTTTAAATGTTTGCAGTAAATCTCCATTCACATCATGCCAGGAATAACTTATAAAGACCAAATACTCTCTTGGAAAAAGAATATCGTTTGACCCTTAACCTATTTAAATGCTATGTTTTGTAACCCATCTAATTAAAAAAAAATCAAAATGGAGTAATTCTGATTTTTCCATAATTTTAAAGACCTCAATCAAATCTATTTAAGGTCTTTGATTTCCTAAAGTAAAAATATCAACCTCTTTTAAGTCATCACAGTACATAAGAGTCTTTGACCTAGGTACTTCATCAGGAAAAAGTCACTGACTGTCATGATGACCTTTTTTGATGCTGGCATAATTACAAATATATGAATAAATAGCAGGAATAGGCCACTCGGCCCCTCGTGTCCGCTCTACCATTTCATAAGATTGTGGCTGACCTGATGTAATCTGAGCTCTACATTTCCTGTCTTTCCATGGTAACCTTTCATCCCATATCTCTCTTCCTTAAAAAAAATTCAAAGGCTCTGTTTCTGCTGTCGGAATCCCAAAGACTCAAGGCCCTCGGAGAGAATAAGTTTCTCCTCCTCTCTGTTTTAAATAGGTCATCTCTTATCCTTAAACATGACCTCTGTTAGTTGTGAAGAGAAGACACCAATGCTTTACAAGAGCTGGAGAGAAGGAAAGTTGAACACGTTTGTAGCTTTGAGGGAAGTTAAGGTGTAGGGATTTTCCCACAAAAGGAACCATCCTCTCCACATCCACACTGTCAACAACCCTCCGGATCTTAAATGTTTTAATCAAGTCCCCACTTGCCTTTCTAAACTCCAGCAGATACAAGCCTAGACTGTCCATTATTTCCCCATAAGACAAACCAACCCATTCCAGCTAGTAGTCTAGTAAACCTTCTCTGAACTGCTTTCAATTTATTAACATATGTCTTTAAATAAGGAGACCAATACACCACACATTGCTCCAAATGTGGTTTTACTAATGCTTTCTGTAATTAAAACATAATCTCCCACCGATTCCCCAACCAATAAACGATTAGTTTTTCAAATTATTTGCTGTGGCTCCTGGCAGACAGGCAACATTTATCTCCCTGTTTGGCTTAGACACTGAAAAGCCAACAATCCCATTTTGTTACATTGCCTCTTTTTGAAGATGCCATGGGTGATGATATTGCACAAAAAATGCATCATTAAGTGTACTAGATATTCCCATTTATTGGAAGAATAAACTACCATTAGTTTCATGAGCATTTAGAGCTACAGAACACAGAAATAAGCCCTTCTGCCTAACTCGTCCATGTCAACCATGTTGCCTAACTGAGCTAGTCCCATTTTCCCCTTAACCTTTCCTGTCCATGTACCTGTCTAAATGCCTTTTAAACATTGTAATTGTACCCACCTCTACCACTTCCTCTGGCAGTTCATTTCCATATACCTACCACCCTCTGACTAAATTTACATCATCGTCACCCAGAAGGAGGCCATTCAGCCCGCATGATCTGTTACTGGATCCCATCAGTCGCATTCCCCCATCCCTTCTTCACAGCATGCGGAAACCTTTCTCCCTTGGGCCTATCTGTTTCCCTATTGAGGGCCCTGACCAATTCTGTTTCCACCATCCCCTTCTCCTTCCTTTTCCATTAATCTTCCCATTAATGTCCACTTTCCCATCAATGTCTTGTTGAGCACTAGTTGCTCTTCACCATGCTCATTCATTGTGTATAAGCCTGAATCATAAGTATCGCCTGATTTCTGACTGGAGGTAGAAACATCACTGCTGATTTGTTCCACTCACACAACAGCATTGACACTTGTGACCTTTCAGCAAACTTGAAGTCAAGAACAAGAAATTTCCTTTTTTTCTTTCCCTTCCCTAATGCAGGGGAGGTGAGGCCAATGTCACTGTCCTTCCAGTCTCATTGGACTCATCCTGAAATCTCATTGTCTTTATAGAGTTGTAACCACCTGAGCTATTTGGAGGACCATATGTGTGCTAGGATATGTCTCTTATTGCATCATTTCTTTTAAATATATTTCAGGAGTTGACTACTTTAAGCTTTTTCTTTACCCAGTAAGTGACTGAGCGTGTGAACTGTTTTTGGTCCACTGCTCCATTATGTGTTCTCAGGAAATACACAAGCATTTCTGCTGCTAATTCTGTGAATGCAAAAAATTTTAAAGAATTTTTGTCTTTGCTATAAATATATGAACATTGAGGAAGTAGCAGACATCATCTAAAACTCTGGTCACTTGAGGTAGTGAGAAGTGGATTGTGGTCTGCTGTTCCTTGTACTGTTACTTCAGTGTTATCAGGAAGTGAGATTAGCTGTTATGAAAGCATGTATATGCACCCTGGGAGGGTCTTATCAATGGAGCCACTAGTGTTGACACCAGATAATACCCAGAAAGCATGCAATCTGGCTGTATGATTTACAGTTTATTGTTTAAGTGGAGACACTTGGGTTTTGTTTGAAGTGTGCTTGGATTTCAGTGGTGCTAGCTTTCTGTTTGGATTGTTGGATGAAACATTTCACTCTTTTAATGAAAAATGAGAGTAGTTTGCAACTTTAGATGATGGATTTCAGTATTTTGATTTAAACCACCTAATTACCATTTAGTCTTTTAAAGGAAACTCTTGAGAGTAGAGATTAAAATGAAAATAGAAAACCAGGAAATGCATTCAAAAGTAAATTTCTGCATGCAGAATGATAGGGAATTTCCTTTCCTTCCCTTTTTAAATGATTAAGGTCTGATCAGTTTTTCAAAAGAACTGCCAAAAAAATCTATGCAAAATAATTTGCATCATTTTGTTTTTACCAGATTTCTCTAGTTAATATAATGGAAATAAAATAATTCAGGTTAACATTTTTAGAAGATCAACTAAAAATTGCAGATTAAGTGATATGTTAATCACACAGACAATTGTTTAAACATTCATGTGATCAGCATTGTCCCAGTATTGTGAAATATCTCATTATGCAGTTTTGCAAACCTGTGTATTTAAGAAGGGACTTCCTTGTACTCTTCCCTGGAAGCTCAGTTATTCATAGCTGCCCCTGTGTTTCTAAAACTTTCTAAAGGCTGACGTTAAATTGTTAGGTTGCTTTGTATTACAAATAGTGAGCAAAGTAATAGCCAAAGTCAAATCTTGTCTTTGTTAACATTAACACAAACCCCGAGGCATATACAAGTCAGGGGCAAGCAGGCTTAAGACTTCCCCAGTGAAAAATTTGTTTGAGGCAATGGATGTGCATGCACTGGTTTGTCCCAAAACATTAAGGATGGACTCACACTACAGTTTTTAAAGCCTTTACCTAATCATGGCTGTTCATCTGATCTTTTGGGGCTTCAGAATGATTTTCCTTTTGCTAAATTTTTTAAGATTTAAAAAAAAATTATTTACAGCGTGGTAACAGGCCCTTCTGGTCCAGTGAGTCCACGCCGCCCATTTTAAACCCATGTTAACGTACCCGTATGTCTTTGGAATGTGGGAGGAAACCGGACCACCCGGAGGAAACCCACACAGACACGGAAGAACATACAAACTCCTCACCGGTTTCCCTTGGCATGGCTGACTGTGTGCCCAGCCCTTTCCTCTTTACAGGCAGAGGTAGCACAATCCCTCAGACTAATTCCTTGTTTAGGAATTTGCCAGCAAAGCTATTGGTAGATTCATCTCTCATTACTCTTCATGAACTTGATCACCTGACTTTATTACATGTCAACAGGCTGCAGGTTCAACCCATAGACTGGGCTGGAGATGTTGTGAAATAGGAATACTCTGCTGAAGCACATGACATTTTAGGATTTAATCTTCCATAGACCAGAAGCAAAAACTTGTTATTTTGATGTTAGGAAGATTGTTTTAAAATGCTTAAGCTCTCTTCAAAGCAATGGAACTTCGTATTACTTGCTGTTTTTAGTACATTGAGAAAATGTAAGTTAGGGCTCAGACTCAGTTCTGTGGGATGAAATAATTTTAATGCAGTGTGGTAGAATAAATGCATCTTTAATTAATTCTGAACAAGAAGTAGACTTTTAAAAGAAGTATTTGACATGGCATGTGCATGAATACATAGTAATTAGGCTGAGTAATTTATGCCAAATAAATGAACTTTAGTTATGTTATCATGTTATCATAATGTTATAGTTAAAATATCAAAAAGCTGTGAAGAGCTTAAAAGTGACAAAAGGCTGACTACAAGTAATAAAGCCCAGCTAGAAGCTAAAAGAACAAGGCTTGCTAGAACTCAAAGTAGCAAAACACTCAGCAAAGAGAAGCAAAAGACTAGCTAAAGGTAGCAAAAGCAGATATGGTTAAGCTAAAACAGGGTGTCCGCGGGGTCTTGAAAAGTCTTGAAAAGTCTTATACTCATTTTTGCAAAATTAAGGGCCTTGAAAAGTATTGAATTTATGAATAATGTGGAAGTTAGTCTTGAAAACGTCACTCAAGGGTCTTGAATTTTGTCAGGCAGAACGGATTTAAGTTCTTCGTCTCCGCTGCGGATTTACTAAAGGTGAGGAGGAGAAAAAAACGTGTGTTTCGGGGACTTCTATCCGGCTGGATTTGACTGATGCTGCTTTCAACCAATAAAAAGAACCAGAGTTGCAGTTTTAGCCAATCAGAGCAGAGTAAGGGCGGGTCCTGAACAGTCTGAACAGAGAGACAGGCTGCAGGAGTAAACAGCGTTTTCTCTACTTTTTCCAAGATGACACCTCGACCCGCTACCCTAACAGAACCACCCGTCGCCCTATGAAGGTGAAGTAATGTAATAAATTACTAAACATTTAAGAATTAAACGTATGTGTTCGCGCATTAGCAGTCCATTTCAACCAGGGCGATACCTGAACTA
>JAUZTB010000033.1:26552128-26563081 GCA_034780895.1 Rhynchobatus australiae | reverse complement strand
GTGTCAACTCCAGACCTTTTTATTTTCAATGTGCTCTTTTAAATACTTAATAAAAATGGGGACCTGCTCTGTGCTCATATATAATGCAATTAGGATAACTAGATTAGTTGAGAATAGGAAAATTGGCCAACATAGGAAAATTAGACATTCTCCTACACTTTGAGGAGATCAAGCTTCAACCAAAATATATGAAAACCATTCTAATTCCCATTAGTTGGGATTCATTCCAATCAAAGCAAAATAATCTGCTTATGTCTGTGGGATAAAATATCAATATTTGAAGTAAAGTGGGAGAAATGCACAACAGGAGACCATTAAAACTTGAGAGAAAAGGTGGGTTAACAGTTCAATATGGTCCATGCACTGGATCATATGGAAGGAACATGCCAGAAACTGTTGATGTCTTCTCCCTTTTAGATGATAACTCTGCATTCCCAGAAATGTTATTTCAAAAAATAATTGGACCCTGTACACCCCAAATCTAATCACAGTGCTTAAATAGTACATGGTGGAGCATTTACTGGACCCTCTACCTCAAGTAAGATGCGAGTTCATTCTGTGTTATGGTCTTCAATTTAAAAATAAAATCTGGTTTCTAATGCACATTGGTTCAGAGGTTCCTTGGAATGACAAGTTGTTTGCCTAATCACTAAACCTATTCTTACCTTGAACAGATCATTCAATGACAACACCTGGAAGTAGACTAATTTATCAAAGGCAGGTCCTTGAGGTCATAATTCCTGTAGATGTGCTTTGAAGGCCAACTAAGCCAGTCTTAACCACTTAAAAGTTGACCACAGCTTAAAAATAAGGATATCTTTGACTTTCACAGGCATTCAAAAACTCAGTTAAGCATATAATATAATTTTTTAAAAACAATTTGAAAGATAAACATTTAAAATAGTTAAATATGCTTAACATAATTGACTGGATAAAATGTAAATTACCTGAAACATCTCTCCCTTGCAATCATTTCTCTCTGTTAAATATTGAAGAGGCTGCACTTGTGACGGGTCTAACCTTGCAGGCTTGGAGCCCATCGCCCGAGCACAGTAAGAATGACGGTGGAGGAAGTCTGAAACTTGTGTGTTTACATGCATGGGGCTCAAACTTCCTCAGTCATGAAGTCAAACTTCCCCACAGTTATGGAGGTTATGGTTGGTGTCTCTTTTATGAAGAATTTCCAGCTGTTATTTTGTCAGGTTAGAAGGTATCGCACCAGAGATTCTGGCTGGGATAATGAAAGCTTCACTTCCAGGGCTTGAAGTTATAAGCAAATTTAAGGTTAATTGTTGATTTATTTCATTTGTTGGGCTGTCAGTAAATTTTAAATGCAAGACTGCAAATGGCTGTAATGACAACATTTCTCAACTCACGCACTGGGACAATCTAAAATAATACAGCACATTTGTTTAAAAAAATTCAAGTGATAATTCCTTCAACATAGTTCTGGTCATCCTTTTTATCTCTGCTGATTTAGCAGATTTCATCTGGTTCAGGGAGCTGACGTGCACCAGTCTCGCAGCATAAAAACTATTTGAACCCCATAGAGCGCCTAATGATCCCAAACAAATCCTTGATTTTTCACCTTGCTATTTGTGGTCATTAGATTTCTGTCATTCTTATTGTGTTGTTTCAATTGTTATAAAATAATTGAAAGAGTATATCGTAATACTATCCCTGTTTGCCATTGTTACTTGAAAATTACAATGTGGTCCACAACCATGACAATATTGTTTGCAAGAAGTCACTAGTGCTGCATGTAAATATTTACCACTTCAAAATTTGTAAGACATTTGGTCTAAATTCATCCCTGTAACCTTAAATCCCCTCCCTATGTAACTTAATATTTATCTACCTTTCTTTGAGAAATCTAACTAAAAGCCATATCATGTTTACATTGTTTCTTGGGGAGGATACTTTTTCTTAAGTTGAGATGGTTTTATTCAATATTCCAACCTTTCATTCTGCATTTACAATTCATTGGTGAAGTAAGACTGCAATAGAGCTGATCTCTGTGAAGACTGTTGCCAAACAAAGCTGTTCCATTGCTGCAGCAGGTCTCCCCATCTTTCTTGCCATAATGTTGAACTTTGTCTCCAACAAGCTTCCTACAGAAGTGGAGCTAATCTTCAGAACTAAAGGGAAGCTGTTCAACCTATGCTGAAGACACTCTTGAACCAATGTCACTTGAATCTCAGTACTTAAGCTGTAGAGTACCTGGAGGCTGACTCATTTCACTGAAGCATACAGGAGGATGGGCTTTGCTATCAACATCCACAAGATAGAAGTCTTCTACACCCCCCTACTTCTGCATGATGGCGCCCTCTGACAGTATAGGTTTATATTGCAACCCTGTGAAATGTGGAGCTCTTCCCGTTTCTCTTAGTAAAGGTAGATATTGATGGTGAAATTTACTGTTGCCTTCAATGCAACATCCACACTGATTCTTGGGGATTCCTATCCCATGACCACTCAAAGTGGAGATGAAGCTTTTGGGATGTATCAGGAGAAGACAGAAACCCTACACAAAGGGCAGAGGAAGTACACCACCCCACAAACTACTCAACTGCTGCTCCATCAGGTGACACCTTTCCAATATGCAGAAAGATTTGCACTGCCCACACTGGCTTTGTGGGTTCTGAGATGGCTGATAAGGCTCTAGTGGAAGCAAATTATCCTTGATTCCACGGAACTGCCTTAGAAGGGAATGATATAAATATATAATGTTGAATGTGCACCACTGCTCACTGAAGGAGGTCTTTAATTCCTATGGAAACTTTTAATTTCCAACAAGAGTCAACGGGAAATATGTAGTATGTATTTTGTGTTACATATTCAATAACAGAGTAAAGGAAATTGTAACCAGAGCCACATGAGATAGAAAAATAGAAACTTGAAATAGAACTTGAAGTAGGCATCCACAAAACATATGAAGATAATTTAAAGAAATTGTCTTTTGTGGCTGTCCGCCTGCTGGAAATGTCAGTTGAAAGCCCTAAGGGACTTATGTCCAAATCGTTCTCCTCTTCAGTGGAATTTGGTCCAAGAATCTTGCAGCTTTGCTGACACTAGTTCATACCAACTAAATCAAAGTGCCAATGATTGTTCTGGTTTTGATCATTAATCATTGTACTGTAACACAATGCAAAAAATTAATCCTATGGCATAAACATGTTTGTATTCCTTTTGTAACTCACTCATTTCAGTGCATTTTCTGTAAACATCTGCAGATCATGATGTACTTGGGCTGCCTTAGCTATCTCGAGCTGCTGATCGTAAAATGAGCAAGATATTTTGTAGTAATGTAATCACTGAAAAATCCAATGTTTGACATCCTTTCAACTGCTGGTTTAATCCTAGTGCTGCACATATGGCCAAGCAGTTTGGATTTGGATTTTGCTAATGAGGGGGAAAATAGTAAGATATTGTTACCAAAAGAATAAAAAATGATATTTTTTTGTTGGACAGTGGCACTACTACCTTGCAGCTCCATGGCCCAGATCAGTCTTGACCTTGGGTGCTGTCTGTGTGGACTTTACACCTTCTCCCTGTAACCATGTGGGTTTCCTCTGGATGCTCTGGTTTCCTCCTACATCCCAAATACATATGGGTTGTTAAGTTAATCAGCCAATGTAAATTGCTCCTAACATGTCAGTGAGTGATGGAATCAGGTGGGGTTGTGGGGAAGGGGGGTGGTGTGGTGAGTGTGTAATTTGATTTGGAATTTGGGGAAAATAAAAATGAGATTAATGTAAATGGTGGTTGGTGCACTTAGTGGGCCAAAGGGCCTGTTTTCAAGCTGTATTGCTCTGTGATTCTATTGAGATTATTTTAGCATAATGCTTTACAGTGCCAGCGACCTGCGTTCAATTCCAGCTGCTGTCTGTAAGGAGTTTGTATGTTCTCCCTGTGTCTGCGTGGGTTTCCTCCAGGTGCTCCGGTTTCCTCCCATATTCCAAAGATGTACAGGTTAGGAAGTTGTGGGTATGCTATGTTGGCATCAGAAGTGTGGCGACACTTGCGGGCTGCCCCCAGAACAATCTATGCAAAAGATGCATTTCACTGTGTTTTGATGTACATGTGACTAATAAAGATATCTTACTGGTGTTTTTCTGTTTTGTTACTTCTGCATATTTTATGCTTTGGCTTTTTTTTGGCCACTACCCTACCAGGGGCCCAGATTGGCAACTTATGCTCAGACCATTGACACTGCAGTTCATGTTACTAATTGCCAGGAGGTGCACAAAATTGTCCCACGGTCAGTTGGCAGTTAAGTTTCCCCCTCCCCCCCCCCCCTCAGTTTCCATGAGATCAATGTTTGACTTCTAATTGTCACCCCACAACTTCCATCTCCAAACTCATTCCCCTTGCTCAGATAAATAAGATTCAAAGCACATTTTTAAAGTGAAGTATTCATTTTCTGGGCAGAAGCTGAAAAGGTTTGGGTATATATTTTGAGTTCACTGACCAGTATTTTAGAATTGATGAGGGGGGAGCATGACATCTCTTTCATCCGAAGAGGAAGAAACTTTAACTCTGTTATTGAAAGCAGCTTGCTATTTGCCAGTTGGGAATCAATTTGCTTATCTGATTATCTTAAAATAGCAGCAGACAACCTATCACTGGTCAGAAAGAGTTTGTAAGGATAAGGACTTTGACGATATTAATTCTTGGGTAATAAACGTAAAGTCTTAATCATTCCATATGCTTTTGTGTCTCTATGCTGCCAACACCCACCCCCCTCCTGTGACTGCTGGATGGGATTTTCCTTTGCCTGTCTCCATTTCGCCCTAGGGCCCTGTGCTACTATTTTGTTGCAATAAGAAAATGCCATTGCATAGTGGGTGGAAATTCTGAGCATTTAATTGAATTCTTCATGGCTACCATATGCAGCAGGAGTCGACCTCTTTAGAGCAGCAACGGGAGGAAGGAGATAGGAATGAGGAGCATGGAAAGGAATTAGATCTATATTACTTTCATCTGCAAATGGAGATAAAAAGTAACTGATGGTTGAAGAGGATATATTTGTGTATGTAGACATTGAAAGGCATTTGACAAAGTACCACAATAGACAGAAGCAAGATTAAAATCCTTAAGATAAAAAGGGAAATAAAGGGATAGCACAGATCCAAAATTGACCAAGGGGCAAAGTTTTTTTTTTGGTTGGAGGGTTAGTATTGGGTCCATTGATTACACAGATACATTAATAGCCTGGACTTGGGTACTGCAGGCATAATTTCAAGTTTGGCAAATGATATAGAATTCAAAAACATTGCAAATAATGATGGGCTGCAGTTGATTTTTGGGAGGGGAGCTAATTCGTGCAATGAGTGGCACTTGATTTAACCCACATGGTGACATTTTGGGAGAATGTGGTAAAGTAATGTGAATTAAGTTGTAACAATTTATTGGTGTTCAAGAGGAGGAAGGCATTAAGATTGCGTGTACAAAAATCTTTGAATGCAACAGAAAAAATGTGGAAAACCATTAAAAGTCATAAGTTATCCTCAACTTTCCTGGAGGCATGGAGCATCTGTGCAAAACCTTAAATATTGGTTGGTCTCAGCTGAAGTATTGTGTTCATTTCTGAGCATGCCATTTTGGGAAGAATGCCAAGGTGTTGGCATGAATGCAAATACAGAGCTTGAAAGTTACCATGAATAAAAGACTTCATTTTGTGGAGAGACTGCAAAGATTGGAGTGGTTTTCCTCTGAGCAGGGAGGGTTACGGGCAGATTTTATACTGACGTTCAAAATCAAGAACACTTTTGATGGTATTTACAGCATCAGAAGGGTTAGTAACCAGAGTGCACAGATTTAAATCAATGAGCCGAAGAACCAGTGGCTTTCTGTGAAGAAACATTAAGTTGCAATCTCAAACAATCTAAAGAGAAAACTGAGTCAATAATAAATTGATAGTAGAACAAGGTTAAAGTAAAAGAGAAGGGTATGGAACTAAATGGAAAGTTTGACGTTTGATGAAATGAATTATATCCTCAGTGGTGACTTCTTATATGATACACCTGCACAAAATGCTGATGCTCATGTCAGAGGTGGTGATTGGTGAGCAAAATGATTGAACTTGAAAATTTAGCTTTTCTACACATTGCTTACTCCATCCTCGTCTTTCATATTAATTTGGCTATTCCATCTACGTCTTTCATCTTCATCAATGTCCACCTAATATTTCTACAGTGGCATCTCATCATTCTGCGACTAGCATCTCCTTAGAACTTCCTTTATGTAGATCAGGTAAATTACAGGCCCTTGTGTAGCACTTGGAGGTAGTTTGCTAATTAGAAAGAATATTCTTATTTTTGCTGACTCCATAAAACAAACTGTAACCAAACATTGCACATTTTCCAAGCAGCCTTCAGCAATCCCACCAAATTCCAGTGGCCAGGTGCTCATTGCATCTACAAATAGATAGTGTATTCTTGGCTTGCATGTTGCCAGCTTATGGTATGGGATCCCAGAGTTGCAATTATATGTGACCTAAAACAGCTCCTGCTGTCCATCTTGGGTAGAAAGTGACTCAATGTCTGTTTCATGTCCTTATACCAGCTCATTTACACCAGCTACTCTCTCTTAACATTGGATCCTTAATTTCTGATTTACTTTATCTCTGATCTGAGCCCTACAGTTAATACTAAGCTAAGGCATCAGTATACCAAAAAAAAATCACAGTTTTATTTATAAAGTGGCTTAAAATGTCAGGGGGGGGGTGCGGAATGAGATCTTCAGCCACTTCACTGCAGTGTCAACAAAAATTGGACACTATGCCTTGTAAAGGAGACATAAGGGTAGATGAAGAAAAGCTTGATCAAACAGATATATTTAAGGAATATATTGTAAGAACAAAGAAATATAGAGGGAGAACTTTAGTGTCAGACTTTGGGAAATGAAAACATGGTTACCATTGATCAGATAATTAAAGGTGACAAATTTAAGAGATAAGAATTGAAGGAGTGCAGATAACCGAGGGAGTTGTAGGGGACAGCAAAAAAATTATAGAGATGGGTAAAGACAAAATTAAGGAAGGTTTGAAAGTAAGAAATCCAAATTTGGCAGGAGCCAATGTATTTCAACAAGTAATAATGAAAGGCAACAGGGAACTTAGTGCAAATTAAAACATGAGCAATGGTGTTTTGGATAGCCTCAAGTTTAGGAACAGTGGAATCACAGAGGCAGGCCAGGGTGCAGTGGAATAGTCTATAGCTATTAGTTTATTTGAGGTCATTCATTGACTTGAAGCATTAACTTGTTCTCTCTCTGGCTGAGTGTTTCAATCATTTTCTGTTTTTGTTTCAAATTTCCAGTGTCTGTAGCATTTTTGCTTTTGTATCATATTTTCCATTGTGCCAAATGGAGCTGATTGATGGTGTTCACCACGCAACTCTGAAAGTCTGCATATACTGAGCTAAGCACAGGAGTTCCAAAGTATGCTGGAGATCAGCGCTTGATGCATCTGATCTCCCACTCTGCTATTAGACCTAATAGTGAGTCCAATAGAGGAGTTCACTCAAATGATAAATTTTTATTTGACTAGGTTAGCTGAATCTGTGATAAATTTTATTTTTTTATTTTTAATTATTTGTATTTAAGGTGCCTAAAATTAAATTAATTAAACCCATCTGAATTGTTTTTCATTGTTTCTGTGAGAAAGACTACAAATTAGGTCAAAAGTACTTGACCACAGCAAGCTTGCTGGTAGCATCTTGGGATACAAAGGGTCGACTTGTTTGATTCTTGCTGCAGGTGATGAGACTGCACCAGTTCTGCACAATCCTGCCCATTATCTTTAAGAACTATAAAGGAAATGCAAAGAAAAAAATATTTTTAAAAGTCAGGATAGAGATGAAGAAGTGGACAAAGGGATGGTTTTCAGGTCAGTACTGTGTAAAAAGTGTCCTTTGGATCTTTACAAGAGTCCTAACTTTTCAACACATTAATGGCTTGGATTAAGAGTTGCATCATGTTTACAGATAATATTTTAGAAAGCATCGTAAGTTAATGAGAAGTTGCAAATGGATATGTTCACATTCAATGAATGGGCAAAACCATGACAGGTGAAGTGCAATGACAATTACAAGGCCTTCAGATTTGCATTTGACAAACTAAGTTGAGAATCTGTGGAAGAGCAAATAGTTTCAATTACACTGTTCACAAAGTGTTTGTCTGTAATTGTAGAAGTGAAAAGAATTTACAATCTATCTGACTGGTTCCAAAAATTTTGCAAATATTCACTCTTGCAATTTTCTTTCAAATTCTCCCTTGACAGATGGATATTTCTTAATTCTAAGCACCCAAGAGAAACCAGAATTGAGATTTGTGAGCTGCTAACATCCATTTTAAGTGATTCAGTACATGCTTAGAAATTCTTTGCTAGATTGGAAAATCGATAATTCAAACAGCCAGCCATTTGTCTCTTATCCAGACCAAGTTTAAAAAAAATGAAACCATTTGTCTGGAGTCATGTTCGGATTAACAAGGTAGAAAGGGGAAATCATGCCAGCCAGTCTTGGAATCCCAAGGTGCTCATCTGCAGAGTTTTAATAAATTAAATTTTATTTAGAAGTAATTTTGAGAGGATGCTGTTGAACTTGGGACTTCATTAATTCTCTGAACACCATTTAAGATTGAGCAGATTCCTTCATTATGTCAATAATTAACTGTTTAGAAGTGCAATTGTCTGTATTTCAGCAGTGCTGTGTGATGTGGGTAAACTGGCACTCAGTCACATACAGAAGTTTATTGCAGGTGAAGTTAACCAGCCAAATGGCAGTGAAATAAGCATTGAGCTTAGAATTGGCTATTGTAATTTCCAGATAGTGGGATTGTTTCAGAAGTTAACTGTGTGTGCTAGGTCAGTTTCTGTTGTTTGTGATGAACTTTGGGATTGTCAGAGTGAAATGAGAAAACAAATATGAAAACTTAAAAGAACTGATATGGTGGCAGGTTAACAATAATGCTTTGGTGGACACAATAAAGCAACTAAAAGCCTCATCGATGCCACTGCAATGAGTTTATGATTTAGCCTTTCCAGGACTAGCAAGGGCTGAACTGGTTGTTTTTGCTCAAGAAAAGAGAGGGTATTTTCAGATGAGCCACTGTGTTTATAACTGGCACCTGAACAGAAAGCATTTAGCAAGATATTCCATTATGTTGAAATCTGAACACTAACAGTTCTGGAATATTGTGCTGTTATTTCTAACTGGTCCCATTCCTGCTGTGATGATCACTGACTAATTCAATGCTGCTGCTGAAATACGAAAATATGAAATAAGTAATAGTTCTCAAGTTGTAGAAGGTTCTTCTGTCAGCAAGCATTATCTGAAATGTTCTTTGTATACTTTCATTCTGGATAAAGAAAAATGCAAGTATTTGCCAAATTTTGACCAAAGTCTGATAAGTTAAACAGCTGTCTACTGAAAGATAAGGCTCATTTAACATTACACTGCCGAAACGGTTTGAGCACCTACTAGCACATGTTGAAATTTGTATGAGACATTAGTTTGTGCAAAATAACAGAGTCCTGGCATTTATGAAATGTCAGGGAAGGAGGTTAAGTGTATCAAATTTAAGCAATACTCTTTCTCCTTTTTTCTAGGACTTTAGTGACAACAAGTAGGTTGGCATAAAACACGTTTTCTATTGAAGCTCTGCTTTTAATTCATTTCCTTAATGTAGTTTACATAGAATAAGGAAAGGGTCAGACATCAAGGAAGGAAAATCGAAGTAGGAACAACAAGATAGGAGTCAAAAGAAGAACCTCAAGACTGAAATTTTTGGAGGTTCGCCCAGCACTATTTGAGCACCAAACCAGCTTTGGACAGTCTGCTATATCAGTGACCCCATTCCAAGTCCAAAGGCCAAGATCCTTTTCATAAATGGCCAAGCAGTGCTGCCTGGACAATTGCCAATAAAGGGTTCCATCTTGTATTTTGCCTCCATTCTTTAGCTTTTTTTTCTTAAAATAGTGAAGGTAAGAACAGGAGGAGATGGCAGATGAATGCGTGGCTGAGAGTTGGTGCAGGGGGCAAGGTTTTAGATTTTTGGATCATTGGGATCTCTTCTGGGGAAGGTGGGACCTGTACAGATTGGATAGGTTAAACCTGAACTTAAGGGGGACCAATATCCTTGCAGGCAAGTTTGCTGATGTGGTTCAGGAGGGTTTAAACTAGTTTGCAAGGGGGATGGGAACTGGAGGGATAGGTCAGTGGAAGAAATGCATAAAGCCAGATCTAACATATAGAGAGGCTTTGAGGAAAAAAGCCGATTAGAGATAAAAGTGGGAAGATGTGCCTAGAAGCTGTGGAAGTGGGTGAGGTCCTTAATGAATACTTTTCTTCAGTATTCACCAAGGAGAGGCGCCTTAATGACACTGAGGACAGTGTTGGTAAGGGTAATGTTCTAGAGCATGTTGATATCAAAAGAGAGCAGGTGTTGGAGTTGTTACAAAATATTAGGACAGGTAAGTCTCCGGGGCCTGACAGAATATTCCCCAGGCTGCTCGGTGAGGCAAGGGAGGAGATTGCCAAGCCTTTGGCTAGGATCTTTGAGTCCTCGTTGTCCACGGGAATGGTACTGGAGGACTGGAGGGTGGCAAATGTTCCCATAGTCAAAAAAAGGTAGTAGGCATTGTCCAGGGAATTATAGACCAGTGAGCCTTACATCTGTGGTAGGCAAGCTGTTGGAAAGGATTCAGAGATAGGATCTATGGGATTTTAGAGAATCATGGTCTGATCAGGGTAAGCCAGCATGGCTTTGTGAAGGGCAGATCACGTCTCACAAGCCTGATAGTGTTCTTTGAGGAGGTGACCAGACACGTTGATGAGGGTAGTGCAGTAGATGTGATCTACATGGATTTTACTAAGGCATTTGACAAGGTTCCACATGGTAGGCTTCTTCAGAAGGTCAGAGGGCATGGGATCCAGGGAAGCTTGGCCA
>JAUZTB010000033.1:26456387-26466875 GCA_034780895.1 Rhynchobatus australiae | reverse complement strand
TTCAGGACAATGGAATGTGTAGATGTGGCCACATGTACTGATCCTTCCTCTACAGCCTCTGTCCTCAACTCTGGCAACCTTTTATGCAGCTTTCAGTAGTTGTCACAGTGCTAGGTCATTTAAGGTCTGTCAAACCTTCCTGAGCTTAGTTTAGCTTAGCAAAGTCACATCAATGGCAATGGATCTCCGCAGCTCCCACTCGGAAATGTACAGGTCCTGTTTTAGTGCATATTTCAGGGGTAGACCACGTTGGTGCTATTTCAAACCTAATTCTGGCCAATTTCACAATGTCTTGCAGAGGAAATAAGTGATCATTAGCACTAAGTGTGACAACAGCTTAACAGATCCAAAACGGTTGAAACCTAATTTTTAAACAATACTGCCCAGGAAGCACAGCAATCTTTTCCCCTGATGGCTGAATGATTGGATAACAGCATTTGCGTTTAATTGGCTACAATACCTGAGGTGGACAGTGTAGAAATTATAGGAATGAGGAAAGAGAAAAATGTCATTTGAAATGAAAATATACTTCCATTTCAGTTAAATAATTTGGACTTTTACGTAATGCTAACCAAGAGACAGTCCTCATTTTGCACTGAGAGATCAAAGATATTGAAATGGATTGAAGTTGCATCTAAGTAATGAATATTAACTGTGTCCTGTTTCTGCAGATGTCTTTTAAAGGTCAAAGTGCATTGGTATGCAATATGAGCATGGATAGAAATCTTACCAGCAGAGTGTGGATTCTGGGATTTGAAAAGCCCCACAACTCCCTTTCCATGGAATCCACCAGAGCGCAGCAAAACAGCTTTTGTTTTGTAGTGTTTCCAACACACTACTGGCAGTCTGTTGTGGCGATAACAGCGTGCAACTTT
Organism: Rhynchobatus australiae; assembly: GCA_034780895.1. Lineage (NCBI taxonomy): Eukaryota > Metazoa > Chordata > Chondrichthyes > Rhinopristiformes > Rhynchobatidae > Rhynchobatus > Rhynchobatus australiae. Next base: position 26,466,000 of record JAUZTB010000033.1, on the reverse strand, counting down.
TTGTAAGCTGCTATCCAGTACAGATTGAGGCACAACGAGGAGTCCAGGATAACTATTAAAATAAAAGTGTAATCAGCTACTTAATGTTTTAGTGATGGAGAGTATAAATTCTGCTACTCAGCAAAAATTTCAAAGGACCCAGATCATATTTTAGTTGTTTGTTCTGCATGAAAAAGTACTTAGCACAGTTTACTTTCTTGGTGAGGTCATCCTTGCTACTTTTGAATTGAAAATCCAGGGAGAATTTGGTAAATTGGTAACTTGGTGTTCTTGAGGAAGAAATTGCAGCCAGACAGTCAATCTCTAAGTGCTCACCCCATTGTGTATTGCTATGCAATATGAGAATGGACAGAAATCTTACCTATTGAGCGAAAATTCTGAAATTTGAAGACTCCCACAATTCTGTTTCCAGGTGGCTCTCATCTGATTTTTAACAATTTACAACTGTCCCAATCTATTTATCACAGTTAAATGTGTTCCCTTTATCCCCAATGAAGGATACAGTACTGTATCATTCTCGTTCCAGCATCACCGTTTCTTTTGACTTATATCAATACCTTGCACACCTTTTACAAATCCAATGTGAAAAATAAAACATAAATCCACTAGATGGCAGTATCAGGTCATTTGCTCAGGTTCCCACATCATCCCAATTTAATACAAAATATAAAGCCCTCAAATTTGTCAATAGCAATGCTGAATCTTTAACCCACTTCAGGTATCAGTGTTGCATTTAAATATCTGGCATGCTGATGCTAAAAGGCAATGTCATACTATTGGTACTGTCTAGTGCTGAAGGGATTTGGGTTTTCAGAAGCTAGCTGTATTATCTCCTTCACATGGGTGACAGCATGATTTCCATTTATATGTGAAAGAAAATTTTAAAATAATTTTGAAAGCTCAGCTAGTACTATAGGCATCTTTGCATTTCTACTCATTGAAAACCATTGAATATTTGATTTGGATTTTGTAGGCTGGGTATTTCTACGTCTGAAGTCTCATTAATGATATCTGGATGAAGTGCTGAGCCCTTTGCCACTTCACAGCGGCTTCCCAATTTAAAAAAGATTGAAGCCAGTCAGTTTACCAAGTTGGAAGTCCCCCAAATGCATGGCGTGGGAGGGAGTTATTACACCATTTTGGGAGAAGGGATGAGTACAGGAAACGGCAGGTTGCAAATCAGCAACAAGGAGGATCATTCCTATTTTCAAGTTCAAATTTTACCAAAATCCACAGACCTTTTGGTGGAAGCTGCTTGTTGAACCACAAACATGGTTCAATGCATGAATTTCACAGAGATGTTAAGATTATTAAGATTTCGCAAATCAAAATAGGCAGGCCAGAAAGAAGGCCTTTAGTGTACAAACTTAGTGTGAAATTACCAATCGGAAACATTGAATCCTAGTCTGGAGTTTCAAGTTTGCCAAGTTTTACCCAGAAAATGTTTCACGTGCCAGTAATATTAAATCAGCAGAGTGCCCAGAAACAGTTGCAAATTACAAAATGTGGTTATCAATTGATTCCTTACTCTCTGTTACCAAAGCTATATACACACAGCATAGAGGTAACACGTGTGTGGCTTTGTACACAGTCTAGTTTCAAAATCTTCAGCCAATGAGCAGGTGAATGGATATTCCAGCAACAACTACAGGAGACTGAAAAGTCTACTTTCAATCTCAAAGTGAAACACAATAACAACCATTTCTGGGGTATTTTATATCACTCAAGAAATTTGACACGGCACTACCCAACAATTTCTGTCTTCAAATGGTGTCATATCCTGTGTAAAGCTTGTGAGACTGGGGAATTGAATCCACCTTGGGACAATAAGGCTTTAATAGCACAGTGCTGGACAAGGACACAGTAGGCTGAGTCTCCTTTCTTACCTTCTACTGTCTGGCAAACCCACAATACTGACCACCCAGATCCCTCAAATTCTCAAACTCCACCGACTGTTGATCCAAATTCTCCAATGTGAGACTCTTCTACAAAGAGCCAGCTTTAGAACAGACAAATCACTACACTACTCCTCTTACCTCCATCCCACAAGCTTGCAATACAGTGTTCTGCATGGTCCAACTAGACCCAGTTGCCACTCTTTTCTAATTTGAGCTTGGCCCTGGATGCCATCTTACATAAGGTATGATGGCTGTTTAGCTGCATTGGAGGACAACTGAAGCTGGCACAACAGACCACAAGTGAATTGATTACATATGCAATTTGCAATGACCACATAGCAGGCCTGTTACAGCACATCTAGGCCAGATTTGGCCTTTGTTTAGAGGATTCCTGTTTCTTGATATTGTTTAAGTTCACTTTTTACATGTAATTTGCAGTTAACTATTCTGCAAAATTTGCTGATTTTGAAATTAGGAGGCAAAAAAATGTAAAGAAAACCCATCTTTCTATTTTTTGTGTTACTTAACAAAGTTACAAGCTATAAAGAAAATATGACTCTCTTATTCACAGAACAGATGGGAAAATAAAAAGACCATAATTATTTCACACTCTTGGCAGGTCAGTTATTTTCCATTCTATTTTATACAGCTTTAAAAAAAACAATTTCAGTTATGTCATGTTTTTGGTCTACCTTATTTATGTCCAAGTTATTTTAAGGAAAGGTCATGCTACTTTCCATTACAAGCTTCCACTAGTTTGTCCCCAGACAATGAATGTCATGCACTTGATAAAAGTAATGTCCAAGTAAATAAAGTACACATGTGGAGTATATTTGAGTACTGCAAAAGTGATGACCACATATAGCAATTATTTCAGCACAGGCTTTTTCTTATCAAACTCTAGCTTCAATTGCCAGGTTTTTCATTACATCTTTTTCCAGAGTATAGATCACTGGACTAATATTTCCAAATCATATGAACAGCAAAACATAAATTGAAAATCCTCAGTTAATAAGTATTTGATAAGTTGTTTCATTAAAACATGTCTATGACTTCTAACAGAATTCCTATTTATTTAAGTATCATGACGTATTATAAATATACAGACTACTGAATATCACATTCGCATTTTTAAAATTCTTTCAATGTAAAAGATTTACGAGGATGTTGCTAGGACAAGAGGACCTGAGTATAGGGAGAGGTTGGCCAGGCTAGGTCTTTATTCCTTGGAATATAGGAGAATGAGGGGCATCCTTACAGAAGTGTTTAAAATTATGAGAGGCATAGATAAGGTGGATGGTAACAGTCTTTTCCCCGAGGTAGGGGAGTTCAAAACTAGAGGGCATAGGTTTAGGTTGAGAGGGGAAAGATTTAAGACACCTGAGGGGCAACTTTTTCCACATAGAGGGTGGTGAGTATATGAAATGAGCTGCCAGAGGAGGTGGTTTAGACAGGTACAACAGTATCATTTAAGAACCTCTTGGATAGATACATGGAGGGGCAGGGATTAAGAGGGATATTGACCAAATGCAGGAAATTTGGACCAGCTGGGTGGGCACCGTGGTCGGCATGGACTGGTTGGGCTGAAGGATTTGTATCCATGCTGTATTGCTCTATGACTCTATAAAACAGCTGCAAATCAGAATCAAGGTGGTAACAATCAAAAGTGAGTTGTGAACAGAAAACTACAAGCATAATACCAATAAAAGCTTTATAAAATGAATCAACCCTGAATAAATGGCTTTGTGCACAAAATAAGAGAAGATAACCCAATTAAATGTGCTTAAAACACTTCAAATTATTTCCTATAATCATCTTTCTCTTTGTCAAGTGCTTAGAATTAAAATCATTTGAAATGTTAACACCATTTCTCTCACAGCCGATGCTACCTAACTTTTTGTACTCCAAGGATTTTAGAGTCATAGAGTTATGCAACATGGAACAGAGGACCCTTGGCCCAACTAGTCCATGCTGACCCAGATGCCCCCTCCCAGCTAGTCCCATTTGCCAGTGTTTGCCCCATAACCTTCTAAACCTTTCCTATCCAGATAAATTTCCTACTATTAGCATTCAAAATAAGGCTTCAATTCTGCCATACATCCATCGGATATACATTGTTTTCTAGGAAAAGGTATTTATCATTGTGAGAATGATTATTTACAAGAGGACCCTGAACTGGCTGGTGTCATTTTTGCCATGAAGAAAACTGGTTGGGTTAAGAGTCCTACTTTCTAATACAAAATTTTCTGATAAACATGTTGCAGTACGTAAAGTCATTTAAAAAAATGATTTTGGGACCAATACATGGGGCAAGGAGTGAAAAAGAAAGAAATCAAATGTACAAAGCATCGGTTCTACGCAGTTTGTATAGCTTTCAAGGGTGATGAAGCTATAGCAAGCACAGTGCAGATTCACAAAAATGATAGAGTCAGAGAGTAATACAGCACGGAAACAGGCCCTTCAGTCTAACTGGTCCATGCTGACCACAGCATCCTCCCTGCTAGTCCCAGTTGCCTGCGCTCAGCCCATAACCTTCCAGGCCCCACCCCTCCATGTACCTATCCAAATGCCTCTTAAATGTTGCAAATGTACCCGCCTCGACCACTTCCTCTGGCAGCTCATTCCAGTTACTCACTACCCTCTGTGTAAAGCCGTTACCTCTCGGGTCTCTTTTAAATCTTGCCCCTCTTATCTTGTATCTGTGCCCTCCAGTTATGGACTCCCCAACCCTGAGGAAAAGGCTGTGACCATCCACCTTATCCATACCCCTCATGATTTTATAAACTTCTATGAGGTCGCCCCTCATTCTCCTACACTCCAAGGAATAAAGACCCACCCTGGCCAACCTCTCCCTATAACTCAGGCCCTCTAGTCCAGGCAGCACCCTTATAAATCTCTTCTCCACCCCCTCCGGCTTGACAACGTCTTTCCAATAACACGGTGACCAAAACTATACTCGATATTCTAAGTGTGGCCTCACCAATGACTTCAAACAATGTCCCTACTCCTAAACTTGATGCCCTGACTGATGAAGGCCAGCGTGCTAAACACCCTGTTCGCAACCTTGTCTACATGCATGGCCACTTCTTTATTTAATTCAGCAGATAAACAGTCTCTTTGGCCCATATTTCCATGTTAACCATTAAGTACCCATTCAGATATTAGGATGTGGAGGCTTTGGGAAAAGTACAGAAGAGTTTCACCAGGATGCTGCCTGGATTAGTGGGTATGAGCTATAAGGAGAGGTTGGATAAACTTGGGTTGTGTCCTGGACTGTTGCAAGCTGAGGGGAGACCTGATAGAAGTTTATAAAACTATAAGAGGGTAGACAGTCAGCTTCTTTTTCCCAAGGGGAGAAATGTCAAATGCTAGAGCACATGCATTAAGAGGGAAAGTTCAAAGGAGATGTGTGGGGCAATTTTATTTTACACAGAGAGTGGTGGGTGCCTGGAACGGGCTGCCAGGGGTGGTGGTGGAGGCAGATATGATAGAGGCATTTAAGATGCAATTACATAGACACATGAATATGCAGGGAATGGAGGGAATGGATCATGTGCAGGCAGAAGAGACTTAGTTTAATTTGGGATCATGTTCAGCACAGACATGGTGGGCCGAAGGGCCTGATCCTGTGCTGTGCTGTTCGATGTTCATACTAGTCCTATTTACCAGCACTTGGTCTGCAACCTATAGGATACAACCACGATTTCTCAGTCTGACAGCATGCAGAAGCAATTCATGGGCCAGGAGTAAGTGAACTCAAAACAAAGGACTGCTTTGGAGCGTGGCATGGGGGCACAGCTGTTAATGGAGCTGCCTGACATCTCCAGAAACACCGTTTGATCCTGACCTCGGGTGCTCCCAGTGACAATGTGGGGATCCATTGAAGACTCTGGTTTTCTCCCACATCCCAGAGACATGGTAGGAGTTAAAGGCTTCTGTAAATTACCATTTAGCATAAATAGATGTCAAAAAGAATCAAAGGGGTTAAAAGACGTCATTACGCTGGAAAGAGTGCAGAGGAGATTTGAGGATGTTGCTGGGACTCGAGGGACTGAGTTAGAGGGAGAGGTTGAACAGGTTGGGACTTTTTTCGCTGGAGTGTGGGAAAATGAGGGGTGACCTTATAGAGGTGTGTAACATCATGAGGGGCATAGATAGGGTCAATATGCACGGTCTTTTTCTCACGGTTAGGGAATCAAGAACTAGAGGACATAGGTTAAAGGTGAGGGAGGAGAGATTAAATAGGAGCCTGATGGGGAACTTTACACCCAGAGAGTAGTCAGTATATGGAACGAGCTGCCAGAGGAAGTGGTTGAGGCAGGTACATTAACAACATTTAAAAGGCACTTGGACAGGTTTATGGATAGGAAAGGTTTGGAGGCATATGGGCCAAATGTGGGGGTTTAAGGGTTCTGGGGAGAAGGCGAGAGAATGGGGTTGATAGACAAAACGGCAGAACAGGCTCAGAGGGCCAAATGGCCTATTCTGCTCCTATATCTTGCAGTCTTGTTAAATGGGACCAGCTTGTATGGGAATCTTGGTCAGCATGGACCAGTTGGGCCGAAGGGCTTGTTTCCGTGCTGTACGACTCTATGATTCTAAATCAGGATGGTGCGGGATTTCAAAGGGAACCTGCAGGAGCCTTTCCCTGATCCCTGCCCTTGTCCTTCAATGTGATTGAGGTCGTGGGTTTGGGGGATGTTATGGGTGTAGCCTTGGTAGGTTGTGGATGGTGCACACTGCAGTCGTGGTGTGGGAGAAGTGGAGGGGTTGAATGTTTAGGGTGGTAGATGAGGTGCCATTCGACGGTGTTACTTGATCCTGAATGGTGCTGAGGCTCTTGAATGTCATCGGTGTTAAACTCATGCAGGCAATAGAGCATATTCCTGACCCTCCTGACTCGTGCCTTATAGCTGATGGGTGTCTCAGGAGCCATGCAGCACAGAAGCAGGTCCTTCCGCCCATTACGTCTGTGATCACCATCGAGTACCCATCTATACTAATCCTATTTACAACATTTGGTCCACCATCTACAAGCCTTAATAACTCAAGTCCTTGTCTAGATATTTATTGAATGTTGTTTGAGATCCAATAGCCAACAACAACTTGCATTTAAGATGCCTTTATTAGTCACATGCACATTAAAACACACAGTGAAATGTATCTTTTGCGTAGAGTGTTCTGGGGGCAGCCCGCAAGTGTCGCCACACTTCCGGCGCCAACATAGCACGCCCACAACTTCCTAACCCGTACGTCTTTGATCCGGAGCACCTGGAGGAAACCCACGCAGTCACGGTGAGAACGTACAAACTCCTTACAGACAGCGGCCGGAATTGAACCCAGGTCACTGGCACTATAATAGAGTTACACTAACCGCTACACTACCGTGCAGTGTAAAACATCCCAAGGCACATCACAGGAATTTCACCAGGCAAATATTTGTCTGAGCCACATGGAAAATATGAATGGAGTTGACCAAAAGTTTGGTGAAAGAAATAGATTTTGAGGAACATCTAACAGAGAGAGAGGGAGATGGAAAGGGAATTTCAGAGCTTGGGGTCCAGGCAGCTGATGTCATGGAGCAGGAGAAAGTAGGAATGTGAAGGTGATTAGAGATTAGCAGCGAGTATTGCCTGAGAGAGTGAAATCGAGAGGAGAGGATTGTCACGTGCCTGATTCCCCTCACCACGATCTGTTCAGGGTAACTTATTCCTTTTGTAGGCAATACCAACGAAATTTCAACCCCATCATGTGCAGTCCATATGGTCCTCTATCACCATACTGTTTGTGGGATCTTGCTATGCCTACAGGGCTGCTTTGTTTGACCTGACTCAGTTTATTCATCTTTCCCTGTATCTGCTCCATCCTTGGGGGTCACGTGGTTTCACATTAACAACTGACCCGGCATGCACCGCTGTTGGCGGCAGGGACCTTCCACCCCTCTCTCTCTGTTGTGTTTCACAACAGAGAATATAACAGGAAATAAAACAGAAAAGGTTAGAAGTGCTCAGCTGGTCAAGCGGCAGCTGTGGAGAAAGAAACAGAGTTAATGGTTCAGCTTGATGGCTATTCATTGGAACATTCCTCTAATTCATTAGAAGGCTAAGGAAATTCCACAAGTCTCCAATGACTCTTACCACTTTCTACCGATGCACCATAGAAAGCATCCTATCCAGACACAGCACAGCTTGGTACAGCAACTGATCTGCCCAAGATTGCAACAAATTGCAGATAGTTGTTAACATAGCCCGGCCCATCACACAAACCAGCCACTGACTCTGACTACACTTCACACTGTCTCTGGAAAGCAGCCAACATAATCAAGGACCCCACCCACCCCAGTTATTCTGTCTTCTCTCCCCTTCCATTGGGCAGGAGATACAAATGCTTGAGAGCACGTACCGCCAGGCTCAAGGATGGCTTCTATCTTGCTGTTAGCAGTCTCTTGAACGGATATCTCAAGATGAACTCTTGATCTCCCAATCTACGTCACTGTGGCCCTTGCACCTTATTTGTCTACCTACACTGTACTTTCTCTGTAACTGCAACACTATATTCTGCATTCTGATTTCCTTTTTACCACCTCGATGTACTTATGTAAGGCAGGATCTGTCTGGATGGCACGCAGACCAAAGCGTTTCACTGCAGCTCTGTACATGTGACAAAAGTAATAATAATAATAGTTCTGATGAAAACTCACTGCCCAGTTACTACCTCCATAGATGCTGCCTGACCTGCTGAGTGTTTCCAACATTTACTTGTTGATTTCAGACTTCTGGCACCGGCAGTCTTTTGCTCCATTGACTCTAATTTTTAGAGTGTGTCTCTCATGTACTCCCCAAGCAGAGGAAAGAACTTCTCTCTATTTACCCTTCAGTTCCCTGCAAAGTGTAAGTGTGGTCACTTGACTGGCACAGCAGAGTTCCTGAGCCCTTGTATTCTAGATGTAGAGATCAAATTCCAGTGGATTTCCTGAATATTTTCTGACCCTGTCAAATTATTATGATCTGTATACATGGAATCCTGAGTCTCTTTAATCTCCATTGCTTCTAGCTTTTCACATTGGACAAGCTTGGAACTATATTCTTCAGAGTTTAGAAGAATGAGGATGATCTTATTGAAACAAACAGGATTCTGAAGGGTAGATGCTGAGATGTTTCCACTGGTGGGACAGGCTCAAATGAGGGGACACAGTTACAAGATAAGGGGCAGCCATTCAAAACTGTGATGCATAGGAACTTCTTCTCGTGGCAGGTGGTGTATCTATGGAATTCTCTGCCCTCAAAGGCAGTGGAAGATAGATCAATGAAGGCATTTAAAGAGGAGATGGACACATTTTTGGAAGATTGGGCTGTGGAGAACTGGTAGAGATGAGGCAGGGGTAGATCAGCCCTGATCATATTGAATGGCGGGGCAGGTTTGAGGAGCCGAGTGGCCTACTCCTGCTCCTATTTTCTTGTGTTCTGGTGTTGTTTAGAAAGTATTCTCTCCTCCTTAGGGGTTTTGGTCTCTCTAACTTGCCTCACCTGAAATCTATTTGCTGCTCTTTATCCATTCTCGGATTCCCTCCAGATTTCTCTCAAAGACCTTCTACGCGCAGAGGTTGGAAGCGCTTGGAACTCCCTTGCGCAACAGTTGTTGATGCTGGAGGAACTCAGCAGGCCAGGCAGCATCCGTGGAGAAAAGCAGGCGGTCAACGTTTCGGGTCAGGACCC
>JAUZTB010000033.1:25680734-25694347 GCA_034780895.1 Rhynchobatus australiae | reverse complement strand
CCTACTTATTTCCCTGTAATCTATTCTCTCTCATTAACTTGCAGCATTACTTCTAACAATCAATAAGACCAGTAAACAAAATAGAACATTGGTTCATTTTCGGAGGTAGAGCATTTTAAATCAGGCATTATGTTAAACCATACAGAACATTACACCACTCCCAAATGTGGTCTAACCAAACAGTTTTAATCTCCATTTTATAAAAAAAGATTACAGATGAAAAAAAGTTACTCAAATGATAATGTAACTGAGAAGTTACATTAAAGGTTTAACTTTGGTAAAACAAAGGTTAAGGAATTAATTTGGATATCTCTGATATTGTTAAAGAATATCATAGGGCATATGCAGTGTTGACAATTCCACTTTTGTTTGGATGAGACAAAAACCATGCGTCTTTAATAGTCATTTATGAATCCAATGGAAAATATAAATGTAACTTATTACCCAGTAAATGGTTAAAATATGGAACTTACTACCATAGGTAATAGGTGGGAGAATAATAACAATGTAAGAATTGAAGGAGAAGCTAGATAAATGTGCAAGGAAGAAAAGGATACTTGGGGTTAAATAAAGAGGGATTAGGCAGAAATACCAAATGGCCTGTTATTATGCTATAAATACTTCGTAATGACTGCTAATTAAAACCCTACAATCTGTTGCTTGATGTGATGGCTTCAGCTTTACAGACCATTGTCATTACTAAAGCTTGCATTGTAAAAAGTGAGGCTTAGGGAATAACTCTCAGAAAAAGCAATGTATCATTTTCAATTTTATTTTTTAATTTCCAAATTTACTGTTTTTCACTTATCAAAGTAACACTTTGATAATACAGCAAAGCCAAGAATGCGGATATCAGTTTTAGGATTGCTCACATTCTTCATCGTTTGCTCATTTGTTTATTTGGAGTCAACTTGGCTTATGGTGTATATCAAAGTGTTACAGTCCATTTAAACTAAAATCGTAAATAAAAAAAACTGTAAACTCATACATTCTTGTTCTAACCATTAAACTATTAGTTAAGCAACTAACCATTAACGGCTGATGTGCAGTTTATCTGATAGCTGCATATAGTGAGCTAGAATTTACCATAAAAACATGACAGATGTTAATTTCTCCCAAGGTCATCTCTTTGGAACCAAATAAAAATGTGGCATCTCAATCTATCAGGTTTTGAATGTCCGCAGTGAAACTTTGAAATGCTGTTTTTTTTTTATTCGGTTTTACTTCATAATTCTGTTCTGTCCTTGAACCAATCTCTTTCTCCTTCTGTACCTGAACTGACTTTTTAGTCCTGCATGTTCTTATTTCACAGTTGCTGGAGATATGTTGTTGGTTCTGTCATACATTGTGGTGCAGCATGCTTCATTCATCCCACAATCACCACCCCCCTCTCCCCCACACCCCACCATTATTAGCTTGAGTGGCCAGCACCTTTGTGAACAAGTATGTTATGACTTGACTGGTTTAATAGTGGATGCTATTAGATGTCCTTCTGCAAAATCTGCTCCAGGATGAGATGTGGTCATGAGACGGCATTAATCTTTTTGCATTAAGCTTACATGCAACTTTGTCTTTTTACAGAACATAGGCATAAATTTTCGAACATGGGTATGTCTGAAGCGCTTTTTGAGCAATACAAATCTGCATAAGTGAAGCTCTATTGGTTACACAGTCACAAGTGATTTTAAAAAGTAATTAAATGCAAGGTACATGAAATTCTATCTGGTGTAATTTTCTCTATCATATTACGAAATGATGTCTGACCCTTCTCACCCCTCCCACCACCTTTTTGCACCCTTGCCATCCGGAAGAAGGGTCCGGTGCATCCGTGCAAGAACAAACAGATTGTGCAATAGTTTTTTTCCCACAAGCCATCAGAACTATGAATTCCATCAAAATGCTGCCCCCCATCCCTCCATCTAACACTAAAGGATGCTAGGCGTACAAAAATGCACCAGCACTTTACGTGTCCGAAGACTGTGACATCAGTACGTTCATTCTAAGCTGTCGTTTTTCATTCGAGTCTCTTTTTAATGTGGATCCAATGTCATTAATGTCTTTCTGTCTTTGTGTCTCTTATTGTCTTTAATGTGAACAGCACCTTGATCTGTGGAGTACAGTATTTCGCTCCCATGTATGCTGTAAGTGTATATGGAAGTGAGAATAAAACTGATTCTGATAAAGATGCTCAGTGACAACACTTGCATAGCAATTCAAATCATCCAGTTATGCCTCTGCTACAAAATGCAATTACAGAAGTTTTAAAAGGATAGATGTAAAATGATTAAGTGATTATCAAATTCAGTTAGAAACATCATACAGCTAAGCATGTTAGGACATCATAAGCATGTTACAGAAATCCTCTTGTGACATTAATTACATGTTATAAAGAACATTAAACTTCTCCATTGTAGTAGATACAAGTCATATTCAGCATATGTAGTTCAAAACTTCTGCCTCTGCAAATACAACAGCTCTGAAGTCAGGTGCAGCTGGGTAAACTATTATTGCTAACTTTCAAAAAGTAATTCTGGTTACAAGGTAAATAAGAATAGCAGATCTGTCTAACTTGATTACAGGAACAAGTCAGAAAAGCTTCTGACAGAAGTTACAATCTGAGGTGGCCAAAAAATTGAAAGAAACAGCATTCCTTTTTTTTCTTTTCGGGTTGTTAATTTAAATTTCAGAAGCAACATAAATCAATCATGCACCTTTTGAACAGACTCCAACAGATGCACAATGTTCAAAGCAGCTGCTGTGCAAAATAATTTGAAGTGGAAGGGGCCTATAATTTTGCAGGTATCATAAACAGAAAAAAAGTCCTCATCTGTATACATTTTTGGTGCTGCCAAGTCATAAAAAGAATCAGGGTCCTGAAATTACACAAATTCAACCTTCTGGACAAAGCTTTTGGTCATCTGGACCAATAACTTATTTGCTCTGGTGCTAAAACTTAAGTTGCTATAACTCCTGTGAAACAACTTAATTATGTAACACCTTTAACATATTAAAAGTAGTAATTGTTGTAATACATCATAATAAACCAGAATTTAAATCTCTAATGTATTTTCTTTAAAATGAACAATATAGAAACTATAAAGTCACATCTAACTTACATTTTAAAATAATGGAACTTCATAATACATGCTGTGACAATTAGTTCATTTGTTAAAAGGAGAAGAGCAGAGAGCTTTTCACCAGAAGCAAAGGTCCCAAGTAACACTTCATCTGTCATGCATAACAAGAAAGAGATGTGAGAGAACCAGGGCACACCTCAATAGAATATTTTGCTCCACTCAAGAGGAGCTCATGGTCTTCTTTGTCATTAAGATGGAGACCATCTGTTCAATTGCTTCCTCTTTTCTTCTTGCCCACCAAGTCAAAGCTTTCCCCAATGATACCCCTGCACTTGACTAGAATTTACATCTTTTCTACTTTCTTTCCCAACTCCCTAATATACTTTCTTGGTCCATGAAACCCATCATTTCAATGTGTTCTCTCAGTAAACTGATGACTATACAACTTCTGGCTTCTATTCTTTCCTTCCTTGGGATACCATCCCTTCTCTGTCAAAATATCCATTAGCACACCCTTCTCAAAAATCAGTCCCTCATTTTACTGTGTCTGCAATTTAGTATCATGCCTCCAAAGTTTCTTTTTTTTTAATTCACTTTCAGGATCTGGGCCTCACCAGGAAGGCAAGTATTTCTAGTTCACTCCCAATTGTGTTTGAACTGCTGCAGTCCTTCTCGTCAAAATATTCCACAGTGCTACTATTTAGGAGTTCCAGGACTTAGACCCACATTCAATGAAGGGCTGGCAAGATATTTCCAAATCAGGATGGTGTGTAGCTTGGAGGGAGACTTGCAGGGAAGCATATATCTGCTGCCCCTGTCCTTCTTAGTGGTAGAGATTGTGGGCTGGGAAATGTTGTTGAAGGAGCCAGGGCTAATAGCTGTACTGCATTTTGTAGATGGTATAGCCACAGTGTGCTGGTAATGGATGAAATCAATGGCAGTGAATGCAGTGCCAATCAAGCATACTCCATTTTCCTGAATGGTACTGAGCTTTCTAAGAATTGATGGAGCTGCACCCATTCAGGCAACTGTAGAATATTCCATCACATACCTGACATGCCTTGCAGATGATGAAAAGACACTGGAGTGTCACGAAGCGAGACAGTCACTGCAGGACACCCCTGGCTCAGACCAACTCTTGCGGCTGCGGTATTTATGTGGTTGGTCTAGTTCAGTTTCTGTTCAATGCTCATCTCCAGGATTTCAAAGATGGAGAAGAGGGGTTTCAGCAATGGTCACACCATTGAATATAAAGGTGGATAGTTAGACCCTCTTGTTAGACTAATCATTGTATATGAACTGCAAAAGTACTATAATTCTCTCCAAATGTCCTTGAACATGCTGTTGTCTTCCTAATTTCTACTGATCTTTCTCAACACTTGTTTTACATTCCCCAATGGTGGCCTTTGTCTTGCCTAACTAATTGAATGTACGTTCATATGGTTCCTTTTGTATTGATATAGTATGGTCTGAGAATTTCCTACTGTAGCTTTTCTTCCCATCTTTGACCATTACCTCTGGTGACCCCAACTTCCATCATTCATTTCAGGCTACCCTCAAACAGCCCCAAAATGCAAATTCCATATTTATACCAATGACACTAAAGCTTGACTTCAACACTACTTCTATCACCCCCTCTGCCTCTGAGTCTTTGTATTGTGAACTGCTTGCCATTCAGTCCTTGATGAAGTGAAATCTTCTCAAATTGAAGGACAGGAGGACTGAAGATGCATTGTCTTTGTACTCAGCCCTCTCCAGTCACAAACTCCTTTTGCTAGCCTCTGTTACTATCTTCCTGCCTGGCCAATGTTGCAGACTGGACTAGACTTTTGTAACCTCAGCATATCATCTGATGCTTTTGTATTAGTCCATGTATCTTCATCCAAGTCCACTTACATGTTATTCCAGCAAAGGTCAGTGAATATCAATCACAATCTTATGAGTGTTGGCTAACATTTAATTTTAAAAGTAACTGCAGTGCATTTTGTAGATTGCACACAGCACAGCCAGAATGTAAGTGGTGGAAGGAGAAGAAGTGTAGGGTGGTGTATAGGATGCCATTCAATTGCGCTGCTTTATGCTGGATGGTGTTGAACTTCTTCAGTGTTGCAGATGCACTCATCCACACAAATGCAAAGTACTCCATCACACTCCTGATTTGTGCATTGAGATGATGTAAAGGCTTTGAGGAAACTGAAAGCAAGCCACACAAAAGTAACGTAGCCTTTAACTTTCTCTGGAAGCCAAAATACTTGCCCAGTTAAACCATTGGTTACTGTCGACCACTAGGATATTTAACTGTCAGCGGCATTGTCTTTGCCAATGGTAAGTGATTTGATTCTCTCTCAGCAGAAACAGCTTTTATTTGGTGTGAATATTATTTGCTGTTTATTAGTCCTTGCTTGAATGCTAGCAATGTTTTACTGCTTACAGACAACAGCTGTACCATTTTCTGCAAAACTGCAAATGGAATTGAATGTTGTGGAATGATTAGCAAACATTTCCTCATCTGAATTTCTTACATGAAGACAATGATGAAGTAGGTGGCTGGCCCCAGAGACTATCTGGAGTGGTGACCTGGAGTGGAGATAACTGACTTCTAACACCACCACCATCTCCCATTGGTATAATTCTCCAGCAAGTAGAAAGATTTTCTCGGATTTCCATGAACTTCACTTCTACCAGAGCTCCTTGAAGTCAATCTCTGTCAAATGATAAGTTCATCCCCCTAATGTTTCTCTGAAAATCAACTGTTTTGTCCATTTTTGGACCAAATCTGTAATGAGCCTGAAGTAGAGTGCTCCTTGCGAACCCTAAATTGAGCATCGGTGAGCAGATGACTAAGAGCAAATTAACGGGGTGGTAATTTGCCAGAGTGGATTTATCTTTTTTTGTGAACAGGATATAGCCAAGAAATTTTCCACTTGGTGGGTTGATGCTTGTGTTGCGGTTGTACTGAAGCAGCTTGGATGGAAATACAGTTGATACTGAAGTTTTGTCCTAAAGCTTTTGTTGTATAGCATTGCCCCAGCTTTTTCCTGACCTTATCTGGAGTGAATTGAATTTGTTGAAGACTAGTTTGCTTGATGTTGCCAAGATCAATTATCCATTCAGACTTCTGACTAAAGATGACTGCAAATACTTCAGCTTCATCTTTACAGTCTCTTGTTGGGCTCCACACTTTTTGTGAATGGAGTCACCTCCTCCTGTTAGCTACCTAATTGCCAGTAATCATTTGGAATTAGGTATGGCATAACTTGAGATCTTTGATCTGACCTGCTGGTTGTGGATTTGCCAATTCTGTCAATTACATGGTGTTTATCACACATATGGTCTTATGTTGTTGCTTTGCCCATTTGGCATTTCATTCTTAGATACACCTGTTGCTGCTCCTGCCATATCCTTCTAAATTGTCCAGTAAACAGTGATTGGTTCCCTGGCACAATAGTGTTGGCATTGCGATAAACATACATAAAGGTTACAAATTCTGAAAAGAATTGCAGAAAGAATGCAATTCTGCTCCTGCTGTTAATGGTATGGTGCTTCATGGATGTCCAGATATGAGCTGATAAATCTGATTCAAGAGGATCCCATTACGCACGATGGTAATACCACACAACATGAAGGATATTGTCCCCTTTCCTACCTATCTTGTGGTAGATCATCTGCAGAAGGAAGCTAAGTGAGGATGATATCAGTTTGGTTTACTTCTCATGTAGTTCACTCATCACCTACTGGTAACCCACCATAGTAGCTCTGTTCTTCCAAATGCTTCAGAATTCAGTGGTGCTACCAAACCATTCTTGGTGGTGAACAATGAAATCCCCACCAACAATACATTGTGCCTTTGCTGCTTTCAGTGCTTCTTCCAAATTTTGTTCAACATTGACAAGTAATGATTAAACAGTTGAGTGAAGATGGCGGGAGGGTTTCTTGCACATGTTAAGCCTGATACTATGAGACTTTACTGGGTCTGGAATCAACATTGATGACTCCCAGTGCCACATCTTCCCAACTCCATATCATCATATTCCACCTTCCAATGATTCAGGATGTACCCAGGGATTGAAAGGTAAGAATGTGGGACACTGACTGAAAAGTATAATTTTATGAGCATGATGGTGTCAGCCTGCTGTGGGATGGATCTCCCAATTTAGACCCTGTCCCCAAATGTTCAGACAGAAGATTTTTTACATGGGTTGGCTGAGCTGGGAGCAACACTGTTGTGTCTGAATCCAGTGCCCATGTTCACGTCAAGTGGTCCATCAGTTTAATTCTTATGATCCAATGTTGTGGTTTTTCATATAACTAGACTATTTCAGAAGGCAGTTAATAATCAACTACATTCATGGGTTTAGGGTCACATATTTGCCAGACCAATTAAGGGCAGCAGGTTTCTGTCCACAAAGAACATGAATGAACCATATGGCTTTTTTACAACAGTCTGGTAACTACATGCTGACCTCTGCTGATTCCAGCTTTATTTTCCCTTCCCAAAACCAATCCAATTATCACTGTCTAGCTGAGATAATCTTACTCAACACAAAATGGAGAAACAATCATGGGATCTTCCCGGAGTGAATAAGTTTGCTAAATAAATTCACAGAGTCACTTTGGCCTCTTTAATTCTCTAAAATATCATTACGTAATGAAGGAATTTTTCTTTTATATGCCTGCATTGTTCCATGGCTCATATGACTGACTAATACATAGTTTGATAATTCAACTCTTCTTTATTACATGACCACTCAGTACAATTAAACCAAAACAAAATACATCTACTCATCTTTGAAGTGTGGATAGTGGCTTAAAAGAGAAATATTATTTTAAATAGCTAACATGCTCAATCGTTGAAACCGTCTCATATACAAGAGGCAATTCTGCAATAGAGCCCAATGTTACAAAACTATGACAAAAAACATTCTATAACAAGTTTCTTCCCATAAAATGTTCACCAGAAACATACCAATTATTTAGTTTTAAATTTTAATACAGTGGTGAGCTTTCCCAAAGCTCAGCTAAGTTACAAATAGAGTTTTTGAATCTCTGGATTACACATATGTATTCAGCACATGACCAAATCCTTCATAAATGAATAAATTTATGGATTCCTAATATAATAGTTCAGAAAATTTGGCATATCACTGCACAAATATCCAATAAAGTTTGGAATACCATTCCTATCATTTATGATTTCCATATTTTCTAATTGTAAATGTTAAACTGATGCATGTTCAGATTTTAATGATGAACAATTGTTTTAAAAATTAGATATTTTTCAGTCCAATGTATTTAAAGTTGCAATACACTGAATTATAAATTTAGAGAATACCTTATGTTTCAAGTTAATCAATCCCATCCTTTAAAATTGAACAAAATCATTGGAGGTACAAAAATACAGAAAGCATTGATTACACTAGACTTCCTAATATTACAAAAAAAACCACTGACTTCAAACCTGGATAAGTGCGAGGCCAGCAGAAGTAATAAGTAAATATTTTAATCTTCTTTAACAGCTTCGTGTACATGAACTCCCATTCCCGATACATTTTTATTAAAGAGTTGTTTACTTCCCCTAAGCGTTCACATTCCAAAATTTCAGATTTTAGTTTCAACGTGTTCACTATCACATGCTTACATAAAAGGTCGACATTTCGTGGAAAAACTGTGCGTTTATCTTTAGCTTCTGTCTGCTGAAGATTATTCATTAACTAACCCGATTAGCTAACAGTTTGAAACTCACAGCTTCTTGAAATTGTACAGATGTCATTTTCCAGAACAGAAATATCGCACTATAAATACATTCACATAGGCATACATACACATTAAATAAATGAGGTGATCATACTAAACCACATACAGTGCCAACAATCGCACAGACAAATACTACCTTTGCGAGTGCTTGGTCTATTATACGTTACAAATGCCAACTTTACACAAGTCGCGAGATACATTTGACGAACTTTTCAGAACACGACCAAGTGACACCCGACACGACGTCTTAAACGCCTGTATCCGCGGCCTTAGAATAACTGATGTTTTCATTTAAGCTTTTTGCATATCTAACCTACTTCAATTTAACCAAAACACAGTTTAACATTTACTGCCCCAAGTTCCACAATGTTACTAAAATCTACTTAAGACCAACTGAGAATATGTAATCAAAAGGATTACGATCTTTCACGCTTTTTGTTTGAAAAAAAGACTGATTTACAGTCAGAGCAGTCTGAAGACTTTTTTTGCGCTGCCACACAACACTTGGAAGCAGTTGATTTCCCCAAAACTTTCATTTACTACAAATAGAAAGGCAATGAAGCAACAATGCAGAGCCCCTGGTAAGATCAGAGATAACAACACCCAGTTGGACAACAGACACACAACCCACACCTACCTGTTGCAATCAGACACTGACTAAAGGCGATCAACGTTAGTAACAGAGTCTCCATTTGTGGTTGGAAGAACAAGTGAAAGCGCTTCACTCGGGCCCCATAGTTACAAGGTACCGCCGCACACAAGAGCGCCTTCGCTCGCTGCCCTGTCGCCAGCTCCGTCCCCACTGGACAACTTTTCCCTCCCTCCCCCCAGCCACTACCGAACTCGCCAGCGGAAGCCTAGCCACTCGTTCTGATTGACAGCGCTCCGTGGCCAATCACCAGGGGAGCCCTGCACACTTGCCCTTTCATGCTGCGAAATCACTGACTCCTACCCGTCCAGTAGCAAACGAGAGAAGGTGGGACTTTCTCGCCTCCCCGCCCTCCCTCCCTCCAAATAGAAGTTCGGCTGACCTGAAGAATTTGTCGATTTGGCTCTTTGCCATAGGACCGTCTGAAAGAGTGTGGCTAAAGTACAGCAACGATCGCGTTCATGTGAAGTTACAAGTAGTTCTATACTTCTTTTCATAAGTTCAGTTTGTAGACGCGCGTCAAATATGCCCCGGGAGCGAGAAGTATTTCCACAAGTGTTTTCTTTTTGAACAAGTAGGTTCTCAACTATCGAAAACATGAAAAACCCCTCTGATGTTAATGTTTCCGACAGTTACCTAGACAGTAAAGATAGGGAAGTGAGCCAGACGGAGTGAACGATTATCTATGTGGTTACATTTTTTAAAAAAAATTAGCCAGATATTCCAACATTCGCCTCGAAATGCAGGGAAAAAATACTGCCACCAATTGGTGTCAAGGCAAACAGCAAACTATCTTTGTTCAAATGTGACGGGCAACTGTCACCTTCATGGAATCTTGGCCCAATGAAACATTGAAAATATACCACAATTGTGGCTATTTTCTTTGCTTAAATATTCCAGAAAAATTAAACACAGAATTTCGTGCCCAACTAGCTTTGCCAACGTGTGGATCTGGAGCTCCCCTACCCAAACTACCAGAGCCGTGTAACTGCAAATGCTCAATTGTACTTACACGGATTTCTTGATTCATTTTGCTATTTCACTTTAATTTTTGCAGACGTAGATCTGGAAAGAGATATTTGTATGTGACTTATGAAATAAATGTCCACAGCTTCATTTTAATTTACATGTAGCAACGGTAGATTAAAACCTGGACACCCTTCTACCAGATGATTTTCAACATAGAAATATTGAACAGTTTTTTACTTGGTCCGTTTTAATTCATCTGATCAATTTTCTTTCATTAAAAATAGGATTTTTGTTTGCTTTCTGAAAAGTAGCATGTCTGGGATCAATTCGCAACAGTGATGTGGAAGTGTGACTCAGACTGAGCAGTGTGAGGTTAGACATTCTCTCCAGGGAAATTATTTAAAAACAATTATCTGTTTTCTCCTGCTTCCTTACTACATTGATATGAACATCAGTATGTTTGATTCAACTTTTTGCTCACCAGAGAAAGTAACTCAACTCCAGTCAGCCTCTCCCTGGCTAAAATTAGGAACCTGCTTTGTGAGGAATTGCAACATAATATAGCAACTTTAGTAGCTGAAATCTCAAGGAACTTCAGAAGCATTTATCAAACAGCTTGACATTAAGCTACATAAAGAAGTATTTCCTCCATTACAGAAACTACCACTCTTCATAAGTACTCATTGGGTCTGCTATGTTTTCGTTCTTCCTGGGAGGGACATACAAGGCACCACATAAATGCACAATTTTTCATGTTCAAATACCCAAAAGCTTTGTCAAAAATATTGACCAAAAGGGACATTGTAGAGAAGGGAGAGAAGTTACAGAGAGAACGGACGCAGCTGAAGACATGGAAGGTGAGATCATGGAGGTATTTTGAACAGTGGAGGTTTTGCTTAACTGGAAGCCAATTAGGGCATGAAGCACAGGACTGACGGTGAACAGAACTTTGTGAGCCTAAGGAGATATGCAGCAAAACTTTTGATGGCTTAATTTATTGAGGGCAGAGTGAGACAGTCAAATCAGAGTCTGTTGGAATAGTTAAACTAGAGGTGATAACAGCGTGAAGGATTTATCAGCAGATGAGCTGAGGCAAGGCACTTTTGAGCAATTTTATTATGGTGAGAATGAATGGCCTTAAATAATGTCTGAGATATGCAGTAGAAGTTTTACTTGGCATCATGTTTGACACCAAGACTTCAGACAGTCTGGTTCAGTAGAAAGTAGTTGCCAGAGAGAGACACTAAATCAGTAGTATGGGAATAGAGTTTATAATGAAGGCCAAGGACAATATTTCCCAATATTTCTGCTCATCCAATATTGGATGTCAGACAAAGAATGTGATATCACTTATCCTGAATTTAACATGTTTAACATGTATTGTACCTATATCAATTACAAAGTACATCTCACCGGCCTAAGTTGATCAATAATCTTTGAAAAGGAACATAGACACCTTCCACTCATTAATCTATTGTTCTACCTTTCAATTTGAAATTAATGCATTTTCTTCCACCGATGCTGTGAAAATGTTTAAGTTATGTATTGGTATCAGAGCTGCAAAACTGCATCTTGCTAGTGGTAGACCAGTTATAAAAATAAGTAAGCCCTATTTTACAGGATCTTAAACACCCAAGCAGGTCTGAATAAGTAAATCTGTCTAGGAACTAGATGCCCAATAGTGTCTGCCATACCAGAGTTTTAGTGATTGCTATTGGCTGGAAGTTAAATAACATTGGTAAGACGTAAAACAAACTACTGGTGTAAATACAATGTTCATTGATCAGTTCTACTTTCCAGGAAGAGTTCATTTTTCCATGATGATTTTGTTAATTGTAGGATTGATTTTTCTTTTCTCTATCTCAGCACCATTTTTTTTAAAGTTTAGGTACCCCTGCCTGATTATTTTCAATTATGTCCATTAATTTCAATATTTATGTGCCTTGGGAAATGAAGGAATTTCATGATGTGAAAATTGTTGAAAATTTTGGGACAGTATTTCAGCCTATCTGTGAGTAGATAGAATAAATAATACAATTCACAACACTGTATTTCCCTTTTCATATTCCTTCTGAAATATTTCATTGTAGAAATATAAAATGCATCACAAATTATAGTCCAGTATATTGCATTGGTATGTACCTGTTAGTTAGATGTTTGTAATTACTTTTTTCACCTTCAAATGAAAAGAAAACCCTGAGATAAGAAGGTTGCTCAGACCAAATCTGTTTAGTTATGTCCTGTGAACTTCAATTTATCATGTTCAACTCAGGATGGTGATTAACTTAGAAGAGTATTTCAAAACAGTAGTATTTACATAATTCTATCCTGAGAAGAATAAGCCCAAGGGGCATGTGGAAGAGATTGTGGGTTTGAGCAGTTTGGTAGCATTGCGAAGATTGAAGTAACAATAATTGATTGACCTTGAATATTCACTCCCTCCGTCACTGTGGAGGTGTGTGCTATCTGCAAACTGCACTGCAGCCACTTACCAAGGTTACTTCAACAGGACAAACAGAGCTTCTTCACCACACTGGCAGTACCATTTCAAAGATGCAGCTTGGCACCACCTCAACAGCTAATAGGGAAGGGTAATAAGTACTAAGGTTCTAGCAACACCAGTGGAGCATATACAGGTGATGCAATTCCATTATGAATTTGCAAATATAAGAGTGTGAATCACTGCAGGAAGTCAGATCTGAATAGCAGGGACAAGCCGTGAACCTGCAATGTTGAAGAGGCCTGGACCTGTATGTTTGTAGGTGGCTTGAGGAGAGCTCACTACATTCAGTCGAACTGAATATTACATCTGGAAGCTTGGAATATTTGGGTGAGCACCGAGTCGGTAGGCAGATGCAACAAGTAATTGAGAAGGCAAATGGCATATTGGCCTTTAATGCAAAGGGATTGAAGTTTAGAAATAGGGAAGTATTGTCACAATTGTATAGGGTATTAGCGAGGCCACACCTGGAGTATTGTGAACATTTGTGGTCCCCTTATTTAAGAAAGGATATACAAGCATTGGAAGCAGTCCAACAGAGATTCTGTAGGCTAATTCCTAGAATGAAAGGGGTGACCTACTATGAGCAGCTAAAGAAGTAGGATTTGTATTCTTTGGATTTCAGAAGAATTACAAGTGATGTTATTTAAACATATAAGTTCCT
>JAUZTB010000033.1:25503151-25513196 GCA_034780895.1 Rhynchobatus australiae | reverse complement strand
CCCTGTTATTAAATTCCGCAGGACTTTTCTGTCCCGGGGTTTCGGGTTTTTAATCCCGTCAGCACGGCTCCTGCTCCTCCCGCACAACTCCACTGGTACTGAGGGCATTGAACTCCCAACATTCACCATATTCACATAAACAGTCAAATTCATTAAGAAAAGGCTTCAATCAAAAACATTTGGGAAGAAGCTGCAAAGTTCCGTCTCCCCACAAACGTGACGGTAGGTCCCGGCGCTAATTATCGGAGTGGAAATTCTGGCTTTCACGAGCTGATGCTCATGGCTTCTCGGTCTCTGACCTTTGCGGCTTTGTTTAAGGATTCTGTAAACAGAAGTTGGTAATAATTACTTTGTTGGAAGCCAGTCTGTGGCCATTAAAATTAATCAAGCGTGTTTTAAAATGAGATGATAAAATACAGTTTTGGATTTCCTGGGGGCTAAATTGTGCTCATTTCCTGTGCCTTGACAGGGGTAGAAATGGACTTTAAATTATTATAATTATGTTGTTTTATGGAGTAGAATTGAGTCCTGCGTTTTGTGTGTAAGTAGCAAAGGCAATTGGGTCAATATTCATTGGTAGATAAAGTTACACGTAGCTTATTTCAGAAATGTCATTTCTAAGCTATTTTGCTGCAAGCTATTGGCCGAGTGGTACCTGTAACCCCTGAGTTTAAACAGTAGGATTTGAATCCAATTCCAAACAATCCCAAGAACTGGAAAATCCAGATAATAAATTTTGTATTGGCAGCTATTTGAATATTGAACCTAAAACCCATGGGTGAATCCACCATCATGTGAACTTTGGCTGCCCATTAAATTCTTTTTGGTTGGTAGAAAGATAGTTCTGCCCAGGGAATAAACATTAATGCCACATCTTGTGAAACTGTTAATGGGCCTTCCAGTGCTTCACATTATTTTTGAAATGAAAATACATGAACTACAAATCCATACTTTTTGTTTTGGCACTAAAGGTATAGAAATCAGGTGGCTAAAATATACAGCATTGCAACAAAATACACGTTTAGAACCCTGATCTAAACTTTCTTTGTAATGTGATTCTTATGTAAGTTTATTATTTACAGACCAATGTCAATATCAATTAGCAACAAAATAGACCAGATCCAAAAATAATGAACTGCATTATTTACTGACGTACTAAACAATGCCAATGTATAACACACCAAACACTGATTAATAGATTAACAGTAACTATGTAAAAATTCCATATTTAATGGTAGTTGTAATTCACATATTTCTCATTTTAGATCTGCATTTGAACTTCAGGATGGAAGATAAATATGAAGTGCTTAATTGCATTTTCTACAATACAATTTTAAAAATTAGAACTTCCAATTGATGTGAATTTCTTCCATTTAATGTGCTTCTCATGATGCTTTAATATTATCAGACCTAATCAGTGTCTATAATTTACAGTTTGCAATACAGCAAGTGAGCAAGACATTTTTTGTCAACACTTCCTAATCCTGAGCTCAGCACAGAGAAGTGCAAGAGTATTTGTTAACATGGAAAAACTATCATTTCCAGGTTCGCCACCAAATCCTACACCATTTTGAATTGGACATTTATTACTTTTTGTTTATTGCCCTCTGATCAAAATCCTGAAGTTCTCTACTAAACAACATGATAGAAGAATGTTTGCCATGCAGAATACAGTGGTTCAAATTTTTTTATTCATTTATGGTAAATGATTGTTGCTGGCAAGGCTAGCATTTATTCCTCATCTCTAATTGCTCTTAAGAAGGTGGTTTTGGGCGACTGCCTTGAATTGTTGCAATCCATCTGGCGAAGGTATTCCCAGAATGCTGTTAGATAGCAATTTCCAGGATTTTGATCCAGGGATGTTGAAGGAATGATGACATATTTCCAAGTCAGGATAGTTTATGCCCTGTTGATGGTGAAATGATACTGTCCATAAAGATATTAAGGATGGAGACACTTGGCACAGTATACCCAGCCTCTTACGTACACATGAATCACAATATTGGGGCTGATCCAGTTGAGTTTCTGGTAATTGCTGTCTCCCTGGATGTTAATGTAGAGACCAAGTGATGGTTGTGCTGTTGAAAATCAGGATTAAACCCCAGTTCCCAGAGCAGTGAAGAGGCAGCACTAACTGCTGCACCACTGTGCTGCAGAGGAAGATAGTGAAAAGAAGTGGTAGCTTCAGCCTTCTCCATTTGGTGGGCCTGCCATCACTATGGATGAGGAAGCTCTTGGAGCCTACTCCACTTGTTTATTGCTTCCTTCCTTCCTTCCCCTTTAGTGAAGAGGCCTTGCTTTCAGGCTCTATTCTCCTCCTTCTGAATACTTGTTCTCACTCAGCGGAACCATGGCGAAAACAGCCACAATACAAAAAAATTATTAACCTCAGTAATTCGAGTAAAGTTTTGCAATGCTTGCAGCTCTAATTTCCCATCCGGTGGATCTTCCCAAATCATTCACTAAAAAAACTGCAAGTAATTAAGGAAGGCAGTTGTGGAGCCTCTCCTGATGGTAGACATAATCTTCTTACATGGTATATAATGTATATTAGGTGCATGACTGTGACGCATTGTGGAAGGGCAGGTAACCAAGTGAACATTGCATGATGATTGATACTGTTGTGTACTCTGTGTACTTTGAGAGTGGGCATAATGTACAAGGAGAAACAGCATGCTGCAGCCGCATAGCCGAATCACAATATACTATCACCATTCGGAGTTGAAATTGTAAACAGATTGGGGATTAGAGTGTCTAAAAAAAAGTTCGATTTGATTAAATTTGAGGCCACAGTTCTGATGTCGTCCTAGAGTTGTTGTAGCTTTTTGCTTAACGTGACTTTGTGTTTCAGTAGTGTAAAATGGTTGCTAAATTGGATCACCCTTAAAAACAAATGAAATGGGGATGATACTGTTCAACTCAATACACAAGTATGGTGAGGTACAGGTACAATGAAAAACTTGGTTGCAACAGTATCACAGACATGTAGATTCAGACAACATACAGAACATTAATTATACAAGGTGAAGGGAAAAAATAGACTGTGCAAAACAAGATATGAATACAAAACAAAAACACAGTCAGAAACAAGTCCATGGTAGTTCAAGAGGTGGCCCATAGTATTGTTGAGTTAGGATTAGGTTTGTGCAGGTAGGTTCGCAAATCTGATGGAAGTAGGAAAGTAATTATTCCTGAAGTTGGTGGTGTGGGACTTCAGGCTTCTGTACCTCCTGTCCAATGGCAGAATTGGGAAGAGGGCATGACCCAGATGGTGGAGATCATTGATGATGGATGTGGCAGCTTTGAGGCAGCGCCTCATGTAGATGCTTTCAACGATGGGGAGGACTGTGGCCGTGGTGGACTGGGCTGTGTTCATTACTCTCATTTGCATCGCAGGAAGCATGTTGCGTTTCTGGTACTGGCTACTTTAAATTTAATGCACACTCCAATTGCTGCGCAAGTCAGCAGAGGCTCAATATCACCAATGGTTATCGGTACTGAAATCAGCCTGCATCTCTGAGATGGGAGTCACAGGAATTGGTGGGTGTGGTGAGAATACTGAACTAATCATGGAATATTTTGACATATGTTTGAATATGAAAGAGAGTTCATCAAAGATTTTTACAATGCACTGGAAGCATTGGTGCAAAAGAGAATGCTGGCCCTTCTACTTCTGCAGGGGCTTTATGAGACACTCCAGGCACATACTTGGGAGATAGTAAGATGAAGAGCAGCATGTTAATGGCATAGATCTATTTTCAAAAATATGATTGTATGGTAGGAAGAAGTTCAACTAAGATATCTTGGAGTGTATGTCTGCGGATCCCTGTAGGACAAGCATGTTATGCGGTTAATAAGGCTTCTGGGATGCTTGCTGTTATTTGGCATGGAACACAAGAATCAGGAGGTCAGCCTGGAATTGGATCAGATATTAGTTAGTCTACAGCTAGTGTACTGAGTACAGCTTTGGTCACCGCATTGCAGGAAGGACATGATAGCACTAGAAAGGATACAGAGGATATTTATGAAGATGTTGCCAAATTGGAGCATTATTGTTCTGAGAGAAGGCTAGCAAGGCTGGAATTGTTTTCTTTGGAACAAAAGTCACGGAGGGGAGATTTAAATAAAATGACTAAATCTGTGAGAGGCCTGGACAGGGTGAACAAATCTTTTTTTTTAGTCAAGATGACAATAACCAGGAGGTATAGATTTAAATTAATTGGTAGATGGATTAGAAATGAGTTGAATTTGTTTTTCAGTCAATGAATAGAGGGAGTCTGGAACAGACTGCCTGAATTGGTAGAGGAGTCAGAAAGCCTTGCCCTAATCTTTATGTCTCATGTCCACACCCAATAGTTCCTATACACACCATTCAACAATGACTGTCATACTGCCATCCTTGCTGTGCTTTGGATGTGCAGTTGTGATCACAACAATTGGCAGATTTCAGACCTGACCCATAGTGCAGGTGGTTTGCATGGCATTGAACTCCCTATCCTCCTCTTCCCTATTCCAGCAGCACGTCATGCTCTGCCTGGCTTCTTTTCATTCTGTTTCAGTTATTTTTAATAACATTTGGTTGTGATGTGGAGTTTAAGAATGGCAATTGTAGTATCAGATTAGCATTGCACAATGATTTGTGGATCTCATTGTTCTACATGCAAATGCTTCATGTGCACATTCCATTGCACCATATTTTCGATCCTTCATGGCTGTGTAGCTAACAAATTGGTGATATTCAGAGAAATTTAGCCTCCATGAAATTAGGAGATGTACTTTCTGCTAATATGAACACCCTAACAGCAAATGTATGTGTGAATGGCTCTTTACCATTACATAACTTAAAACCTGCTGAATCATCTCTGTGGCAGTATTATAGATTGTCATTCACATGGAGTATAGCTAATGGAGGAATGCCAATGTATCTGTAGTCAACTACTCTCCCGTAATGTAAAAGTGCTTTAGAATTCAGATTGCAACAGTCAGAGAACAATACTACTTAAATCCTTCTTGTTCCTCTTCCCGCAGTAAAGACTCAGAGATCAAGAAGCATTGATGGGCTATGTCATCACACCAAATTATCAGCTATTTTTATATTGGCAATAATGGTCTATTTATAATTTATCCGGCATCAAAGTGTGGAGCCCATGATTTCCCCCATAGCAGGAAGTAAATATAGAAGACCAAGTTCTCTGTCATTCCCAAACTGTGTTGCCAGTTGTCTGGGAGTAAATTACCCAGGGGCTCAGATGGCCGAGTGAAACAGGAAGTGGAGAATAACTTGACGGCTTCTTAAAGATGTGAAAAATATGATTTCCATGATGCATGCTTTCACGTAAAACGTTAATGTAGGAAAGGGGGTGGGGGGTGTTTCAACACACATCAAAGAGTGGCATGCAGTGTGAACAGGTGGAAGTTAAATACACAGTTTACACGACAACTTGCATTTATTTTGAGAGTCTAATGTAAGGCAACATTAAAAGACACTTTACAGGAACATTATCAAATAAAAGTTGCCAATGAGACTTCCTAACGAGGTTTTAGGACAGGTCATGAAAATATAGTCAAAGAGCTCGGCTTAAGTATTGTCAATTGGGGATGGCGGGGGAGAGGTGGGGAGAGAGGTGGGGGTGGGGAGAGAGGAGAGAGACAGAGAATGGATTTGGGCAGGGAAATGCAGAGTTTAGGATCTAGTGAGCTTGGAGGCATGGCTGTAAATTGGAGATGAATAAGATGTCAGAATTGAAGGGATACTGAGATTGCTGAAGGTTGAAAGGCTCAATGAGTCTGCAGAAATACGGAGAGATGGGCCTGAGGTGGGGTTTGAAAACAAGGAAGAGAATTTTAAAATTGGGAGTAACTGTAGCTCAGCAATGAAAAAGTGATGAGTGAATGGGAGTGCTGTGGGTTTGTATATGTACAAAAAAGTTTTAGGCTGAGCTTGTATTTAAAAAAAAGGAGGTTGGCCAGTTGAGCATTGGAATAATCAAGTTAGAGATAACAAAGGTGTAATGAAAATTTCAGTAGCAGATAAGTAGGGATAGGGGCGTATGGAGGTGGAGTTAGGTGGTCTTGGTAATGGAACAGAGATTTATTTCCGATTTGAATATCACTCTAAATTTTTGAACAGTCACTTTCTGGCTGAGACTATGACCAGGAAGAGACCTGAATTTTGACTGAATGACAGGAGTGAAACAGTTGGCATTCACTATTTTAATGGAGTGAATCAACAGCAACTTCAAATGTGAACACATATACAGTTCAGGAGGAGAGAGAAAAGGGACGGAGGGCAGATTACCTGAAGCTGGAGAATTCAGTGTTCATTCAGATGGCATTCCACACGAGATTGTTAATAAAAATGAGAGCAAATGAAATTGGAGGCAGGCTATAGAATTAAAAATGAATTTAGAAGTAGGAAAGAGAAAATGAAGATCATGGAGGTTTGTACTCAAATTGGCATGCTAAGGACAAGTGATATCCCCAGGAATAAAAACAATGTTCTGGAAATACTCTCCAGGTGAGGCAGCATCAGTAGAGAAATAAACAGTTAACATTTCAGGTTGATAACTTTTTCATTGAGGCTGGGAAAAATTAGAAACAAATTTTAAATTGCAGAGAAAAAAGAGAGGGGTAGAATAAACTGAAGTGAAAACTTTAAGTGAAAACCAGGAGAGATTTCATATTTTCACATATTTTCTTATGGCAACTAAGAAAACCATTTATCCCTTGAGTTTATTCCATCTCTTAGGCCATTTCCATCGGTCCCATTCCCTCACTTATTTCCCTGTAACTTGATCTTTAATGGCTTGTTGTGGTTTACCAGTTATAAAAGAGCCATGAAAGTTAATAAATGACAAAAGGCATTTCTGGGGGAAATGTAAATCAGAGGAGATGAATGAAATCTGAAAATACCAATATGAGATTTTTAAAAAATGCCAAAAATGTTAGATACAAGGAGAGGATGGTTGATTATTGGAAAATATCGAGTTCATTGTGGTGTCTGTAAGGCTATAAAGTACATAGGCATGGTGTTCCTCAAGCTTATGTTGAGTTTTGTTGGAACACTGCAGGAGTCCACAAAAACTGAGAAGTCAAATTGGGAGTGTGCACAGAACACAGGTGTTCTGGTTTCCCAGTATAGAGGAGACCACGCTGTGGGTCCTGAATTCAGCATTCTAATTTGTTTGGATCCTTGGATGGCAGGAAGGGAGGAAGTAAAAGGTCAGATGTTCATTCTCCTGCAGTTGCACAAGAAAGTGCCTACAGAAGGGAGTGAATATTGATAGAGATTGAAGTGTGATCTGGGATTTTTCCAAGGGAAGGATAAATTTGGAATACTAAAAGGAGTGGATAAGGCAAAAATAATCTGGAGGTAGTATTACATTGACAATGTCAGAACGTGCAGAGGATGGTCTGTTGAATGTGAAGGGTCCTGAGGTGGCAGATGATGATAAAGGAAACTAATTTGGGAAGAGGCATGGTGAGAGCAGAAGTGAGGGAAATGGGACTGAGGTGGGTGAGAGCCTGTCAGCTATGGTGGAGAGGAAACTATAGATTGTGGAACGTGGCTTTGTCAGAATAGGTGTGACAGAAAGGGAGAAATGGAAGACTGGAATTGAGTCGTTACAGGAAGTAGGGTTGGAGGAAGTGAAGTCAAGGCAGCACAGAAAAGGTAGCTCCTCCAGGGCTGAAAAATTCGTACTGGGCCTTCAGTTTTTCACTATTTATACACTTCTTGGATGAGGGAATCAAGGTCCGTGTATCCAACTTTGCTAATGACACTGTTAGGTGGTACACTCATTGTGTTGATGGGAACAGAAATTTGCAAAGGGATTTCAAAAGGTAAGTGATTGTTTAAAGCTGTATCTGATAGATGTCAGTATGTATAGGCATGTGCAAGGTCATTTCATTTGGGCCTAAGAATGATAGATAATAGTACTTTCTAAATGGCAAGAAACTAAGAATTGTAACTGAATGGGATAATTTAAGGGCCTAATTACATAAATAGGTGAAATCTAGTGGAGAGTTATTAGAAATAGTTCATGAGGCTAATAGAATATTTGTTTTTATTTCAAAGCCAAGGGAACAAAGAAGTGCTGTTATGTTATCAGCTCTACTGGGTTCTAGTTGGACACCTTATAAAGTTCTGAAGTAGATTCTGAGCATCACTCCTCTGGAAGAATGAAGTGAACTAGGAAGGGGTGCAGTGTGGATTCACTAGAATGTCTGTGGTTCCGTGAGGATTACATTACAAAGGCAGGTTGCATCAACTTGGCTCATTTTCATTTCAATAAATCAGATTAAGAATTGATGGAATTGAGGTGCAAATGAGTAAATGGTGCAACAAGAGAGAACCCAGATATGGTGGGTATCCAGAATAAGGCATTATAACTTTACAATTAAACCAGTAAAGTACAAGGGTGAAGTCAGACTGAACTTAGTTGCACAGAATGAAATCTGGAACTATTTCTTTCCCCCAAAATGTGGCTTCAAAACTGATATTACTGAATTTTTGTTAATAAGAGTTATGGTATCAAAATGGATGCCGTTAAGAAAAAGATCAAATTGATCTAACTGAATGGTAAGACAAGGCTGAATGGTCACTACTTAATCTTGTTTTCAAATGACTCTCTGAGGCTAATATTGGGTAGATTACAGAGTTTGCAGCAAGTGGTCTTCTGTTTAATGAGATGTATTAAGGGGGAATGATACATTATTACAGAATTTCAAAATATACACCCAGGTAATGGACAGAAAGAAGTATTCTGGATTGCAGGCGATGTGAAGCCCCTTCATGGAAGCAGCTGATGATGCTGATCTCAACATACTGTTTCATGTAACAACCCTAAAACAAGAAAGATTGACATAAACAAGCTCTTTTTTTCCAAAAAAAGATATCAGACATGGACTTCCTAGTAAACATAAACAGAGTGGTTATATAAGAATGTTAACAGTCTGGCACTGTGCATTGAAAGGAAGCATTTATATTGTTATATATTGTAGTAAATCATGATATTTCATCAAATGGAAATTTTAAATACCTTGAACAAGCATTTAAAAGTCATGAAGTTCTTTAACAATGTTGGATCTATAAAATGACTAAAACTATAAAAGAACAACATGATTTCTGTGTAAAATACAAAAAAATTCTATTATTAATTTAAGGAAACATGATCTAGTGTGATCCATGGTACTGGATGACAATTTATCTGCTCCCTTTCATATCATTTATTATGCTTCTGCAAAGCTTTCAGTTTTGCATCCTTGTCAGAAACAGTATTCAGTGTAGATTTGGGTAGTCCTGCCAATTTTGTATAAATTCAGAGGATCATAATGGATTGGGAAAGTTATCTAAGTGATTGAGAAATTGAACTGAATTCTGTGTTTTATGATTGAGCTTGACTAATATAAGATGAATCTAAAGTAGTCATGGAGGTTGTATTTTATGTATTAAATGGATTTTTTTATAAAATCATCCTGCTTCCTTACCAAAAATAATGAATGACATGTACAAGACATTTTAATTCCATCCTTGTAATTTAATATTTCAACAAGCATTCAGTTTCTTTGACAACAATTTTTACTGGTAGTATTTCAACAAGCTTTAGTGACTGCTGGATGTCAGACCCCAAGGACTATTCCTTAAATATCAATAGAGCAATAGCCACTTTTAGCAAGCAAACATCATGTATTGCTGCAATAACTTATTCCCTCTGCCTTCCTATCAAATAGAATTTCAATTCAAAGGCTGCACCAGGAATCCATTACAGCAGAGTAAGTTCTTCATCTTTAGTTTCGTTATTGGAGCAGAGGACCAAGTGTGCTTCTGGATCTTGCATTGAAATCTTAAGCCTCCACTGCCTCAGGCTTCTCTCCACCAATCATGTTCTTTCAAGTTCTGTTGATGACAGGTTGTCCACTGAAATCCCACAGCAACCCAGCAGCCAGATAATACTACTCTTCATGTTTGTTGTGGGGAAACTCTTGAGATTAACTAATCCTATCTGCCTTACTCATGTAAACTCTTAATCAAGAATTTAAAAAT
>JAUZTB010000033.1:25480113-25490597 GCA_034780895.1 Rhynchobatus australiae | reverse complement strand
AACCCCCCCCCCCCCCCACTTGTTCTGACCATGCTTATGAATACATGGTTTGATACTTTATCAAAAACTTTTTTGGAAATCCTGAAAAATATCATTATTCATTCTCTGGTCTTTTTAATTATTTCACAGCAATCAACCATGATCGAATTGAATGGCAAAGCAGGCTCACAGGAAAATGGTCTTTTCCTGCTCTTATTTTCCATGTCTCTAATCCCCAACAGTTATAATTTTAAAGCAATGTTTCTCATATCAGCATGTAATGAACACACCTCGCCTAAGCCACCACATATCTGCCTTAGCCAGATAAACCTTGGGTTCAGTTTTCCAAAAATATTTTTATTATTTGTTCTTGATCAACTTTTCCAATAATGTTGTTTAAGTTCAGGACACCACCAGATCACTACATGGAAAATATAGCTGAGCTGAATTTTTGAAATGAGATCGCAACTTAAATCCAAATGTAATCAAAATGTATATTTTAATAAAGTCAAATAATCGTGAAGACTTGATCTTATGGGATGAAATGTTTCTTGAGTAAACAGACTAATGCCATCCTAAAACCCATCATAGTTCCCCGAATATGTGACAAGTAATTCTGATGACTGCGTATTAACCCACAGTAGTAGATTAAAAAGTGATTGTGAAATAGTTTATTTGAAACTTTTCATACTTTTGATGGATACAGACACAGCTTGCCGTTTCTGATAAGACTACAATATCTGTATTGCTTCGGTGACTGCTTTACATACATCCATCTTCCAAATGCTTAGGGGTTTAATTTACTTTGCCACAGTGCAAACCAGTAGTTGCTTCTGGGGAGGGGTGAAGAAGGAGGGGCAGGGTGGGGAATAAACCCACGAACAACCCTCAAAAAGAGATAATAATCGACACCTTATTGGCTTCCCGGCAGTGTGATGCAACTGGGAGAGGACGCTGCAAAGGTTTTTAAACGTTTCTAACTTAATTTTTCTCTACTGCATTAATTGAAAGCAAGAGGAGTTGGAGGGTGAAGCCCTGTTATCTTGTCATCGTCGAGCGATGTTAAAGGGAAATGAATTGTTTGCAGAGGTGGGGAGACGGGGAGGAACTTTTTTCTGTGTACATCCGCGGTTGGAAGAGAGGGGATTTAAACTAATCATCATCTTTTTTGAAAAACGTACCCTCGTTGAAAATATCAGCTGGCGAAAACCCTTTCCAATCCGGTGTTTTTGTCGAAGGGGAAGCGGGTTCTGGCGGGGAGCTGCGGCGTGGTTGTGGCGACGGGCCGGGCAGGCGGCGGCGGACTACTTGCCGTGTGCCGCGGGAGCCGCTGTCCGCCCGCCCGCCGCCATGTTGAATTTTAATGTTAATTTTCTAGAAATTGTCCCAGAAATTGGGACCGAGATCCCCGGCTCGCCCTGAGCAATCAAGCAAACAAACAAACAAAAAAAAACAAGCGAGTTTAAATTAAAACAAAGGGAATAAAGGACGACTCTGCGTTTCTGTATTTATGATTCCACCCCTGCGGCCGCGGAAAGCAGAGAAGTTGGGTAAGGTGTGAGAAATGGTGGCCGGGCTCGTCTCTCTTTTATGGATAAAAGGCAGTTGTTTTCGCTTCTTCGCGAACGAACGAGAATAGTTTCCACGGGCTGGCTGGACGGGTGGGAAGGAATGGAGAGCTGGCACCCAGTGTCACGGGGATGGGTTTGTGGCGAGGCTTCGCTTTCGGCCTGAAACATTTCTCTTTTTTTCTCTCTCTCAAGCGCACAAAATGGAACCGGCTTTAACTTCACTTTCTGTCGATGCTCCTACTGTAATTATTTTTACTCGGTAACTTTTTAAAAATCCGGTCTCTTTATTTTTTTTTGTTCCCTGGAAGGTTGTTTGATTTCGTTTAGTTGACAGCTGTATGTTTGTATTTCTGCTATCTTTTTTATATATTGGTGATTTAAAGAGACGAGCCAATTCTAAAATAATAGCCCACGCCGCCAGGTGGAGGAGAAAGGAAACGTGTCTTTGGGGAGAGTAGGATTAAATGCTGGCAACTCAGTGCTGCGAGCCTTTTCGCATTAAAATATCCCCTTTTTGTTTTATATTCGTACGATGTGTTGATTGCCTTTGAGCAGTGGTGATGCGGGTTTAATTCCTCCTTCCATCCCAGTGTTTCTATCGACTAGCTGTACGGAATCTAGCTTGTAGGTTTTGT
The DNA here is from genome assembly GCA_034780895.1 of Rhynchobatus australiae. Classification (NCBI taxonomy): domain Eukaryota; kingdom Metazoa; phylum Chordata; class Chondrichthyes; order Rhinopristiformes; family Rhynchobatidae; genus Rhynchobatus; species Rhynchobatus australiae. The sequence goes on along the minus strand of JAUZTB010000033.1, from coordinate 25,488,412 downwards.
GGCTGAGGTTTCCTTTCCGTTCAGTCGGAAGGGGGCAGTGAAAGATCGTAGGCGATGGAGCAAAAAGGCTGCAAATTCAGGCAGCCCTGACGTCTGCATTTCGTGGTTGAGGTCAAGGGTAAGAAATTATTCCAGTAACATATAGCCAATTTAATTTGTTAGTTTATTTATTCCAAAGGGTGATGTTTTACAAAGATTTTTTTCTTTGTAGTGGTTGGGCACGTTTTTGTGAATGTTAAGAGAGGATTTCCCTCTAACCTTCGCTGTTTTCTTAGAACTATTGCAATAACTGGATTTTGTTTGAGAAGTAGGATACCCTTTCCTATCCACAACTAGAAAAGTTGGTATGCGGAAGATGTGACTAATTTTGAAGGAGAGCTTCCTTAATATTTCCACTTTAAATTTGCTTAGTCTGTGTGTGATAGGTGTTTAAGAGGTGTAACAGTATTACGTTGGCTTCACGTGATTGAGAGAAAATGATTTTTTGACAATGAAATTAAATTTTGTGTGTAGCATGTGTGTATTCACTGTAATCTTTTGCTATTTATGCCAATGAAACAGAACTTTTTTTTTAAAAAACAGATTTGTATATTTGAACCCTGAGACCTATGCTTAAATCTAGTAATTGGTTAATTCATAATTTGGAAGTTGCCACTGGGGAAAAATCTCACCTTTTATTCATTACTAATTTTCATCCTTACAGGGTTGAGGGGTAGGGTTGCTCCTTCAATCTAAACCCAAGCAGTACTACAGGTTAAGAGGCATATTTTCACAGTGGTAAAATGAAAATTTTGGAATGCTATAGGGAACAAACGTGACACTTTTTTTGGATGGGGTAAAAGCACATTTTTAAAGAACACTGCTTATGATATATGGAGGAAATTATGATCTTTCCAGATTAATATCACTGTTATGGATCAAATGACCTACTTGTTGTCTTAGACCTGGGGAAAGATGTCAACTTGGTTTAATGGTAGCACACACTTTAGATTATAGAAGAAGCTTATAGATTGAAGACTCATTCCAGATGTATGAACACTTGAGCTGCACTGAAGCTGTAGTGCAGTCCAGAGGTTGCTGTCTGGTGGTGGTTCCTTTTGGGTGAGATATCATCTCCAGTCTGCCCTGTGCAAGTAAATGTCTTGTGTCTGGAGCAAAAGGAATTGGATTGTCCTGGCTAGAACAGTTTATTGGGTAATTGACTATCTTTCTGTGGAACTTTGAATACATTTCAGTGACCAGTTTTCCTCTGAGGGATACTTTTCTGTTGGCTATAAAATTTTTGGAATATTTGCACAGTAATTGGCATCTTGGCTTACCCTAATTTCTCAATTGCCAGCATTGAGATGATTTCAGTTCAGAATCATTAACCACTTCATACAAGAGTTCCATAGGGATGTAAATCAGTCTGGTGGTTCAATTTGTGTTCAAAATGATAGTTGTCCAAGCAAAGTAATGTATCAATTGAGCTAACTTCCCTGCACCTGCCAGTAAGTTAAACTTTGTCATGTAATAGAGGATATTTGATGGAAGTATTAAAAGTGTGCTGCATTATCTGTGTTGCTGACTTTAAAATAAAGTGTTAAAATCAAGAGTTGAGATCGCTTCATCTGCAGAAATGAATGACATTCAAAGTGCAAAATGATTCTCCCAATGCCTTGGCAAACTTTTCTCCTTAATGCAGTGCCACAGAAATAGCATCTTGTTGGCCCTTGTGTATAGTACAAAATGTGTATATATACAGTCATTTAGTAAATTGGTATGTGAGAGCAATTAGATTTTAGACAAGCAAGAACATGAAAGGGTAAAGAGTTAAGGCAAATGGATAGATTAAAGATTCAGATCAACCATGGTCTGGTTAAATGGCAGAACAATGCTGAGGAGTTGAATGGCCTATCCTTTCATTGTTCATGTTTTTAATCAGTTAAATGAGTTATGTAGCTTTGCCAGAACTAATGTTTATTCAGATTAACGTCTATAAAATCTTGCCATTTAATTTTGCTTTACAATTAACTTTAACTACAGAAACATCAACAGATGTGTGTTTTTAAAAAAAAAAGTATATTTGAAAACTGATTAATTGTACTGTTAATCTTAAGAGTTTTTCCATGGTGTGGAATAGTTCTTCATAAACTCTTGAGAATAGGAAGATCTGCTTAATCAAATTGTTATCAAGGACCATTAACTGAAGAAATCTTGTTTTGATTCGTTTTAAGAAACTGCTTCAGAACTTTACAGTAGCATAATGAAAATACACTAAACTTATCAAAGATTAATGACACAAAATTGTACACATTCAACTGCAGTATATTATGTCAAAGAAAATGCCCATTAATAACAACTATTGATGTTAAAGATACCAGTGACATTTTTCATTTAAAATCTACCACTTTGATCAATAGGCTCTCCAAACTCCAAATCCTGACAAAGTGTAAATTGTGTGCAGCAACAAAAATAAAGGTACCAAACTTGCATGTAATAAGAAATGTGTTCTTGCAACAAATGTATGATATAAGGTTCTCTGGCTTGGCCAGCACTGGCCATGCCTCTGTTAGCACCACCCTTTTGCCTGAGTCAGATGGTTCTCATTCCATGTATTGCTCCAGAAATGTGCAAACTAAAATCTCAATTACTACTGAAATGCAGTATTGTTGGAGTCTTTTGGATAAGACTTTAAACAAAGATCTGCTTGCTCTCCCCAGTGGGAATAAAAGATTCATAGAGAGCAGGGGAACTATCAAAAGTTCTCTGACTAATGCTTGCCTCCAAAGTGGATCCCAAAACAGATACAGAGGCTCCCCAGGTTTGGAATGACCTGACTTGCAGAAATCCTAACTGTTGGCAACTTTTCCCATACACTTTTTAAAGCATTTTTAAACAAATAATGTTTTGTTGTATTCATTAATAACTATACAGTATCTATTCCATTTGTTTAATTATGGGTAGTGTGAGAGTGCTTATTCAATGAAAGGAAATTATAGCAAGTGTGTACATATGTATGTGTATATGAGTATACAATATGCTTGCTGTAGAAATGAACTTTTCTGACTTATGGAGAAATATGCTTACAGACGGTTCCCAGGAATGGAACCGTAGTGTGAGCTGGGGACTGCCTGTATTCAGTAATTAGTGCAACTGCACTTCATTGGCCATAAAGCACTTCAGGGCTCTCTGAAATGATTGAAAAATTATATGGAGAACAACTATTTTGTGCATTCACTATTTGTAGTTAGTGGGGAGAATATTTTTTTAAAAAAACACTCCCTTAGGTTTTTCATTCTTCTTTGGTCATCTGTGACTGCAGGGGGGAAAATGTATTGTGACATCATAAGACCGCTCCCCATCAAGGTGTTTGGTATTATTAGATAGTTGAAATTTGGGCACAGAAATGGCTGATGGAGTTTAATTCAGACAAATTTGAAGTGTTGCAGTTTGGGAGGTCAAGTGTAAGAGGAAAGCACACAGTAAATGGCAGAACTCTTAGAAGCATTAGTCTACAAAGGGATTTTGGGGTGCAAGTCCATTGGTCCTTGAAAGTGTCTACACAATAGGGTGATAAAGGCAGTGTATGGCATGCTTGCCTTCATCAGTTGGGGCTTTGAGTATAAAAGTTTGGAAGTCACGTTGCAGCTATTTAAAACTTTTGGCCACATTTGGAGTATTCTGTGCAGTTCTGGTTGCCACACTTCAGGAAGGACATGGAGGCTTTGGAGAGGGTGCAGAAGAGGTTCACCAGGAAGTTGCCTGGATTGAAGAGTATTACCTACTAGGAGAGGTTGGACAAACTTGGATTATTTCCTCTGGAGTGTCAGAGGCTCAGGGGCAACCTGATAGAAGTATATATAATTTATGAGAGACGTCAATGAGGGTAAACAGTCTGTCTTTTTCCCAGGGTTGAAATGTCAAACACTAGAGGGCATCGCTTAAGGTTTGAAGGGGAAAGTTTAAAGGAAATTTGTGAGGCAAGTTTTTAAAACATTGTGGTAAGTGTTTGGAACATGCTGCCAAGGGGAGGTTGTAGAAGCAGACACGATAGCAATGTTTAAGAGGCATTTAGACAGCCACATGAACAGGCAGGTAATAGAAGGATGTGGACCATGTGCAGGCAGATGGGATAAGTTAGATTGGCATCGCGGTCAGCACAGACATGGTGGGCCGAAGAGCTTGTTCCTGTCCTGTACTATTCTATGTTGCAGTAAAACAAAAAGAACGGTTGACAGGAAGAATATAGTCTCTGACAACAGATGAGTATATGATTTAACAAAACACTTTTGTTGAGGAATAATCAGGTTGATTAAGTTTTTCTAACCACCAGGGTACACTGGATTCTGCTTCATCACCCCAAGATTAATCGTCCTATTATCATTGTATTCTATAATGATTACAGTTGTCTGCACACATTTGCACAAGCAACAAATGTGCAGTTAATTACTTCAAATGTGATGACGTACTATATTGAAGTACATTTGTTCACTGTTCATAAATAGTATAATAACTCCATTCAGGCTCCTTAACATCACTGTCAAGTGTGCTGCATGTTGAAAAGCTGTGTGGAAAATGTTGGAAATATTGTTTTGGAATATTGACTGGATATGTTGGTTCTACCTTCATCTTTCACTCCTCTTGATTGCTAATCCTCTTGCCTCGCACCTCAATCTCCTTTTTTCCAATTCCATGCACCCACTAATCTGTCTCCCAAATTCCCCCTTCGGTCGTTCCTCATTAGGCTCTCTTCCATATAGTTTCTTGGTTTTTCTCTTCCTTCCCTCTTTATCCTTCTGATCTCACTTCACTCTGTCCTTTGCCCTACTTCCCAAGTTTGCGTATATAAAAATGGCTGCCAACAGGGAGCAAATTGCTTTGGCTTGCAGGCTTCAGCAAGGATCCTATTCAAGCATAACATTAAGTGCATATTTCTGCCTGCAGTGATCCAGAATTCACTCTGGAATACCTGGTAATTTTTATAAGTTACTGAAGTAGACCCTGAAAAGCTTACTTTCACCTCTTTGCTGGCCTTCTGTCATCCATAGTTAACATGTTGTACACACGTCCTCTGTTTGAAGTCTAATTTGTTTCCTTTCAAGGACAGGCAATAACTTTTCTTACCCTGTGATGTCCCTCTAATTTATTACATATAAAATCCATGTCCCACATCTGATTTGTGTGACTGTAATTGCTTTCCTTCCAATAACTTAATTTCTTCCTCTATTATCCATCTAGATCCACCTCCATTCACCTGTTATTAAATTTTAAATTTTTAAGATTTTATTTACAGCGTGGTAACAGGCCCTTCTGGCCCAACAAGTCCACGCCACCCATTTTTTTAAACCCCAAATTAACGTACCCATACATCTTTAGAATGTGGGAGGAAACCGGAGCACCCAGAGGAAACCCATACAGACACAGGAGAACATACAAACTCCTTACAGACAGCGACGGGAATCAAACCCTGATCACTGGTGCTGTAATAGCGTCATGCTAACCACTACGCTACTGTGCCGCTGTTTTGAAATAACATTGTTTTACATTGTAATATTTGAAATAACATTGTTTTGGGAAGGAAGCAGACATTTATAACCACTTTTTTTGAAACGCTGCAGATGATCTCAAGAGAATTGCTCAAACATGATTTAAACATGATGTGGGTACTGGGATTTTAGACCAGGTAGGAATGAAAGGACATATCCAGTGTTTTCCTGTGAAAATACCTAGCTTTTCCCCTTCGGAGAGTCAAGAAATTTTTAATTCTGAGTCGGTAAATTTAATTCCTTCTGAAGATAAGGAGACAAAGGGCCAGATATTTTGAAAGGGTTTTGTGCATTTCTCTCAATTAGCACTGGCCTTTCTTCCCTGGGAATTTCTCTTCTGCTCTCCAGCAGGATCCTTGAATAGAAATGCTCGGTTACTTGTCTCGGCTGCTTATGACAAACATGTTGCCTGAGTATTGACGGACAAAAGCCATAGCAGCTTAAGATGAAATCCACTTTTATAATGTGAGTGAAAAGATTTCTTTTCCTGTTTCTGAGGTTGCTGCAGCCTGGGAGTTCTGTTCATTGACCAGTTGAATCTCCAAAGCTGAGAGGGATATCCTCATCTGTAGTTGAAGGATATCACTCATTTATTCAGCTCAGTGGCATTTTGTGCAGTGCAAGTCTCTAGAACAATACTCGAGTACAGCTTACCACATTAAACAAGAAAAATGACAATGCAACAATGTCGTAAGGAAAATTTGTGTAAAGATGAAATACATTTTGAATATATTTAAACAAAACCCTTAAATTTTCTTTTTGGACATAATTGTCAAGAGTTAATTTGCATTTATAGTTCTAAATTGAATTATTTTGCAAGTCTCCAGTCTAGCTTTTTTTCATACTGCCAAACGCAAAGCCTTCTGTGAGTAAGCACATTCAAGCAGGTTTATCGTGAATATATTTCTTGTTTGTAGTCGACTGTGTGTGTAAGCCGATTGTAAATAGTTAGGAATGATATCAGAAACAATACCAAACCAATTGCTGGTGTCATAGTGATCATAGGACAGAAATAGGCCATCAACCCAGCAAGTCCATGCCACCATCAAGCACTCATTTACACTAATCCTACACGAATCCCATTTTATTCTCCCCACATTCCCATCAACTCTCCCCAGATTCTGCCACTTACCTACATACCAGGCAATGTACAGTAGCCAACTAACCCACCAATCTGCACATTTTTGAGATGTGGGAGAAAACCAGACCATCCAGGGGAAACCCATGTGGTTCCCGGGAGAACTGGCAAACTCGACAAAGACAGCACTGAGGTCACAGGTTGCTGAGACTGTGAGCAGCTGCTGTACTAGTTGCCCCACCATGTTTTAGTAGTCAGTTCCTTTGTAAGTTAAGTAATGTTTATAGATATTTATATTTATAATATTTATAGATAAGCACCTAAAAAGAAGTCTTAAACCCCCTCCCAGGGGACCACAGGTAAGTGTAAATGATGGAAGCTCACTATGGTGACTGATGTGATCTGGCAGCATGGCCTGTTTAGTGAATGTATCTGATCTGACACAATCCCCAATGTAAAGGACATTTTGTGGAAATTTGACTTGCACTGGAAATAACCTGTGCTTGAAATTTCAAAGACTTTTGCATTGATTTGGACAAATTTGGACATATTTCATAGGTAAATTAGGGCAACGGAGCAGATTCTCTTGCCCAAGAATTTCAAGCAAGTCAAAACTTCAGCTTCTTCTTGCTTATGCCTGGAGCAACATTTATAAATAAAGTTTGCAGCTCATGAGCAACAAACAATCTGCTGGAGGAACTCAGAGGGTCGAGCAGCAACTATGGGGAAGAAAGGAATTGGCGACGTTTCAGGTTGAAACCCTGCATCAGGACTTGCCATTTATAACTAAGCAACATTTATAAATAAGCAACATTTATAAATAATGTTTGTGGGTCATAAACCACTTTGTGACCTTTTCAGAGATGGAGTTTATCTCCACTGAATTTGTATGGAGGCAAGTTGTGATGATAGGTCCATTGTTTGATCTCGGTTACTACACTTTACAGAACGAGGAGAGTTTGAATTGATTTTTATCTGTGAAGTATTCACATCACCTGTGTCCTGTTCAGATCTTGTTTAGAACTGTCTTTGTCAGTTGAAGCTGGTGAGACTGATGGGTCTTGAATGACTTCTGAGGAGAAAAATGCTAAACCCTTTGGAAGTGCCAGCTTATCATTCCGAGTGGCCACTTGCAGTTCAACAAATCCTGTCGCCCAGTTCATCTGCTGTGGCAGGAGACCTGGTATACTAATATCATGATTGTTGACAGTTTCAGTTGGCGACATCCCTGGAAAAAAATATTTAATTAGCAAAGGATAGGATTACATTGTGTGAGCCACATTGGAAGGAATCATTTTATCAATGTCATTAATAGTGTAAAGAAACTTAAAAGGTAGACAAGTTTATTCATTGAGATATAACTGGGCATTTGTTAGAAGGCATGTCATTTCTTTAAAGAGACCTGTGTAATATGAAGCATAACAACCCATTGTTTCTCTGTATAATTTATTTTGTTAATTATGCTATTGGGATTAAAGTGGTTTGTCTGGGAAATGATTTTGTGGATATAACTGAGGAAAATTACCATAACAACTTCCTAATGTAATGTATTGGTATTGTTTTATTATTGTCACTTGTACCAAGGTACAGTGAAATGCTTGTCTTACAAACTGATCATACAGGTCAGTTCATTACACAGTGCAGTTTCATTGAGTTAGCACAGAGTGCATTGACGTAATACAGGTAAAAACAA
>JAUZTB010000033.1:25201190-25211662 GCA_034780895.1 Rhynchobatus australiae | reverse complement strand
TACTCCAAAAGTGGCCTCATCAATGACTTGTACAACTGCAACATAATGTCCCAACTCCTATACTCAGTCCCCTGACTGATGAAGACCAGTATGCTGAATGCCTTTTTCACCACCCTGTCTACCTGTGATGCCACTTTCAACAAACTATACACTTGTACTCCTTGGTCCCTCTCTTACATTCCCTAGTGTCCTACAACAAGATTGAAAATTTGTATTTCTAATTTTTTTTGTACCTTCAACGTAACCAAACCCTAAGCTACTTCCCAGGAGCAATGTTATTCAAAAAAGATTGACACCAAACTACATTCAGTAAAATTTTGATAATCCGCACTGATAATCCGGCACATTTGGTATTTTTAAGTAGACTAGTTGAATTTCTGAACTATTAAGGGGCAGGGTGAGAAACAGAACTCAATGAGCCATAAGCCAAAACGTGACTGGTTGAAGAAAGGTCTTCTGATCTTGGATCAAAATGGCATACCCTATATCCTGAGGCTGTGACTCTTGGTTCTGGACTCTCCAGCAATCCTATTTCTAGTCTGTCTATTCCTGCTAGAATCTTCTGTGTACCTAGGATACCCTCTCATTCATCAGTACTCCAGTGAATATAGGCCCAACTGACACAATTTCTCCTTGTCCATCAGCCTTGATAACCCAGGGATCAGTTTAGTAAACTTTCATTGCACCCCTCCACAGCAAGAACATCCTTCCTCGGGTGAAGGGACTAAAACTTCATATGCAACTCCAAATGGTGTCTCCCCAAGGCACTGTAGCTATAGCAAAACATCCTTGTCTTGTAGTCAGACCTCCTGCAATAAAAGTCAACATGGCATTTGCTTTCCTAACTGTCTGCTGTACCTGAATGCTTGCTTTCAGCAACTTCATTTTTCCTCATCTATCACTATTCAGTTGATTTATGTGGATGTAATCATACAGATGGTACTGCTGTACCTGTACTGGAACAGCTGTTCCCTTTGAGTTCTTCCAGCAGTTTGTTTTGCTCCAGATTCCATCATCTGCAGTGTCTATATTGAAGGTTTTTCTGGTTCTTGGGTAATGGTTTTTAGCAGCGCAGCTCAATGTCAGACTCCATTGTTTTTGTTGTATCTGGGGCATTAAGCTATTTCTTGATATTATGTGGAATGAATCAAATGGGTTGAAGACTGGCTTCTATGGCGATGAGGGTTTGATGAGCTGATCCTTCTCAGTCTCTGTTAGTTTTAGTCTCCCTACTGTAAGAGATTCCCTTAACATATTAACCTTGATGTGATCACACCTCTGAATTACAGGGAACTCTATCCTAATCTGTGTCATCTCTATTTAAAATTATTCCTTTGCTACCATTCCAGTAATCCTATGGTGCAAATGCAGTGCTTAGTACTGAACAGTGTGGGTATACTATAATTTCTATAGCTGCAGTAGAACTTCTACTTTCTAGTTTTCTAATTCATTAGAAATAAAACCAAGCATTCATTGGTGTTTCTGTCAGAAATTCTTTCAGAAATCATGACATCTTAATGATTTATTCTGTGGGCCCCAAAAACTTGTTGGACTTTCATTAGATCTGGCATTTCATTATTTAGTAGGTAATCTGATTCTGTCCATTTTGTTCACAGCTCAAAATGGATTATTTTGTACATGTTGAAAAATATTTTCAGTTTTGTGCATTTACTAAACCCATTAATATCAGTTTGTAATTTTATACTTCCACCTGCACTGTTGACAATATTACATATCGTTTTGGACATGTATCATTCTTCCATGGAAATAAGTAATCAGTGTAGTGAGCATTTATTTATTAATTAGTAAATTTGGTTGAATATTTTTTTTAATGAAGAGGAGTTAATATATCTTGTAGCAAGTGTTTATTGTCTAGATAGTTTGCTCTTTAATGGATATTTGCTACAAGATGTATAAGTAAATGATTTGAAATACCAGAAGGATGTTAAATTAGAATTTCCTTGTACTGATAGAAAATTAAGAACAGATTGTTGCAAATACTAACCGGAAGATCCTTTATCATATAATGCTCTAATTTTTTTTCCCAGATATCCCAACATATCATGTGAACTACTTACTTCAGATGTAGCACAGTTAAATGACCGACTAGCAGAAGATGAACCTTTGCTGACAAGACTTTACAGCTTTTTGCAGAACGAGCCACCACTTAACCCTTTGCTTGCAAGTTTCTTCAGTAAGGTGTTAAGCATTCTTATCAGTAGGAAACCTGACCAGGTAGGGGATGTGTACTAAATTCCAGTATATGTTTAATTTTTAATAGGTATTAACTGTTTCCAAGCTTTATTACTATAAAATATAGAATGGAAATCATAGTAAATTTACTTGGTCTGAGTCACCAAACCTTTGGTCATTCACCTCTAGCTCCTTTTGCAGGTTGGCTTCAAATTTCTTTTGGTATCCCTCCGGTGAAATGTATTGCATTATAGACATTTTTAAATGCTTGTTGTTGACCTTTTCAATTAATGTCAGCCAAGGGCACATTGGGTTGGAACTTGCTGAGAAGTGTAAGCACCAACATTTGGGATTCTCATGTAGAAGTGTCAGCTAGAGCTGTAATGATTTCCAAGGTGTTCTGTGCTGTTTTACGCGGCATACGGCTTAGTAGTAGACACACCAGCTGGAATTCCTCAATTTATGCGTGGGAATTTGCCACAGATCTTCTGCCAGGTTAGATGTGGTACAGATCCAGAAATCATTCCAAAGATAATTTATTGTTTTGTTTTTAGAAATGTGTTGTGTATAATTTAAATGATTTCATTTTGTTTTACATATTTAATATATTTTAATTATTTCTGATAGTGTTGAGTGTTTCTGAATATCAAAGACCTATCAGACATTCAGAAGGAGTAAAAATGCTTGGTAGCTTTAAGCAAAGTTGGAACATGACTTTTTTTGAAAATTTTTTTTTGTTAATTTTATTTACAGTGTGGTAACAGGTCCTTTCGGCCCATCAAGTCTATGTTGCCCATTTTAAACCCGTGTTAACCTACCTGTATGTCTTTAGAATGTGGGAGGAAACCGGAGCATCCAGAGGAAACCCACGCAGACACGGGAGAATGTACAAACTCCTTACAGTGACGGGAATTGAATCCCAATCTCTGGTGCTGTAATAGCACCATGCTAACTGCTACGCTACCGTGCTGTCCCCATTTTGCAGTATTTTTGCTGAAATTTTGCATAAAGGAATAAGATGAACACTCAAACCTTCAATGTCTTCCTATTGTTTTGTGTTTGGCATCAACTTGCATGATTACAAGGGGCTTTGACCATTTAAAACAAAGACTTTGATGTCTATCATGGAATTTCTTAGCTATTTCATGAACAGGCTTTTTTCTGGCTTTTCCACTTGGCCATGTTATATCACGCTAGTTCCTGGTGCTACATGAGGCTTAGTCAAATGTGATAAATATGCTCTCAACCAGCAAGTTCACCCTTACAGATACATATAAGTGCAAGGCAGTGATTATCTTAGTGGTGATTGCAGGTTGCAAGCAATACTCAGTAAGTTGCAGGGCATATAGTCATTCTGAATAGGGTCTTGCTGTGATGCCCAACTTTTTGTGCAACTTCCCTGAAGATTAAATGGCTTTTCCATTAACAAAATTTGATTATTGAAAAATGGAACAGAATGATAGATTTTCAAGCACTGGTATAGTAGCTAAACTTCAATGAGTTCAGAAAGTCTGTAAATCAGATTTGTCATCACAGGAACTTTGAACATAGTACCAGGAGTAAAACACATAAAAGAACATAAATGTTTTTTATAAATTGGCAATTAGATTTTTCTTATTGTGTTGAACATCTGGTTATTTGAATGCCATAACTCCTTTTAACTAATGTTACGCCATGTAGTTGAGCAGGAAGAAGGATACTTAGTACAGTACATTCATAGATCTATACTGTCCTCAAACTCCTATTGCTGTGCGGTTCTGTGGCATAACTCTAAGCCTAAATAAATGATGAAATAATCAATTTTCATGATTAGTTTTCACATTCTTGTGATTTAATGTACCCTTGCAGTTTTGTATTAAAATGTTGTAATTGTAAGGTTGATTTTTCCCTGGACTCTAACCTTTGTTTGTCCCAAATATTCATTATAGAAATAGTTGATAACTAGTGCAGTGAGTTTCTTGTCATTAAAAACAAAAGCTAATTGTCCATCAAATTTATGCATGTGCTGGCTTCATTAACTATTTTGAATTTAAATTTGATCTGATTTTTTTTAGTTGCTTTGAATGAGAAAAGATTAGCTGCTAATGTAAATGGGAATCTAAAATTGGCAAGTAAATTGTGAAAGGATAGGATAGGATTGGTGCCCATTGAGGATAAAAATGTGAACTTGTACATGGATGCCGAAGGGTTTTGTTAAGGTACTAAACGAGTACATTAGGAAAAGGTACATCCAAAGATATAGTGAAAGAGGAGATAGTTGAGATACTGGATACAGTAAATATTGATAGTATGTATTTTAGAAAAGCTGGCAGAGTTGTGGCCTTGTATTTTGAGGGAAGTATGTGAGGAAATCATTTAGACACTGGCCATGATTTCCCAGTGCTGTTTTAATACAATGATGTAGTGGCAGAGAACTGGAAAGTAGCAAATATTGCTCCTTCGTTCAAAAAGAAGGATAAGCATAAGCCTAAGGAGAGTTGGTTTAACCTCTCTGGTAGGAAAGTCTTCAGAAACATTGATTCAGGATAAGATTAAAAGTCACCTAGAGGAAAATGGATTAATTAAAGGAAGTTAAGGGCAAATTACATTTAATTAAGTTGATAGAACTTTTTTAAAGAGGTAATGGATCGCGTTTATGGGTACTATAGATGATATGGTATACATGGATTTCCATAAGGCCTTTGATAAGGTGTCACTTAACAGGCCTTTCAACTGAAGCACATGGCTTAATAGGAGCATTGATAGCAAGGAAATGAAATTGGCTAAGTGGTAAGAAACAGGGTGGTAGTAATTTCTTGTTTTTAAGGACTGGAGGAAGGTGACTACAGGTGACCCCCGTGTTATGGTTATTCAGGTTACTGAAATTCACTCTTGCAGAATTCACAGATCATTACCCAAAAGTTGAGAAACGGAATAAAATTTACTCATGCGAAATTTATGAAAAAAAAATTAAATAAATCAACAGTCCCTTTTTCAACTTGGGTTTCTTGATGCATGTGCAGGTGATGTGACTTCTTGTTATGTAAAATTTTGATGTGGACAGTTTTCTAGGAACACAACCCCCTCCCCGTAATGCAGCAGTTGCCTGTAATGGTATTCCTCAGGGACTGGTGTTAGGATCATTGCTTTTTTGATCTATATTAATGACTCAGACTTAAAGCACAATTTGTAAATTATGTGGATGACACAAAGCTTGACAGTATTGTGAACTATGAAGAGTATAGAGATAGATTGCGGCAGATATACGCGTGGAATGGGCAGATACACGACAGATGAAGTTTTAATGCAGAGAACTGAGAGGTTGTGTCTTTTGGTAGGAAGAATGAAGAAAAGCAATATAGAATGAAAGGTACCATTTTAAAAGGGGTAGAGCAGCAGAGGGACAAGAGGGTATGTTGGGCCAGTTGAGGAAATGGAAAATGTAATTCTATGCTTTATCAATAGAAACGTAGGTATAGGAAATCAGGGAAGTTATGCTCAACCTTTATAAAACACTGGTCAGACCTCAACCAGAGTATTGTGTTCAATTCTGCTTGCCACATATAAGAAAGGTGTGAAGTTATCAGAAAGTGTTCGGAAAAGATTTGCAAGAATGATCCTTGGGATGAGGGACTACAATTACAAGGAGAGATTAGAGAGGCTGAGACTGTTTTCTTTGGAGAGAAGAAGATTAAAGGCAAATTTAATATAAGTATATAAAATGTTGAGAGGATAATGGGAGGCTCTTCCTGTTGGTGGAGGGGTTGAGGACTATAGGTCACAGGTATTAAATAAAAGGAAAAAAATAATTTATATGGATATAAGCTTTTTACATATTTGTTTGGAATCTACCATGTGCTGCCTGCTGATGTGGAAGCAGGTTGTATTGTAGCCTTCATGAGGGAATTGGATAAACGAACGGTGGAGAAAAATTTCCATCACTACAGAGACAGGGCCAGTGTGTAGAACCAGAAAATTGTTCTAGTAGAAACCTTACATTGATGATATGAGCCAAATAGCCACCTCCTGCGCTATAACCATTTTATGATCTACATTCAACACATACTTAAGTGTCCTTGAACAAGTTTATGTTGGTTTATCAATTGATCAGATCAGGCTGGACCTCAGAACATTACTGGGCTTTGATTACTATCAAAAGCAGCCTACTGTTTTGGTATCAGCCTGGAGAGGAAGGTTAACTCGAGCTGTTTCTTGAACGTAACAGCTATATCCACAAATCTGCTTCCTCCACGGTTGTCTCCATCAGCATAAACAACATTGTTACTCAGCTAGAGGATATCAATTAACTGACTGCTGCTTCTCTTTTGCAATCGCCTGTCAAGCCAAATGTCTCTCAGCCAGAGTTTACCTCCCTGACCTTGTGCCAATCCCAAACCCATGACTCTCCCTGATTTCTCTGGTTCCATATGTGTTCTGCCAAGTTCAATTTTTCTCATGAAATTCAACTCTACTAAACTGCTGAGAAACAAACATCACAATTTTTTTCATCCTGGTTATATAATGTAATTAGTTGACACTGGTACTATTTCTTTTCTCTATTAAAAGTTCCATCAGCCTCGCTCATGCTCAAACTAAAAAACTACTCCATCATTAAAATTAAGATGCACTCTCTTCTGCCTGAATTACTTAAAATATATTCTAAAACATGTGTGCTCCCTTCACAAATCTCCCTTTATTTTCTGCTATCTTCTATTGACTTGCGTCTCCTCTGGAAGTTTATCTGACCATCTCTTAGTTTTTCAATACATCTATATATTTGTTGCCTTCTTCATCTGCATGCTGCGCTCTGGTGAAGTTCTACTTGGTCATTGGAACAGCTTTCACACATACAGTATATAACAGCACTTGGTGGTTCTTCCTTTTCATCTTACTCCTGGGACTTCTGTGCAACCATTCTGTATGGAGCTCTAATTAGATTTCCAACAATTTGCTTCATTTAAAAATTGAGATAACATCCCATTATCTTTGGCTCCATGTGCAAACTCTGTCCTTGCTACCTATTTCACTCCTTTTCTTAGCTTTTGGCTCTGGTTGATCCAGAATTCTTGCATTCTCTGTGTTTTGTTCAAAACTGATTTAATGTTTCTGACTTCACAAAAGCCACCTATTTTCATGTCCATACCATCATCAGCCTTGGTCCATTTGCTGGTACTACTCTTAACTGTTTTTATTACTGTAAAACTCAGCTGTTCTGGTGTCCTCCAATCAGCCACTACTATTAACTCTCAGGTTGGCTCACTTGAAATTTTAGTGCTTATTTTTGTTAATCATATCTCAGGTCGTGTTTACCTACACACCCTGTCTTTTCTGATGTACACTGGCTCCTTTTGGATATGTCCTGTGTCACTGGAAGGATAGATTCACCACAGGTGTACAGTTGGGAAAGTGTGGCTCTTGGAGTTCTCAGCATTGATTGTAAAACTCATGACATTAGGTCAACCATAAGCAAGGAAATGGATTACAGCTGATTACCACCCATTGTCTCTGACAATTGAATCACAACACCACTAAGCATTCAGCAGCAGTACTGATTGAGCTGGATAAATCCTGAAGGACATCGATGCCAGACTTATCTGCATCAGATGGTGAGTGAGTTTGTAGGAGGGATAACCCACTTAACCACCTCATCATCCTACCTGCTGCAGATCCATCTATCGTATTAATTTTCGTGTCAGTGACCACTGCAGAGTCCTCATGAAGACAAAGCACCATCTTTACATTGAAAACATCCTCCATTGTGTAGTGTGGCATCACTATCATATTAAATGGGATAGATTTGGAACATCTGGCAGTGCAGATGTTGGCATCCTCGAGGCACTGATGGCCATCACCAACAACAGAATTGTATTGCACCATACTCTGTAACCTTGTGGTTTTGCATATTCCTCACTACAACTGCGATTAAGGCAAGGACCAATCTTAATGAGAATTGTAGAAAGGCATGCTGGGAGCAACAGGAGTAAAATTGAGATGTGAAACTAACTCAAGATTACATGTATGCTAAACAAAATGAAATGGATCTACTTAAGCGATTCTCAACAAACTGTTCTGGTCAAAGTTCTGCAGTCTGTATCAGCCAGTCATGAACAGTAGTGGGTAATTAAGCTGCCCTCCCTACCCTCAACAATGGTTGAGCCCAGTGCATGAATGGTAAAGATAAGGCCCAGATAAGGGTAGATTGATCTATCCAGGCTTTCTCGTGAGGTTCCTGACATCACAGAAATTAGAATGTAGTCAAATCAATTCACTCCAAGTGATATTAAGAGAGTACTGCATATGTCTAAGAGAATGGGAACAGACAACATTCTGGTTGTTGTTCTGAAGACTTTAGCTCCAGCACTGCTGCATAGTACATTGCACTTTCCCAGTATAGATATAGCAATCTACCTAGCAATATGGAAGATTATTCAGATATGTCCTGTACACAAAAGAGTTGCACCACGTTAGTCTACAATGTAATGATGGATGTTGTTTTTGGCAATTCTGTCAAGTGGCATTAATGTAATAATAATCTGCTTATTGGTTGTCAGTGTGGATTTTGCCAAAACCACTATGCTCTGGATTCAAAGCCTTGTGGACAGATGAGCTGAGTTATGGAGGTGAATTAAGTGTTCTTGCCCTTATCATTTACTTGAGAGTGAAATCAGAGAGTGCTGATAAAACTCAAATCAGTGGGAAAGCTCCATTAGCTGGAGCTATACTATGGTGGTACATTGACATCAATCATCTTGGACCCAGAACCTCTGCAGGAATTCCTTAAGCAGTGCCCTTGGCCCAATCATTGCCTTTTGCTCTACCAAAGAAAATGTTTGCTGCTGATTGGGAAAAAAAAGTTTGGTTCAATGTGCAACTCATTAGAAAATTCATCAATCGGGCTGTATACAGTAGAACCTAGATAGCATTTAGGCATGGGCTGAAAAGCAGTAAGTAACATTTGCTTTTTATAGAAGGACAAGGCAATGACCACCTCCAACAAAATAAAACCTAACCATTTTGACTTGGCATTCATTGGCATTATTGTTGACCAGAAGCTTAACTGAACTGATCACATGAATATTGTGATAATAAGAACGGTTCAGGGTCTTAATATCCTGCAGGTGATTTGGTTATTACCTCTCCAAAGCCACCTTCAATTTACAGAGCACATCAGTAGTATGATGAAATACCTTAAACCTTGAATGCAGCTCCAACTACAGTCAAGAAACTCAACAATATCCAGAATAAAATGGGATTGTGCATTTAAATTCATTCTTTGCAGGTTCCCTTCCAAGTTGCACAATATTCTAAAGCCTGAAACTCCCTATACAGCAGCAGTGTTATAGTACCTTCACTGGAAGAACATTAGTGGATCAAGAAGGCATGCAAGTACTTGGGGCAATTACCGATGGCTTAATTTTGACATTTACATTCCATAATAAAACAACAGATTAGGAAAATAAAGGAATGTAGATGCTAGAATCTGGAGGAATTTATCAGGTCAGGCAGCATCCGTGGAGGAAAGCAGATGGTCAATGTTTGAGGTCAGGACTCCTAGGACTAAATAACAGATTAGCTGTGACAATAGGTTAACTGAATGGCTATTCAGGTTCAAAGGGATAACAGGCTGGTCCTGTTCTACCATTGTAATGTTTTGAAATTTCCTCCCTGCCTTCCTGTGGTTCTCCACTTTCTTGTCTTCCTTAAAGATCCTGCTGGAAACTTAATTCTGACAAATTTTGGTCATTTCTCCTGTTATCATTCCCTCTGGTGTCCATTTATCTGATTATGTTGCCTTTGGACAAATTTCTACCTTACACCTACTATAGAATTGCAATTTATTGCAAGATACTGAAATTTAGACTTCATTCTCAGACATGCCTGAATTATTTCTTAATCATCTCTGCATTTTTGGGACAGGAAATGTTGATGAGGAAAACATTTGTGAAGTTGGAAATTATTACTGGTTGCGTTCAAGTTTTAATCGTGAATCGATAACTGTAGAAGAGAATTAATTAACTTCTGCCTGCAGAAGTTGGGACATGATTATGACAAAAATTTTTTAATATTATTCTGCAGATTATTGCATTTTTACGAAAGAGTGATGCATTTGTAAGCTTAATGCTCAAACACATAGGGACATCGGCACTCATGGACTTGCTACTCAGATTATTGACGTGCATTGAGCCACCACAACTGAGGCAGGATGTTTTAAATGTAAGTTGAAACATTCTGGATATAATATGCATAGAGCATGTACAACAGTTTTTTTTACTGGATGTTTTTGCATAACTCATTACAAT
>JAUZTB010000033.1:24210124-24221995 GCA_034780895.1 Rhynchobatus australiae | reverse complement strand
CCAATCTCCCTCTCCCCCAATCTCCCTCTCCCCCAATCTCCCTCTCTCCCTCCCCCTCCCCCAATCTCCCTTTCCCCCAATCTCCCTCTCCCTCTCCCCCAATCTCCCTCTCTCCCCAGAACTATATTTTTCTTAATCAGTAATGCCATCCCAGTGCCTTTTGTTTCCTTCCCCATTTTTTATGATAATTTGCAACTAGAGTCACACAACACAGAAACTAGATCATAACTAAGCCTGCACAGACCATCAAGCACTCATTTGTACTTACTCATCCCATTTTTATTCACCCCACCTTCCCATCAACTCTCCCCAGATTCTGCCACAGACCTGCACACAAGGTGCAATTTACAGTAGCCAATTAACGTACCAACCCACAGGTATTTGTGATGTGGGAGGAAGCCAGCACACAAGAGGAAACCCACAGAAGCTTGGAAGTACAATGAAATACAAGACCTCAAATTGGGGAAAAAGAACAGTGCAGTGGACAAAGGAGTGAAGGCGGCAGGTTGCACAAGAGTTTGAAATTTTGGTTGGGAGAAAACCAAGTGAAGGTGTATGAGAAGAACAAAGCCAGGTTTAGAACCCATGCATGTAAATGTACAAAGTGTGACGAACATGATGGGTGTGGTTCAGCAACACATAGTCATAATGTATTCATAATAACTGAAATATGGTTCAATAAAAGTCAGGATTGAGCACAGTGGCACAGCTTGTGGATCTGCTGCCTCACAGTTCCAGCGAACCAGACTCAATACTGAACTCCAGTGCTGTCTATGAGGAGTTTGCACCTTTTCTGAAGATGTTCAGTGGACCACATGGATTTTTGCAACAGTCTGGCAGTTTCATGATCACTATTACTAAGACTTCCATTTTTAAAACATTACAAAATTATTAAGTTACTTGAATTTACATTTCCCAGCCATCATGGGGATTCCAGCTTATGTCTCTGCCATTATCATACATGAATCCAAAATTTCTTGCTGCTTTTGAGGTCTTGTATTTCATTGTACTTCCCAGCTCCTGAAAATGTTACTGTAGGACCTCAATCCCTGCCCTACCAATGTTGCTTGTATGAAATTTTACCAAGACTTCTGGTTCACTTCCTTCCCAATCGAATACTCTCCTCCCCCTTCATGATGACCTTTATTTGGCCCAGGGGAAGGAACTCATGGTGAGTGACTTGAGTTGACTGTTGCAGAAATGTCTGTCTGCACCCCTAATTATGGAGTGTCCCATGTCCACCCAGTTGTTGACTTGAACTCTTTCTGCTACAGGGTGGCCACCCCTTGGAATGTATAATCTCAGAAACTCTCTGTCTCCTTAATGCTCCCCAGTGTCCTCAGCTGCCGCCCATTCCTGGAAAACAATTGCAGACACTGTAGCTGGTCCCTCAGAACGTATGAAGCATCCTGAGGTTCCCAGTAGCGTTCCCAGTAGGCACGGCAGTGTGGGCAGGCACAGTCGTGTAGCAGTTAGTGTAATGCTTTACAGCGCCAGCGACCCGGCTTCATATCCAGCTAATCTCTGTAAGGAGTTTGTACGTTCTCCCCGTGTCTGTGTGGATTTCCTCCAGGTGCTCCAGTTTCCTCCTACATTCCAAAGATGTATGGGTCAGGAAGTTGTGGGCATGCTAGGTTGGTGCCAGAAGCATGGCGACACTTGTGGGCTGCCCCCAGAACACCACTCAAAAAAGAAGTATTTCACTGTGTGTTTCGATGTATATGTGACTAATAAAAATATCTTATTATGAGATGGCACAGGAACTGCAGATAATGGGTTTCAACTGCCTGTCCATCATCCAAAAAACCTTGTGCTTCTCTATTTCCTTTTTAGATGCACTTACTATTAATATGATCTTTATTAAAGAATAAAAATAATTCAATTATTTCTTACCTTACCATCAGAATTTAAGCTTTGTTTAGAGTGTTTAAGTGTTTTAAAGTAAAAAAATAGATTTAGGATGTTGTAATTCCCTTTAAATTTAATTCATTTTATTTAAATCCCTACCCTAATTTGGAAACTCAAAGATCAGCTGCTACTTACCAGCCAACCAGGTGCCAACATTTCTGTGATGTCACCGTAATTTTTTTCTGACTTTTTTTTGAACGTCATAGTGTTGCAGAGTGCTGTCCTGCTGTTGAACTTTCAGGTAAGTGAAGGCCCTGAGCCGTCAGCCTACATTTTTACTTTCTTGGTCAATGATGACTTTACTCTGGGCCTGCTCTCTGTTGCTGATGCTTCATCTAAATGAGATGATGTTTCCACGTGGGGAGACCAAAGCTAAAGGCCACACAAAAAAACTTTCCATTAATACATGCAGTCAGGACATTTTTCGTTGTTTATTTTCTCCAAAGAATGATTGCAATTAAAAATATTATACTCCAAGGGTGCAATATATAAATGAATTTTAGTAGAAGCTACATAACAAGACACAAACATTTGCTGATAAGTTCAGTAGAAGGAGCAGGCTCATGTGAAGCATTAACATTGGCATTGTTCATTGGGGCCAAATGGCCTTTTTCTGTGCTCTGTGCTTCAAGTAGATTGAAGGAGAGGTTATAAGAATGTTTTCTTCTAAGCACTTTTTTTGGAGATGGTGTACCCTAATAGAGAAAAAAATTGCTGTAAGGTGCATTCATCATTACTTTTAAAGAAAGGCAGCAATTGGAAAAAGAAAAATGTGGAAAGAGTATTGGGGGAGGTCAGGCAATGAGATAAGGTGAGCAGCTCTTTAAATGGCAAAGGACAGAATGGTCTTCTGTGGTGTAAAATTAAACAAACATGAATTAAAGTAAGCTGCCTTGATATGCTACATAGGCACAATGATGAAGTAGTGTTTTTTTTCCAGGCAAAATTAAATGACAAGGTGAGTACAGATGAGAAGTTGAGTTATCAATACAAACAGCAAGCAACCGTTATGTGTATAGACTGGAGGATATACTTTTATGATGTGCTCTGTTAATTCAATATTTATTGTATGTCTCAGCCATGTTCCATTTATTAACAAATCTCCAGTACCCCTCCATCCCCACCAATGGTTTAATATGCTTGTGTGTGTTTTGAACTGCTTTTGTAATCGTCTCTGTTTTGAATATGTTGTGGCAGTGAAATGATCACTGGTGTTGGCAGGAGGCTTTCTTTCCACTGTAGACTTTGTGTGATCTGCAAACTTTTCATTATTGACCTTGTGTGAATGTGGTAACTGATGAGATGGTATCTGGTCCTAAAATTTCATTGCTTTTGTGTAATTTGATGATTCTGGAGGCAGGTCCTCTGGCAGAATTTTGAATCTGTGTGTTGGAATTTAATGGTAGAAATATGTACAGATGGTATTAATGTAATAATCCTGAAAATCATTAGGGTATTTTTATTTTGCGGAAAACAATTACTGTAAGCTTTTGTGTGTGTATGGATTATTCTTGAGTTTGAAGAAGATGCTATTAGTGCAACAATGAACCCAACATCCTGCCAACATCCTTTTTAATTTAAGAGCATTCTGACTGACCCTAAACCTCAGTAGCATCGACATTCAAGAACAATGCTGGAGAGATCCCAGGACGACTGAACAATAACCAGCCTGGTGCCTTAAAGAAATAGTTAGAACTTGTACAGTTGCTGAGCTTCCTGATGGAATAAAATGCCTGTGGGGTGAAAGGTAGATACAGTGTGATTTTTTGGTGACGTGTTGATTTAATATCTTTTGAATATTCAGATATTATTCTTGCTGGTTTATTTTTAAAAAGGCTAGCATAAAGAAATGTGCTGAAAGTTAACTGGAATACTTATCTGTATCCCAGATTTTTTTGGTGGTGAGTTGTGAATGCTGTAAGGGCAAATTTCCGTTACCTGAACTGTCATAATGCAGGGTCATCTGTATGTGCTGTTTCCTTATCCTTTTAAGTAACAATGTTTCACACTACAGTTCTATACAAAATTGATTAATATTCTTAGAAATGTTTGTCAGATGCGTAGATACCAAATGAGGGTTTGCTGTAATTATTCTCTTGACTGCAGAGGAAGCTTCAACCATGTGGAGTACCTTGGATCACTTATCCTAATTTGGTTTTGGAAAAATTTTGTACTTACTTCATTACCTTTCACATTTTTCTACTAATTGAATTATTTCTGCAGCCCTTGCTTTACAACAAGGTACCAGATGAAGTTGCTGATGATCTGCTGAACCTTCAGCAATGTTATTAAGCCCCTAGCAGTACAAATAAATTGGGAAATAAAATGGAAGGAATAGCTCCCGGCAAAATACAAGATTTTTTTTTATTATATATCACTGCCCTTGCACACTACTACTTATTCTTGTCACTGATTTTTAATTTCCCCATTTCAAATTTTTCTTGCATTTAGCAACAAAGTTGAGATTCTTGGGCATTTGCACTTTATAAAATGTTGTGGGTTCAGACCTTCCTCTACTTTGATCTCATGTATTACCAAGTTGTTCTGGTGCATCTGGATCCATTACGGTATTTTATAAAGAAATGTGGCAAATTCCTAGATATTAGACAGATGTTCACATGTTAGTACGCTCCCTTAACCAAAGTGTATTGCGAAGAACCAGCTCTCCAGCCATTGCATTGGGGGGTAAATTTAATGATGGTGCCCTTCCTGCCCTATTCAAGTCTTCAAGACTTTTGCAACACTCAATATCCAGGAAATTGTCAAGTAGCACATAAAACTTGTGGCCAGAAACAGAAGTGCAGCCGGACTTGGCACTGTTCAGCAGGTGCTGCTCTAAGGAGCACCCTATACCAGATGTTTGACCTTGTTTCTCAGGGCTCCATTGAACAAGGACGTGACTCGCAGGGTCCTCACTGGTCTCGGCTTGTAGGTTATCATATCAGATCTCTTAACCTACTTACCTGAGCAACTGCAGCTATTTCTAATTGAGGCACAGGAACAGAATAGGCATTAGAAAAATGTGTGAGCACTGAGGCGAGATGGTGAAAATTTACTGTAAATAAAGATGACATTGCAATTTGATTTGGCTGTGAAAGAGATGGGCGCTTTCTTACATTTTTTTTACCAGTAGAGTTGGCAATGGATGTGTATGGTTTGGTGCTCCCCAGGTATTTACATCCTTTAATTGTAGCTATGATCAGCGTATTTATGGTGCTTTTGTTTCTTTTGCAACTGTGACCTTTAATTTCTCTATAAGGTTTATGGTATTCTTTTCACATCATTGTCTTATCATCTTGTATGATAATAAATCCTGACTTGCCTTTCCGCTGTGCTATTTCTCTTCCTGTCATCATTACCCATGTCTCTCCTCACATCCCACTTCTAACCCTAATCCTTTACCTTTGAAGCCCAGGCATTTGCGTTCCCCTCTCATTCTTCCCTTCTCTCTAAGTGACCCACATCACATTTGTTTTCCTTTGTCAGTACATCCTTTCCCCTGTGTTTTTTTCCCTGCATTATCACTTTCTTCTTCAGCTGTTATTCTCTCATTGCCACCCTCAGTCATTCAGTGACACCGTTAACTGGGGGGAGGGAGGAGTGGGAGCAAGAGGTACCGGGCAGGGGCTGGGAGCCTGAACAAGCTCGAAACGAGCCATCAATTTCAGGAGTGCACCAACTGGGAGGCAAAACCTAATGTAGGTTTGAAAAATTGGAGTAGAACTGGGCAGTGATGGATTCAACTCAAGTCAACCTTGGTTGGAGTTGATTTTCTTAAAAGCATCATGATAGTAAGGACAAGCTGATGGAACCATGAAGTTAAATTTACAGGGATAAAATATTTTATTTCTCTGGCAGCTCTCTGAAGTAGGAATCTGTGGAGGTGGAAGAGTTAAAGAGATCAGGGGCATGATGAGGAACCAAGAGTGGAGCCAATGGAAAACTATCACGAAGGAGACACAGCAGACAGTGACTGGAGTGCTGGGGCCAAGTTGAACTAGTTTGATAGAATGAGTCTAGGACAGGGCTGGAGGCTTAGATCTGAGAATCAGAACTGTACAATCTACCATCACATTTCATAAAATGAACAAATTGAGTAAATGAAGAGAAAAACTGCATTTCTACTTGGCTATTGTCAAGTGAAGAAACTGAAGTCAGATATCAAAGCCGACTGCAAATCCTAGATATGTCAGATATTGCCAGATGAAATTTTTAAAAAATGCTGGAAATACTCAGCAGGTCAGGCAGTATCTACAGTTGCTGTATGTGTATTTAAACTAAGATGGGAAATATGCTGCAGACCCGTCACCGACTTGTGGTATAGTTGGACCTACTATGTGAAAGGAAACCTATGACATACATAGAAAGTGAAATGTAATCAAAGTTTCATCCACACATCAAACAAAGAACGATGACAGCTAACTGTAACATTCTAATGTTCATCTCTTATATCAGCAAGTTGCAAATTGTATTTGATAGGTGATGTTTCACTTTATCTTCCACTGAAGACTGAAGTGTCAAGTAAGTGTACTCTTTAGATATGTTGGTTTACCACTTGGGTATACCTTGCATGGGTCAAATCCAATCTGAAAGTGGCAGCAGAGGAGCATGCTGGAGGTAACATACAAATTTACGGGCACACCCTTCATACAGGTCATATAAATGGTGACAATTAATATTTTGGGAGGAATCTTCTGGTTCGGCCAGCATTTGTTGCCCAACCCTCATTGCTTTTGGGATGCTGATGGTGAGCTACCTTCTTGAACTGCTGTCCTCCTTCTGGCAAAGGGTCTCCTACAGATCTTTTGAGTGGGGAGTTGCAATGAAGAAACAGTGATATGTTTCCGAGTAACGATAGTGAGTAAATTGGTGGGGAGCATGGAGGTGCCTGGTCCATGTGCTTTCCCATGTGCCTGTGACCCTTGTCCTGAGTGGTAGAAGCTGCAGGTTTAGAGATTCCAGTACCTACAGCCATGTATTTTGTAGATGGTGCAGGCACAGTATGCAGGTGATGGATGAGGTGCCAGTCAAGCCAGCTGTATTGGCCTGGGTGGTATTGAGCTTCTTGAATGTTGTGGAGCTGGATTTCTCCAAGAGATTGGAGGCTACTCTGTCATGTTGCTGAATTGTGAATTATACATGATGTCAGGAGGTGAGCCATTCACTGCAGGAAACCAGATGCTTTTGCAGCTGTGGGTTTAGTCTTATTGTGTTCCTGGTTAATGGAACCTCCCAGGGTGCTGATGGCAAAGTACTCTGTGTTGGTAAGGATGTTGAATGTCAAGGATACATGGTTAGACTTGCTTTTGTTGGAGATTTTCATTGCCTGGCACTCTTGTGGCACAATTGTTACTTGCCACTTGTCAGATTGAAGTGCTGAGATATCTGCTGGAAACCATCACTGCCACCAGAATGGGTGCTATATTAGCACAAAAGAAGTGATCACTATCTGTGTACTTAAAAAATAAACTTTTGGATGCTTAGGGTGCCCTTTAGTGGAAAACATTCACAAGCACCGCGAACATGAGCACACTGATACAACCTCTCACTGTCAGATTTCCAACTTCACTTGAGGTGACAACTTTGGACATGTGTGCTCTGGAAAGCAAATGGACTTAGCTCAGGTGGGCAACATGGTCAGCATGAATGAGTGGGCTGAAGGGCCTGTTTCTGTGATGCAGAAAGGTCATGATCATCTTTATTTTCCAGCAATCATCTGTTCAGTGTACCTGAACCTGTCCAACTTTATCAGACTGACTGGTTCATATTGAGCCCATTCTCTTCATTCAAGAGGACTGCTAGGGTGCATCTCATTCCATAGACATAGAAATGTAGTTCTGAGTTCAATGATGAAGCATACATGTTATAAAGGGGTTGCTATTTACAGAACATTCCCCTTTGCAAGTTAGTTTTCTTTGCTGTGAAATGTTGTGCACTTTGGGATACAATTTCATGATCTCAGCTCACCTCAAACAAATGTCCACAGGTTGCATGTACTTTGTGCCTAAAAAAAAAAGTCCATTTAAAATAGATATTGGAAAATTTGGCCTTATGATAAAGTGGATGAGTATGGATAAGTGTTTTGAAAAAGGAAGGAAATGGTGAATATGAACCGAGGGATTGGGAGTCTCAGGGTGTGGTGGTGGGAAAGCTTTGCCCTTAATTAATCCAGTTAAAGACAGCAAATTGAAGAAAAGGCAGCTGTGTGAACTTCATTATGTTATCATTTCCTATCAGGAAATGTCAGTCCCATAAAACTTTCCTGCACAAAAGCAGAGCCAGACCAGCAGGGCCTCGCCCTATAATTCAGATTCTTCATGATTTACCCAAGGGATCATGCTTTTTTTATTGCACAACTAAATGTTGTTGTGCTGCATATGTAGTCAGATTGCAAAGTGAAATTCCCGTTTTAGTGGAGAACAGAAGAATATGTGCTCCATAATGATCCAGAAGTGAAACATGGGAAGACAAGAAATGTGTGATGTCTGAGCATGTGACTATATTGTGAAACTTCCCTGACTGTTGAGCTGTAGCTTTTAGGCTTAGTGCCTGCACTTGAACCCAATCAGTCTTCGCCAATGTGTTCTCATTTGTTTCTGTCAAGCTTCTATACAGACATGATGCAGCAAGATATTTTAAGATTTTTTTTAATATAGCCGACCATAGTGTGGAATTTCATGTAGCTGACTACACAATAGATAGCCAGCAGAGGGAGTTGGAAGCCTGTTCTTTGAACATGAATAAGCATTCATTCTGGTTTATTTGATAGGACAGGCAGTCACCCACTTTGATCCTATGAGCATGCATAGAATATATGCAAAGCTGAGAAATTTGAAGTGGAAAGACTGAAGTTTACAAGATGCCAAATTCTGATTTGCAATCAATCCATTCCTGTTTAGAATTCTGACATCCATCTGAGTTGATTCTATTAGAGTTAACATGAGTGCGTCATTCCAACATTAAGGGAAATCTATATGTGATATTGTGACAGTTTTGAGCAGCAACACCACTTTGCACCAAAATGGCACAATTTAATATAGAAAGTGCTGCCAAGGTTTAATTGGAAATTGGAGCTGAACCAAGAATTAAAATCTCATGACGGTCATGAGATACTTTCTTGGAGTGTACTTTAAAGGGCGAGAGGGGAAATAAAGGATTGTTAAGAGGGAATGAGATAAAATTAAAAATGAGAAGGCTGTTGTTGGGCTGAGAAGGATTACAGAAATGGAAGCTGTGACAGGATTTCACCATGAGTTTGTCAGTTTTAATCTCTGGAGCATTGGCAACTGTAAATCATTACAAGCCAGTAAACTGGGCTGAATAAGTGAGCTAGATTAGGAAATGGTTGGCAGTGATGAGCAGAATTTTGAGGAGTGCTGTAGTGCACTGGCCAGGAGAACAGGCCAACAGCAGAGTCTCGAGTTAACAAAGCCATCGATAGCAGCAACAGCAGGGGAAGGACTAAAGTAAGGTTGGAGGCAATCAAAGCTGTGGAGGCAGAGAGGGTTGATCTTCATAAAGATGAGGTTCTGAGGTTGTATAACTTAACCAGGTTCTAAAACTTTGCTGGGATCGTGAGTAACTTGGTTCAAGCCAGAACAACTGAGTCGGGATTGACAGCCCTTGTCTTTCACAGAACCCTCTACTCTTGTTTCGGTCCACCCTATGTTCAGATGGAGGAAATTTTGATTCATTCAACACTGGATGTCATTTTTTTTTAATTTCAAATATATATACAAGAAATACAGTACAATCAGTAGAGGTTTTTCTTTACGTTGATTGCGCCGTTAACCAATGCATACTCGTAGAAAGCATCAATGCACTTGTGCTTCCTTCTCAAATAATACGCCAATGATATGTTCAAGATCTTGTTACACAGGCCTCAGCGGTGACAGGACTTTTGACTGGTCCTTCCCCATAAAGCCTGTCGCTGAGACTACAGAGGAATAGAAATAATCAAGGAAGAATAGTGCACTACTTTCACATAAATAATTCTGGTATGTTTCATGTTGTATAATGGATGGATAGAAATCCTGGAGAGATGGTGAACTTGGGACATGAGAACATGTCAATGGGCTTGGTGTGGAAGGGGAGATTGGAGCAGTAGTTAACTTGAATAAGTCAGGGTGAATTTTTTTTTGTTTTCCAGGATAATCCTGGAGTAGACTTTTTGTCACCTATCCTAATACCTCGTTATGTGGTTTAAAACCAATTTTTGATTGGTAAAGCACTATAGAGTGTTTTGCTAGATCAAAGATTCTTTATAAATGGAAGGTCTTGCTACTGTATCAGTCTATTCCAGTGGAGAGGCACTAGCTGTCCAGAAACTTGCAGGTTTCCAATATCTCTCGGAGATGTTATGTTAAACTTGAAAAGAACTTTTATTAGGCTGCAGCTGGAGTATAACAAGGTTCTGGTTTCCATAATTATTAAAAGATTACAGCTTCTCTGGAGAAAATACAACATTGATTCAATAGTTTGTTGAGAAGACACATCAATCAGAAAAGGTTGAATAGGCTAAGCTCTTCTCTTTCTTAAAAAAAGAGATTGAGAAGTGAATAGATAGCCTTCAAGATTACATAACTTCGATTCGAGGTAGAGAAGATGGTATAAGAAAACTCTTCTAGAAGAAGGTGCCATATGTTAATAAGTAATAAAACCAAAAGGGAGTTCCAAAGAAAGTTCTTAGCTCAAAAAATAGCACCTGCTACCACAGGGATTGGTTATAGCAAATGTCATGGGTACATTCAAGGGAAAGCTAGCGAGCTATAGCATGGGAGAGAAAAGGACAGTAACATTTTGATCAGGTTACAGTAGGGGCTGGCAGGAGGCTTGTGTTTATAAACACACCACTGGCCTGGTGAGGCAATGGCTTGTTCTTCTCCTGTCCATACTTAGTTATCTGGAAAAGATGCTATTGCTAATAGCTTGTGGGGATGGGCAGGGTGTACACAAGAGAACAATTGACGACATTAACTGTTGAGGTGACTATATGTTCTATTTTTACTGTCAGAAGTGAAAATGGTTCCCACAATCAGAAAGTGGAATCAATAAAATGCCAGATCATGAGGCTTACATTTACCATTTCTTCAACAGAATTAGGATATGAGCTATATCCTGTTAACCTTTCCTTTGGAGCACCATCTGGGCCACACAGATTGGCAAGGTATGAGTAATGATGAATTTCAGATGGGTGTCAACCTGGTTCAGTCTTTTAATTGACCAGCAGAAGGAGGAGGTGGACATGAGTTCGAATGGAATTGAGGGTCGTGGTACAAGCCATATCAAGTTATCATTTTCACATTATTGAAAAGTTAGAGTTAAATAGAAAGAGAAGACAAAATAGCAGTTAATAATTCCTGGCCTCTGCTCTTGCCATCTCTGATGTCATCAATAGTACTGTCTTCCTTAGGAATGAATACTTGAAATGATCTAGGACCCCCTCGAGCAGGTTGTTTTCATAGTATGATATCCTCGGTGCAAAAAGACTTAATGTAACCTTATACAGGCCTACGGCAAGGACTTTCAATCCATGTAGAACCCAGCTCATCAAAATGACAGGCAGATGGAGCAGGTAATGCCAGGGGGGTGGAGTAGTTCTCACAGCAGTCACGGCATATTAGGGTTAGAATAATAACAGGAAGAGGAAAGGTGCAAGGTTCACTGTTAACATTTGGCAGGGTAGAATTAATTGTTCTGGGTCCTGTAGTATTGTGTGTTTAAAAAAAAATGTAGTGGATTTATCAGATTCTTGGCACTGCCAGCGAAATTGAATTTAGTTTGGCACAGTTGCTAAATCCTTTAGATAATACAGATTGTAATGATAATTGGGTTATATTTGCTGAAATAATCAAGGGAATTTGATCCCTGGAATGAACAAAGATTGGGATCAAAAGCCACATTTATAGATGGTCATTTTTCCAACAACTTTTCTTTCTTTGGTACTTTGCGCCTGGTCACAGG
>JAUZTB010000033.1:24114538-24137917 GCA_034780895.1 Rhynchobatus australiae | reverse complement strand
TGAATGAGATATTCCCCCCACCATCCCACATCCTTCTGAACACCATCAAGTATAGGCCCAGAGCTTTTATTCCTGGGATCATTCTTGTGAAGCTCCTCTGGACCCTCTCCAGGACAGCACATTTTCCTTCAAATATAGGGCCCAAAATTGCTGGTAAATTACTTAATAAAGTTTACTTTCTCTTTATATAAAAGGAAGATTTTTCTTTTAACTCTTAATTTAGGGTTCCCTGGTTTTCAAACACCTCTGAATTGAAAAATGTATTTCAATCAACTTGCCTCTTTCATATAAACTTAAATTAGGCAACCACAAAATCTTCACCTTCACCAACATAATATCCTGTCAATCAGGCATCCAGAATTGTACAGGCACTGCAGATGGGGCTGTTCATCCATCAAATACAGAATTACACAAGTTACTACATACCATTCACAACAGAGTTTGGCCATACCACAACATGAGATCAAATATTTGATAAGAGCAACACAATCACAATTATGGATATCATTAATTTACCTGGCTCATATTTCAGGCTTACTTCCTAGTACTAAATTTGCAATCAGCACAACACTGCAAAAATCAATGGATAAGGCATAATTTACATCCATTGGGAACCTACTGATCACATTTAGGCAGTGTTTTGCAATTCAGTTTTATAAGACAGTAGTCTGTCTTGGCTCAGAAGTATTATAGAGGCTGAAGGTCATGATACTATTGCAGACCAACCTCAATGAGGAAATAAGGGAGGACCTGTCATCCATTAGTACTGGACTAGGACGTCAGGAGATATCCCTGCTTAAAGGGTGCAAACTGATGATCTACCTCTTTTCTTGCACCTCTACATCCTACTAAACCAATATATCTGGTTGATCTTCCTCAAAGAATCAGGCTAATGAGCTCTCCTCATTAAATAGGTGGTTTGCGTTACAGAACCAAATGAAAATGCTGCTGACAAGATAGCATTGGTACAACTTAACTCATTCCCTTTCTGTCCACACGTTCTTCTGCTCTCTAGGCATTTCCCCTAGATCCTTGCCACAACAGTGCCATTCAGCCCCCTTCCTCCCCACAGCCACACAATAAAGTTGAAGGGGAGGCACTGATTCAGACTGTTTTTGTTTTAAAACAGTGTGCAGCCAGCTAATAATGCCTCTGACTGTTCATCATAACAATACTGGAAAAAAACAAATTGGTAGCCATCAGTGTAATAAATTTGATGAAGAACTGCATAAAGAGGAAGCAATTATTTCCATCATTTTCAAGCATATTAAAATCAACATTCTATATATCATGCATGAATATTATATTCTCAGAAATCTGAGGCAAACCATTGACACATCTGAATGATTGCCTTTAAAAAGGTGACAAACAAGATAACACATTCAAGATTTCCATCAAATCAATTTATACACCACCAACTCCTTAAAAGAAAGGCTGGAAAGAAACTTATGTTGCAGAACATGCCCTCAAGTTAAAGCGAACTTGTTCCAAGAAATTAGATGTTTTGGGCACCCTTATAAAAGTTCTGTCTGCTCTGTTGCAACAAATGCGCAACTCCAACCTTAGAGAAGCCACACTACACCTATGCTACAAAACGTGGTTTTTCAAAAAACATTGTTTTACTTTATGTTTTCACATTTAACAGCCAATAGCAGTGGTTATCCAAAATATACTCACTCATTTGTACAAGACCACAGAGAATTCAATTGCAGACCCACAATGAGTCTACAATTCTGCTCCATTACATTCTTTCTGCTGTGGAAGCCAACAACTGCACATCACAATTTTCAAAATTGTAGCCATACTCCTCCAAAAAACCTGAACCAGGTCAATGGCTTACTTGAAACAAAAAAAAATTAGTGATCTTTCCTTATCCTGAACAGAGGACAAACATACACACACACCTCATTGAGACATAAGAGACTGCAGACAATTTGCATAAGGAACTCAGAGGGTTGAGCAACATCTATTGGGGGAAAAAGGAATTGTTTTCGGTTGAGACCCTGCATCAGGATTTATATTAAGTATTTTGGACCCAGTTAAACCGAAGGTAATGGGATCAAATCCCAGATGGAAACAGCCAATTAAAACTACTTTCCTAACACACAAAGAATTGCAAGCAACTTTTCATTTGGAATACAGTTTCCAATTACTATCTTTTCCCTTACAGCTGGTAGAGACAGAAAAGAAATTTATAACTGGCAGCATCAATCAAGTTTCATACACGAGACTTCCATTACCGAAGTCAAAAATGAAATGGACTGCATTGTACTTTGCTGTGCCATAAAGTCTCTTTCCTCTTAGTCTAGTTACAGGAACATTCTGGTGCATCAAGATAACATTGTACTATTGAATTCACTATTCAGAAATTGTACTATATGACAGTTCAATGATGTTTCACATTCCAACTCCTCAATACAATTAGAGAAAAAAATGTGCATTTAGAACAAATGGTATTTGCCTTCAAAAATAGACCAGCTAATTTTTAAACAACGCTTTTCAAGCCTCCTCATACATTACATTTGTTTTTTTTTAAATGGCTTTTTCTAGGATGCAGACAAAATATAACATATTTAGTCCTGATCGGTAACCTTGCATTGAGTACACTGCTTGTGCTGGATCTTGTAAAACTGATGTAGACAGCCACACATTCCAAACAACCACAAAGCTCAGGGGAAGGCAGACTTCTAGAAGCACCTCCCTTCCTTCATGGCTGCAGGGAAATACATCAGAAACTTCTAAATATAAAACATTCAAAAGCATGCAACATATGGCATTTCACAGCTTTCAATTATTTTTACCATTCACCTCTCATTTGTGTTTGAAATTAAAATACATTTCTGTTAATTATACCTGGAGTTTTAAAAAAGTTTTCCTGCATAAATTAATCTGCTTTAAAACTGATTTGAAAGTTGGAACAAATGTTCTATTTAAGCAAAAACAATAAAACAAATGCAATGTTTTGCCCACTGCCTCCTTGCAACTTTGTGAATATTACACTCACTATGAGTGATAAAAGTGATATAGCCTATTGATTTCAAAGATTACACAAAATTTATCTTTTCCTTTCATGTTGTATTGAGTCAAAAAATTGAAAATGCAGAAGCTGGAAATCTAAAAATAAAACAAAGTGCTGGAAATACTCTGCTTTTCTTCCTACAGATGCAGCCTGAACTGCTGAGTCAAAAGACCCATCTTCAGAACTGTGAAGAAACTTGTTAAGCTGCAGGGATAGCAGCATAAAACTGGGATAACCAAGGGGATAAACTGTAAACAAAGTTATCTGGTCAATGAGCAAATGGGACAATTAGAGAGTGAGAACGTAGACTAAAGGATGCAGGAGTTGCAAAATGCAGAGCAATAAGACATGTCCAGCAGGTCAGGCTGGGCACATCCTCCACTTTTATAAGGGGGGGGGCGTAAAAAGAAACAAACTGAGCCAGTATCACAGATGGATGACTTATACAGAGAAATCAAGTTGCAGAATTCAGTATCGAATCCAGAAGACAGCAACTTGCCCCCCAGGTGAAAGACGAAGTGCTGTTCCTCAAGCTTTTTTTGGGCCTCACTGTGACAGTACATGAGACCATGGACCAACAGGGCAAAGTGGGAATGGGATGGAAAATTAAAATGGCAGACAACAGAAAGCTCAAGCTTGCCCATGTGCATAGAATCACCCAATATAAATGAGAACATATTGTGAACAATGAATGCAGTACTCTGGAAGAAGTGTGAGTGAATTGCTGCTTCACCTGGAAACTGTTTGGGTCCCTGGATAGTGGGAAAAGAAATAGTGAAAGGACTTGTGTCCAATTCAAGTATAAATACATGAGAACAATATATCCAGTTCAAATCTGGTAAAAATGCATTCTGTGCAATTATTTCAAAACAAAATTTGTTTGATGACAATGAAAGCACCTTGAGAGAGTTATCCATTGAAGTTAGAAAAACCACCATTTGTTCTCTTACAGTGCAAAATGAATTTATACAGCATCTTTAATATACAAAAATGGCCAAATGTACTTTAAAGGAGATTTTTAAAAAGTGATAATGGAATTAAAGAACGCCATCGACAAATTGTCAGGCAGGCAATCTGATAGCATGGGGATGAATGTAAGATTGAGAGAATTGCTGGAGAAGTAGTTGTCACTATCACTCAAATGAAATTTGACCCAGTGTCTGGAGATCTTATCAACACAAGACAGCATCTAAAAGGTTGAGGCCAAAATGAATCCAACATCGCCAAAGGAAATGCCTCCCATGAAATGTCGAGAATGGAAGGAACTATTCTCCTCCATTGTCAGTACTGCTTGAAGTCAGTCAAAAGTAGCCTCAATAAGCCACATGCAACCATATTTATGGATAGCATTTCAGCTATGTAGTATTAAAGTGTCTATGCTCAGTGACCCAAATCATAAATGGAAATTCAGACCAAAGTCATATTTTAATGAAAGGATGCTCAAATAACAAGTAGTTAACTTATTACAATTTTTTTTGTATTTCCAACACAAGTAAATTTGCTTCTCTGATTTTCTTCCCCCAATTCACCCCATCACCAGAATAACCCTTCTTCTCTTCTGAGACTGCAGTTTTTAAGTGTGTGATCATGGATTAGCTTTGTAGCATACACTTTCAAACAACAATCACCAGTGAGGATATCAATGTACGGTATAGCAAATAGCTCTCTCTCACTCACTCAGTTGACACGAAAGTAAACCCTCTCGTACTCGATTCTGCAGTAACTAAAAACCGCAAACTAGCTCCTTTCAGAAACTTTGATCTGTGCTCCTCAGTTAAAGAACGTACTCATTTATCAGAGATTGCAAGTTTACATTATCCATACATTTTGGATTAGAACAACAGTTTTCTTCAGTTGTACATAACTCCAATGCAGCAAGTTCTCCTTCCATAACAGAATTTTGCAAAGTCAGGACAGATAATATTTTCACTGAAAAAAAATCAACTCAAATGATGTATAACCTATACTATGACACTGATTCAACTTCTAGAGCACCACAATAGACAAGATGCACATTATGACATTCCAAGTTCACAAGTGATATAGATACAGCATCATGCTTCATGCCATTTAGCATGATCCTAACATCCTGGAACAATTTGAAAACTGCATACAACTTTTTAGCAGTGGCTATGCATTTTTAGCTACATTACCCTCCACTACTATGAGTTGCAATCAATAATGTATATTAATTCAATGTAACTGCAAAATTAAATGTTTGCATTGTAGGCAAAGATAGAAAGAAATAACCAAGTATGATTTGCAATCTGTACAACAGTATACAACTGGTCAGCTTTTTAAACTAAATACATTTTCAAAAGCATTCTGAGTGTCTGCTTCACTCCCCTACTCAGCTAGCTTTATGCCAAAGAAACTGAGAACTGTTGGAGGTCAGATACCTATTATTTCCACAGTTATAAAAAGGAATCAGTCTGGTCATTGCCTTCAGTTGCAAAGAGAAATCAAGTCTCCAGTCCCTTTCTATTATAAAAGAACTGTTCATAGCACTTCTAGCATCAACAATGTGCATTACTTGTGTACCTGCAATCAATTTAATCAGGTGCTTTAAAGAATTCTCCAAGGAAGATTATGGTATACATGTAGAGTATCCCTGCCAACTATATTACATAGATATAAAAGTCTTAACTCCAGAAATTGTGCAATACTGAAGATCAACATCTTCATAGATCTCACTAAAGCAGTTCATTGTTTTAGACATGCAACTCTTAAAGTTTTGGTTATCTAAAATTAAAGAAATGCCAGTTATAGCTCTCCAAGTAGTGCTATCCTTGAAGTAATAGGATTCTAAGTATTCTTAAAATTATCATGGTCATGCATTGAAAGTGATGTCAATTAGGGAAGCTAATATATAGTAGCACTAACCTATACACTGGCTTTTAATAAACAAATCACATTAACATTTTGAGACAGAGGGAAGAATACAAACACAGTAAACATACAAGATCTGCCTGAAGGATGTTCTAAAAATTGTCAAATACAGTAGAATAAGTAGTTGAATTTTCTTAATTACACCTTTCTGACTTATTTCTTTTGAAGTTTCTTTCCCATCATATGATACTTGCTTTGGTTGAAACTGTTGTATCAGCATTCTTTAATTTCCCAATATACTATGTATTATTCTGAAAACAGTGTATAGGCTCTTAGTTTGGCTTGGACAGAATCATCTCCATATAAATGCTGTGTTAGCTCTGCAAAAGTACTAGATAGACCAAAAGAAGACAAATGCTGTAAATCACCTCACAAGGCAGAAAATCCTTATTTTCCATTACTCTAAACGACTATGAGACCTTAATTAAATTTAATCAATCAGTATAAATTGATTCGATATGTGACTGATAGGAATGTATATAAAGATATTAAGATGTAAACTAATTTGATTCATGTTTACAATTCATCTTCAGTGAAATCTCAAAGTGAAAATCTGACACTCCTATCAATAGCACAGCGATGGCTTTCAATAATTTTAATAAAACTTAATAGGGAAACAAAGCAACCATACGCAATGAATGTGAAGCTAATGCCTTTAGAATGGCGTAATGTGTGTGAAGGACCGCTACTAAAAATAAACTCATTGTTACCATAACACAGTCTGGACGCACAATGTCACAGAAATTAAAAATGAAGAATGACGATGGATACCCTTAAAAGAGAGAAAAGAAACAAGAAGTCGCGTCAGATAGTACCTAAATAAGACGCAATCGAAGCAGAACAGGATGTCCATCGAGAAGCTGCCGGTCTGTTTACCTCCTTTTGCTCTTCACATGCTGCTCCCAAGATCTGCACTAACTTCCTCCTCGACTGCTCTGCCCAGAGGATCGTACAACCCCCGGTGAATGCAGCGGGGAAGGAAAAGACAGAAACATTTCTCACAAATATACACAAATGGTAAACTTTCTGAAACCGATGAATCTTTAACCCAACCGTGAAGGGGAGTGAGCGCAGAGTTCAAACACACAATATCTGCGTGTTTACTCAGGCTTGCAATGAATCCAAGGACGATCGGAACAAAATGCAAATCACTACTCGACAATGTTTGTTTCCCCCAGCTCTACCTCACTGTTTACTTTTAAAAAGGCACCAATACAAAGGTCATGAATATTAACAGTACCTGTGCAATGTGTACGATCCATTCCTCTTCAGCCTCATGTTCGCTGACAGAAGTCTTATGAGGAACTCCAGACTGATTTTAAATATACAATTTATTTCGCTGTTGAGATTATTTTGCAAGCTTCTGCAAACTCCTTGTTAAGGCGTGAAAAGGAGTTGGGCTCAACTGTGTTAATTAAACACTAGTGGGAATCAATTACTGGAGGCAAACAGCATATCCAATCCAGAAATGCCTCGGAGGTGACGGGCCACGGTTTCCTTTAATAAACACCAATAAGCCACGTAAATAAAAAGTGAAGCCTGCCAGCCTAACTGTATTGATAGCTTGTCACGATAGTTCACTTCAACTATTACCGCTGCTTAAATCTAACTCCTCCTGCTCGCCACTGGTTCTCTTTTTTTGGCCATGAACTAAGAGTGCTAACCACTTCACTTCATCCTAGGGAAAACAAGCAGATGACTCTTCAGCTTTCCTTCAATGCTAAACGAACATTTTTTTCGACAGCGTTCCTAAAAAAAACACACGGATTTGTGATGGGAAAAGGAACACAAAACCGTTGCAACCACCCAGGCACAGAAGTGTATTTTTTCCTCTCTCTGGGCACGCTGCCTTGTATAAATCACAGATGCAGCGTCTCTGATTAGACTGCTCAGTTTTCCTTCCTGTCCACTTAATAATCCCTACAAGAGCTGCCCACTTGGTTCCTGATTTAATTTTTGTTATGGTACAAATGAGAGTAAATTTTCGGGCGAGAGGCGCAAGAATAAAAAATACACAATTAAAAGAAGTCGATCTCTACGTATATTCATATGGGTTTTTAAACTATCGTTGAAAGCAAAATTGCAACTTTGAAGAGCCATTTTATCGTAAACCAGGCAAAATCTTAAGTCCCTCCCGTATGAAATACAAAGGCCCAAGTCCCCAGGGCCTATAAATAAAGACTCCTGCTCATGGTCATCTCAAATTTCATGCCTTCTTTTAACGGTCAAATTATATAGAATGAAGTAAACCAACAATATTTAGAGCTAGTGGTTCCTAAATATGCTCTTATTAAATAATTTAATTGTCCTACCGAGGCTTTCATTAAATACTTAAAACAGTTGGCAGTTGTTAATTAGGCTGTAATAGCATTTTCTTTTTCTTGTACTGCTGATCCATTGAAACGAAGTGCAACATTTTATAAAAGAGATAAAAACAAATTCAAGGAAAGAAAACATTAAGATTCCTACATAAAACAAAATGGAATATTTCCAAGAGCATTCTTCAGAAAATGTACATTTAAATTTTCTTC
The DNA here is from genome assembly GCA_034780895.1 of Rhynchobatus australiae. NCBI lineage: Eukaryota > Metazoa > Chordata > Chondrichthyes > Rhinopristiformes > Rhynchobatidae > Rhynchobatus > Rhynchobatus australiae. The sequence goes on along the minus strand of JAUZTB010000033.1, from coordinate 24,129,478 downwards.
AACCTGTTAATCACAATTTCTTTTCAAGTAGAAATATTTTTCATATCATTCTTTGCATCAAGATCAATTTTACAAAGCAGTTCTAGAACAAATAAGTTTCCAAATTATTCCAAACTTGAATGTAGAAGTTTTAGCCATTTGGTAGAACGTAAAACAAATAAGTATTCACATTAAAAAGAACTATGCTGAGATGCATCTTGAAGGTTTTCCATAATACACCAGAAATGAATGGCTCTTTAATATAATGCTTCAGCCCAGGTGGAGTTAAGCTTTGAATGTTATTGGAGCTGCATTTATCCAGGAAATGGAGAGCATTCTAACACATTTATGCCTTGAACTTTGTAGATGCATAAAGGGAGTAAAGAAATGAGTCACTTCATGCAGAATACTCAGCCTCTGACTTGTACTTGTGGTCTATATATCTATCGGTTGGTCCAGTCAGACTTCTTATCAATGGTGAGTAACAACCATTCCCCCCTCCACCCCCCACCCCACTGTCTCAAGCCAGGATGTTGATGGTGGAATTGTAATGCAACAATTGTATTGCCATTGACTGTTGAGTAAAGGTGATTTGACTTCACATTGTTGGATGTAATCATTCCCTAGCAACACATGCACCAGACAAGTGCTATCACTTATCCGAATCTTGTCAGGTCTTGCTATAAATAGCCACAGACGGACTGCTTTGTTGTCTGATGGGTTGTAAACAGAACTGAACTCTGCAATAAATCAATAAACATTACCATTGCATTCATGAAGAACACATAATTATTGATGGCGGTGATGAAGATAGTTAGGGCTAGGGTACAATCATGAGAGATTCCTACAATGATAACTCGAGGATGAGATGATTGGCTTCCAACAGCCACAGCCATCTTTGCATACGGAAAAGTGAGCATTGCATAACGTTCATTAAACAACATATCCTTCCATAATGGATCCTCTATCTGTTCCTGGATGGAGAGAGAGTTGATTTAGTAAAGAAGTGAGCTTTTTTTTCACAGAGTAGTATATGTAGTCTTTTTATTTTCTATTATCAAAGTCACATGCAATAGGATCTGTTTTATGTGTTTTATGTAAAATGTGCATTCATTTGGAGTTGGGTCACATCTCAATACAGTAGTTTTTAATCTGCCATTTATAAAGAGCTAGATTATAAAATTAATATTCTATGATAATATCCTGTGTTATTATCACTCATTATTTAATTACATATAGCTTCACACAAAATGTACTCCAGAAATAAGCAGCATCCATTTACAATAGCGAACAGCGAGATTGAATCTATGAGAAGGCACAAAAACATTAAAATGATGTCAAAAGACCACTTGATATTGTAGTTCCAATAGTTTAGGACTATCACTTTTTCTGATGTCATCTTTAAATTAGGAAGCTGCAGAAACAAGACTAAAAAGGGATTTCTGTAAACTTTTCTTGATTCTTTTTCTCTCCTTGTCTGCTTAATATATTATCTTCTTGAGTTGGAGATATTTTCAAATAGTTTACCATTGTTCAAGACCATTATTCATAACTGAATATCCCCTTTACTTAAATCTAGTGATATTGAGCCAATTGTGCTGTAGCTATGATTGGGTCTTTCCAATTAGGCAAGGAATCTTTGTACCCTGTGTGGTTTACCAGATACATTTAATGAGGCATCAGAAATCATTTGTTTAGCCCTCTCACCTATCTGTTAACAATGCACATCTCTGGTACAAGTAATTGTAAGTGATCTGGATTAGCGATCCTTCTCTCAGTTAATGGTACAGAGGCCATTTGCAATATCAACACTACCATCCCAAACACAAAGATCTAACTCAGTAAAGATAAGGTATAAAACTTCATACCTTCCTGATTTGTTGAGTCAGCTGCAAACTTAGGGTTATTGGACAGGTAAGTAATTGAGTCATCATACAGCACAGGAGTAGACCCTTCAACCCACCAAATCTGTGTGAATCATCAAACACCCATTTACACTAATCTCATTTTTTATTCTCCCCACATTCCCATCAACTCACCCCAGATTCCAAAGATCACTGACAGAATAGTGGAAATTTACAGTGGCCAATTAACCTACCAGCTCTCACATTTTTGGGAAGTGGGATAAAACTGAGCAAAAACCCATACAGTCACAGGGAAAATGTGCAAACTCCACACCAACCAGACTGGAGGTCAGGAATGAACCCATTTTGCTCAATTTACATGAGGAAGCAGTTCTACTAGCTGTGCAACAATTTGCTCCAGGTTGAAATTCTAACATGGCAATCACATTGTTTTCAGCATTTTCTGTTTTTAGAACATTGAACATTACAGCACAGTACAGGGCCCTTCGGCCCACAATATTGTACCAACATTTTATCTTGCTCTAAGATCTATCTAACCCTTCCCTCCCACATAGTCCCCTATTTTTCTATTATTCATGTGTCTATCTAAGAGTCTCTTGAATGTCCCTAATGTATCTGCCCCCACAACCTCTGCCGGCAGTGTGTTCCACGTACCCATCACCCTCTGCGTATAAAACTTACCCCTGACATTTCCCTCATATCTTCCTCCAATCACCTTAAAATTATGTCCCCTCGTGTTAGCCATTGTCGCCCTGGGAAGAAGTCCCTGACTGTCCACTCAATCTATGCCTCTTATCATCTTGTACACCTCTATCAAGTCACCTCTCACCCTCCATCTCTCTAAAGAGAAAAGCCTTAGCTCTAACCCTTCCCTCCCACAAAGCCCTCCATTTCTCTATCATTCATGTGGTTTTATTTCAGATTTCCAGCATGTGAAGTTCTTCTTTGATTTTCATTGCAGTCAGATAGTTTGTAGTAACAATTCTTGTTCTAAAACATAAATTACATCTAATTTTGAAAGAGTACAGAGAGAGATCTAGGTGGAAGGATGGTTAATAAGCTTAGTTTTCAATTGCTCTCACAATGAGATGCTCAGCAATTGCTTTGCTTCTCTTAATAAAAATATATTGTGTGGTGATAATTTAGTTACCAATTCTCCAGCTTGATAACTCCCATTTTCTATTCCAATCCACACACAACAGTAATTTTGATATAAATATCTCACTGCATTCACATGATATACTTCATTACAAATATTTCTAAATTCAACAAAATAAAACAATGTTTGTGTCATAAATTTAAAGAAAAATATCTTGTCAAAATTTGCATTTTACTAAACAGCAGAATAATGAATGAATGTTCTGATTATTAAAACACAATCCCTATATCCACTTCGAGTTACTTCACATTCCCTCTGAATAAAGTTTATGCTTAACAGTGACTATAGTTCAATGAAACAAGTCTTCCTTCGTAGAAGGTTTGTTTGAATTAGTGACTAAATCCCATTTAGAGAGACATCATCTGTTTTCAGCATTCGAAAACGATGCTAAATTGAGAGGTCTGAATGTGAAGTTGAAAGATGAAATTTATGAGCCAGATAACTCCACCCAGTAGGAGCACAGTATAAAAATGCTGCTGAACAAAATTAGTAGCATTACACACATTAATTCTCCATCTGGGTGGAATACTCACAGAAAGTAAATAGTGAAATAATGTATGTGCTCATGGCTCCCAATAGCATTACATAAGTGCCATACGCAGTAAAAGCAGAGTAGCCACACATCATTTCTGCAATAATGATTTCGTAGAATATCTCAATTCTCAGGAACATCCAATTTAAGTACTCAAGTAAATGGAATACGGTGACAAAAGCAAAAAAGATTTTGAGAAAACGGACACGTTTGTTTCACAATCGAAAATACAAATATTTTCTAAACCACAAGAATTTGACTCTCCAAGTCATTTGCCATTCATTGGGTAGATATTTAAATGCAGGAATTTCTCACTTTTTTAAAATCCTCACTCATTTGTTATTTCAAATGTCTACTTTCATGAAATAGATGTCTTGAAATTCACTTGAGCTTCAACATTTGTCTGGCATTCATATACCAAGGATAATTCCTTTAACATTACTGCAATAAATACAATAACCATATCTTATAAGTACAATTTTGTGCAATATAAATGAATTCAACTGTAATTTCTTCATTATACCATGAAGCAATTTCAGAGACTTCTAGTTTGCCATATACAGTAAGAGCAGAGTACTCTGAAAACTACTCTGCTTTTACAAGTATGTAGTTTGTTAAGGAACGTTACTTCACAAAATTACAAACTGCGTGTATTGTTGAAAGCAGAAAAATCTAAATGCTTCCTTTGCTATCAAATTAGAGCTCAAAATGTTTTCCATAGGATTCTCTACCCTTTCAATCAAGAAGCCATGCAAGTTATTAACCAATGGCATGCAAAGGCCATTGTAATTCCCTGAATTAGTTTCAATCATCTCATGGAGTCAGGGTAGCATTTACCATATTTTATCCCAAAAATTGATAAAGATAAGATACCTTTATTAGTCACATGTACATCGAAACACACAGTGAAATGCATCTTTTGCATAATGTTTTGAGGGCAGCCCGCAAGTGTCGCCACGCTTCCAGCGCCAACGTAGTATGCCCACAGCTTCCTAACCTGTATGCCTTTGGAATGTGGGAGGAAACCGGAGCACCCGGAGGAAACCCATGCAGACACAGGGAGAATGTACAAACTCCCTTACGGACAGTGGCCAGAATTGAACCCGGGTCGCTGGCGCTGTAAAGCATTATGCTAACAGAAATGAAAACACACAGCTCTGAGCACTATTTTTAAGACTGTGATGTCCTAGCCAATATTCATCCCTTAATAAACTGAAACGCTTATTCAGCCATTATTATATTGTTGCTTTGGGAATTTGCTTAGCCAAATTGGTTCCAAGATTTCCTACTTTAGTGAGCATAATGCACTTTTAGACATCTAGAAGTCATGAAATTGCCTGTACAAATGGAGTACTTCTTTCTTTTGGGTGTGGCAGATTATGTATATTGTGCACAAGGAATCACAGTTGAGTGGACAGATTGGATAGGCCAGAGCATCTTATCTTCTGTGTTATTTTTCGCATGTTAACATAACATTCTTTCTTGTAACTGACTTCACCAAATGATTTTGTTCCCTTGAATATCGACAATTTGAATAATTTCCCCCAGAAACTGAATTTACTCACTAAACATCACAGCCAGACAGAAAGATGCTTTTCATGTTTCTTTCATAATCAAAATTATGCACCACCTGAGGGAAAAATTTCTCAGACAAATACTCGTCATGCATCTAATGAAAATAAAACAATAGAAAACTGTGACAGCAACCTAAATCGTTATGGGTTTTGCTTTTTAAAATACAGGATTAAAAAGTTCACAGAGGAATAAGAAAGTATACACTTGCTGATCCGAAGAGACCATGCAAGACTTAAAACCACCAACGTACAAACCCAACATCATATCATATCAGCTTTGAAGAGCAATCAATGTGACTGATGGACTCTGCTTTATGAAGAATATCAGTAGAAACTATATACAGGGCATGTTAAATAAACAGTCATGTTTGCAACCATGCTGTAGCTAAATGACCCAAAACCATTTGTTGTAGAATTGTTTCTAATCTGACATCATCTGATTCATAGTGCCTGGCTGACAGGAGCTCTAGGCCAGGAGAGTCTGCTGTAGCCAGCATATTTTACATTTTTGAATGTGCAGCCAGGAATTCCAATATATTGAATAGATTAACAAAAAAGTTTTCATTTCATAAAGTGCCCAAGGATTCAATGAGCACTTCACATAATCAGGTATGCATTACTCTAGAGTTGCAACAGAGCTCTTCTTCCCTGGATAAGAAGACTCCAGTATTAGAATGTAATTTTTGTATTGATATGCTTGCTGAATTTTGTGACTGTATACAGGTATCTTTAAAAGTAAAATTTTAATAAGAATAAAACTGTATATGTTGGCCCCACGTAAGGACACTATAATAGCTTTTGTGTGTCAGACTGCCTGTTGGAAAAAGTCAATTTCAAACATTGATAAGACTCAAACTAGCATCTTCAGTTAGAATTCATTAATTCCAGTTTTTCATCACCAACTCCATCACACTTCCTAACTGGGCATCCAGGCAAACCACTGTTTTGGAGCCCTATTCCACACAAGAGTTGAGTTTCAACCACCACATACTTAATTTCCATCAACCATGGCTTCTTAATTTCAACTTCACAGATGGTTGGCTTCCACCCCACCCAAATCCAGGCTTTACACATCCCACAAGGAATTACTCCAAGGTAGTTTTTGCTGAGCAGCTCACCCTGTATCGTATATAAAGTTCAACTGGTTCAGTGCTCAGCAACCTGCATACTGTCATGCACCACCTCCATCTGACCCATTGCCAATTCACTTAATTTAAAATAGTAATTCATTTCTCCAAAACCTTCCAAGTTCTTCACAACCTTGTATCTGTAATAAGATTATGTAAAGTATGCATGGCTGGACAATCAGCCCAATTGGGTTACTCTGATGATTAAGCACCATGTAAGCCTCCTTTGAACTGAGTTAATATCTACAAATATGCATCAATGCTATTTGTTTGAACATCTATTTTCCAGTCTATAACTCTTGCCTCACAACTTGATGTTCTCTTTTTCATTCCCAGCTCATTGCTGACACATATTTCTCTCAACTTGATGCCACTCATTGGAAATGCCTCTCCAAACCATTTATTCTAATTTTCAACCTCCTGCATCATGATCTGGTATGGCAATTTGAATGCACAGGAGCACAAGAAGCTGCAGCGAGTAGTGTACTCAGCAAAAAAAACATCACTGGCACATCCCTCCCCTCCATCAAAAGTATCTTCATGAGACGCTGCCTGAAGGAGGAAACATCCATCATCAAAGATCCCCACCAGCTGGGCCATACCATCTTCTCACAGCTACCATCAGACAGGAGGTACAGAAGCTTGAAGTCCTGTACCACCAGGTTCAAGAACAGGTACTTCCCCTCAACCATTTGGTTCTCGCTGCACATGATTAGTGCATATGACAATTACTTGTGCAAATGACAATAAACTCCACACACCCCACACACACACACACACTTATTCTGTTTATAAAAAACTGATCCAAAAGTAAGCTTTTTAGCTTTCTTTTCTCTACCCCTTTTAGTTACTCCACCATGTGCATATATCTATTCACTTATCCACTTTGCTCAGAACTGGAAAAGTGAGAAAAACTTTTTGTTTCAAATTGGTTCTATTTTCCCTCTTCCATCTCTAGCTGGTTGCTATAGTAAGTGTTACCTTGACAACTTTGGTTTGCATCCTACTGCACACATTCCCTCTGTTCACTTCACACACCCCCCCCACCCCACACCACCCCACGTGGCTTATAAAACACTTGTTTTCTTATTTTACAGTTCTGATGAAAAGTATAAAAGTTGGTATGTCTCCTCCAGTTCTCCCCCTACAGATGCTGTTTGATTTGCTGAGTGCTTCCAACGTTTTCATTTTTGTTTTAGATTTCCAAAAACTGCAGTTTTTCACTCCAAATATTTGACTCCTGTCCAATTACCACTTTTTTTCCTGATTGAAACATGGATGATTGGGAACAGCCAGGGTCAAATATCACAAAAAAGGATAATGAACAGAACCTGGGCACATTAAACTATTAAAGGATGGTTCTAACATTTCACATCAGGACTTGGCTGAATACTTGCTGAACAGATTTTTTTTAACTCATTTTGATTACTTTTGCATGAGTCATGACACCATATACTTTATGTGAAATACTAAATCATTTATGGCAGTTAATTCATGACCTTGCTGAAACAGAATAAGGCCCAGTAGCTAATAAGTCTGTCAAAATATACAAATAAAATTTAATGCTGGGATCCTGAAGAAGAAAAGAGAGGTGAAGGCTGTATAGGTATTGATCACAAAAGAATTTGGTGCTCAGCTAAGGAGCTGAAAAAACATATTGACATTAGGCTCAACTAAAGTCAAGCATGTTTACTAAAAAAACAAAAATGTCAAATCATGAACTCAGTATTTTGGCACGTGCAGGGACAGATTGTAAATCTTGACTTAAAATTTCAGAAATTAGGCAGAGAATTTGTTTAGGAAATTTACAGCATGGAAACTTAATTTTCCATTGGTCTGAATTCTAATTTTCTTTGCAAGTGGTGAATGCTGTAGATCCAAATTTAATGCTAGAGAATGGGGACACAAGAGAATGCAGACGCTGGAATCTGGAGTGACAAACAATCTGCTGGAAAAACTTAGCAGGTCAAACAGCATCTGTGAGGAAAGGAATAGCTCCTTAATGCTTGAGAACATGAACATTGAGTCATGTAGTCAAACAGCATGAAAATGGGCTCTTCAGCCCACGCGGATGTTCAATGTTCAACTACCCGTAACACTAATCCTACTATGATGATCAACCAACAGAATTTGGTTAGTTCTCAAGACATAAATACATTTTAAAAAACAATTTGTGCTAAAAATTTAATTTATTTTTACTACCTAGGAGTCAGGATTTTTCTTAATGTTCTCAGATCACATTTTGCAATTCAGTTCAAGTTCCTCTCAAAACACTTAACTCAATGGCCTCATGTCATATTCAAAGATGAATTTTTAATGGGTGTAGAGGAACATGAATTTATCATGACTTTACTGGGTTGACATTTTGATATGGCTTTCAGTGCAAACAGTTCACTTGAGTCTAATATGCTAAAAACTGTGGTATCAATAGTCAGTGGGGCAATGGAAGAGGGGGTGTCCCCTCAAGTAATACAAATGCATTTTGTGATGGTGGATTTAGAAATCCACAAGGAGGAAAATAAACTCTGTATCAAATTTATTTTGTGGTCTGAAGGCATGAAATTTTAATTTTTTGCTGCTTTTCTTTGTTAGATTTTCCAGGGCTCCACTGAAAACAAAAATACATGTATTCTTAAATGCAATTATTTTCTATAATATTAACAATTTGCCTGTGTGTACTTATATCAACATTTACTTTTATTAAATTGTACTATCTATGTTCACAATGGAAGCTACCTCTAAGACTCTTCACCAATGGAGGTGTTATAGCAGCAAATTAAAAATGGAATTACATTTTTGACCCTATTATCTCACATCTTCAAATGCTACTCACCTCATAGTTACATTTGGTTTGGGTTCTCCATGTGCAATCTCTTGAAGGATTGAAACATATCTTTTTCTCCCCCCACCCCCCCAAAAGAAAACATCATGGACATCTATTCACACTCTTTAATACATTCTGGGAATATTAACAGGTCTTTTCTGAGTTTTCAGAAGGATGATGTGTTATGTGAACATTAATTTTAAAACTGTCCAACTGCAACATAAGTTGGTATCTCCAATCAGATAATATTTTAGCTAATTTATTATAACATTTTCAAAAAACAAGAGTAGGAAATTGAGCAGATCATTCATTCCAATGCTTCAAATTATAGAATCAATTAATTAAGACCACATGGTAGTTATGAAATGCTGTGAATTACTTTTGAAATATATCTAATCAGAAAACACAGGAAACTGAATTCACAGAAAGATTTGATCTTAAATGTGAGTTGTCATTAATACTGCTTATTCTATTTTTAACTAGTTTAGACACTGAACTTATCAGATGCATGCATCTGTTGCTAGATATAAACATGCTTTGAATCATTATAAATAATCTGAAGCAGTTTATCTATTTAGGCTTACATTCAATGGGAGTCTAAAAATTATCAATTTGATCTTTTTTTTAAATATCAGGACTGCCTTGGAACTCAGACTGAAAATTATTTTGTTGAGGAAAGGGACTTAGGAAGAAATAGACCTTCAGCAACTGTTCATGTTAACCCAAAACAATGAACTTTTTTTTGAAGGGAAGACATTCTGCTAGATAGGCAAACATGATTTTGACCCATAAGCTAGAAAAATAACTTGATCCCTCATTAAATGTGCTCTCACTGGAATAAACTTTATTTACAGCACACATCCATCGGTTTAATTCACATACATGACAATGCAGCAGATTTTTTTTTTGGCTTCCCCCCCTTTGCCTTAAGCACCTGAGGCTGGGAAAGAGACTCACAGGAAAGGTATTAAATGAGGCAAGGCAAATGCCTATGGAAAGGGAATCACAAACAGTGTAGTAAAATTTACTGAACTGCAATCTTTCTAAAGCATGAAATTTTCACTCTTAAAATGCACTCCCATGCTTCAATATTTTCCCAAAAAGATATTTTATGGAAATGCAATATGTTCATGGTTCTCAACAATTTGAACACATAATTACAGTTTCAATCAATTAGCTTTATTTGCACACACAACTCTACTAGATATCATAAGTCAAAGTGTTAGCATGTAATGGCTAATGTACACTGTTACAGCACTTAGTGCTCAGGTTGCATTCCCAGAAATGAGAGCAGTAACAGGATCAATGCTAAGAGGGGTCGTTATAGCATTATACATATGAAGTTGCATATATGACAGAAACTTGGTGCAAAACACTGCCTTGCAGCTGGGCACTAGGGTCGTGACAAGATGTACAAGCACCGTCCTCCCTGCTGCTGTACACTGCTACGCTGGGAACCTGGTGCAAATCACTGCCCTCCACTGACACTCCTGCAGGAAAGAACCACCCTCATAGTGTGAAGATTCTGCCTGTGAATAATGTTGGGAGTACCAGGGCGAGCAATGCTGAAATGTGGTGGTCATGCCTGCACTTTGGCCGCCATATTGAATGTGGACCTTTACTGGGGACTGACAGACCATACAACCATGTTTTGACAGCTGGCCTGGATCTTAAGGTCTCCTTTTGTTGGATGTGATGGAAGCTACTGTTAACCCCTCTCCATGTTTGGCTGTGCAGCTCTCCCCACCAGGGAGATTCATCTATGATAGCAAGCTCAACGGTCAGTGACCACTGTTGAGCTTGTTACATAAAAGGTCTGGGCTGGAGAGAACTGTGCAGGCTAAGGGAAATGTGGCATGAACCCATTCACCCTCACTTATTTTTATAGATGTACCATGGAAAGCATCCTATAATGATGCACCACTACTTAGAATGCAACTGCTTTGCCCAAAATTGCAAGAAATTGCAGAGAGTTGTGGACACAGACCATTCTATCACAAAACCAACCTCCCCTCCATTGACTCTATCTAGACTTTCGGCTGCCTCGAGAAAACAGCCAGCATAATCAAAGACCCCTCCCACTCTGGTCATTCTCTCTTCCACCTCTTTCCACTGAACAGAAGATACAAAAGCCTGAAAAAATGCACCACCAGGCTAAGGACAGCTTCTATCCAACTGTTGTCAGAATCTTGAACGGACCTCTTGTTCAATGTAGATGAACTCTTGATCTTGCAATCTACCTCATCATAGCCCTTGCACTATATCTGTCTACCAGCTCTGCACCGTCTATAACTATAACATTATTTTCTGCATTCTCTTATTGCTTTTCCCTTTGTACTACCACAGTGTACTTACGTTTTAAATGATCTGTATAAATGGCACGCAAAACAAATTTGTTCCACTATATCATAGTATATGCTTCAGATAAGATAAGATATTTATTTATTAGTCACATGTACATCGAAACACACAGTGAAATACATCTTCTTGCGTTACTGAGAATGTGCTGGGGACAGCCCACAAGTGTTGCCACTCCGGTGCCAGCAGAGCATGCCAACAGCTCCTAACCTGTACGTCTTTGGAATTTGGGAGGAAACCTACATCCAGTACCAAAGAAAAGCAAGGTAACATGCCTTAATGACTACCGACCAATGGCTCTGATATCCACCATCATGAAGTGCTTTGAGAGGCTGGTCATGGCACACATCAGCTCCAGCCTCCCAGACAACCTCGGCCCACTGCAATTTGCCTATTGCCATAACAGGTCTACAGCAGATGCCATCTCCCTGGCTCTACACTCAGCTCTGGAGCATCTGGACAGTAAAGACACCTACATTAGACTATTGTTTATTGACTACAGCTCTGCGTTCAATACTATAATTCCAGGCAAACTCATCACTAATCTCCGAGACCTGGTACTCAACACCTCCCTCTGTAACTGGATCCTTGTCTTTCTGAACAACAAACCGCAATCAGTGAGGATAGGCAGCATCACCTCCAGCACAGTTATTCTCAACACTGATGCCCCACAAGGCTGTGTCCTCAGCCCTCTACTCCCTATACACTCATAACTGTGTGGCCAGATTCTGCTCTAACTTCATCTACAAGTATGCAGATGATACCACCACAGTAGGCCATATCTCAAATAAAGATGAGTCAGAGTACAGGAAGGAGATAGAGAGCTTAGTGACATGGTGTTACAACAACAACAACCCTTGCCTCAATGTCAGCAAAATACAAGAGCTGGTCATTGACTTCAGGAAAGGGGGTGGTGTACATGCAACTGTCTACATCAATGGTGCTGAGATTGAGAGGGTTGAGAGCTTCAAGTTCCTAGGAGTGAACATCACCAATAGCCTGTCCTGGTAGATGCCACAGCCAAGAAAGCTCACCAGCACCTCTTCTTCCTCAGGAGGCTAAAGAAATTTGGCATGTTCCCTTTGACACTCACCAACTTTTATCATGCACCATAGAAAGCAATCTATCTGGATGCATCATGGCTTGGTGTGGCAACTGCTCTGCCTGTGACTGCAAGAAACTGCAGAGAGTTGTGGACATAGCCCAGCGCGTCACAGAAACCTGCCTCCCCTCTTTGGGCTCTGTCCATACCTCTCACTGCCTTGGACACCCACCCAGGACATTCTCTCTTCTCCCTTCTTCCATCAGGCAGAAGATACAAGAGCCTGAGGGTACATACCACCAGGCTAAAGGACAGCTTCTATCCCACTGTGATAAGATGATTGAACGGTTCCCTTAATACAATGAGATGGACTCTTGACCTCACAATCTACCTTGTCGTGACCTTGCACCTTATTGTCCATCTGCAATGCACTTCCCTGTAGCTGTGACACTTTACTCTGTTATTGTTCTTACCAGTTCTACCTCAATGCACTCTGTACTAACTCAATGTATCTGCACAGTGTAATGAATTGATCTGTATGAACAGAATGCAAGACAAGTTTTTCACTGTACCTTGGTACAAGTGACAATAATAAACCAATTCCAATTCCAATTCTTGAACTTTTGATCTCCCAATCTACCTCATTATGGCCCTTGCACTCTATTTGTCTGCCTGTGCTGTACTTTCTCTGTACCTGTAACACTACATTCTGCATTCTGCTTTCCCTTTTACTACCTCAAAGTACTTATGCACAGCATGATCCCTCTGGATGGCATGCAAAACAGAAGTTTTTCCCTGTATCTCGGTACATGTGACAATAATAAACTAATTCCAATATTGTTTTATTGCTGGTGTTGAAATGGCTTCAAACAGGTTTCCTGTCTGGTGGTAGGTATAAAGAAAAAGAAATACTCTCTCCAAAAGTTCAAAGTATTTAACTTATCAGCTTATCCTCTGGTATCTCAGAGAGTGATTCTAATAAACACTGTCAGAAGTGCTAGTTAATGAAACTACAAAATTTAGACTCTGTGCCTGAAAATTAAGATAACGTGGATGTTATGTCTTAGAGCTGTGTGATTCATGAGCTATTCGACCAAAGGGCTTGCCCACTGGTAAGTACCTTGTCCACAGAATGGAGACGCTGGAGGGAAAATATATTGAGCTGGGTATGCAAAACAAACCGGAGCAAAGTGAAGGTGCTGTCGTATCTCATTGGTTACAAGGGCAAAGAATTCTACCGTGCCATAAAGTTCTCAAATGATACCGTGGAGAATTCACAACATGTCTAACAGGCACATTGCAACCTGCCTATAAGTGAAAGAGCTGGTCGTAAGTGGTTCTTTGCCCACACCCAGGGGCAGGAAGAGTCCTTTGGCACTTCCTAGACGGAGCCCAAGTCTCTGAGCTGCTAATTGCAGTTTCACAGAGTTGAAGGAGTCACTCACCAGAGACTGGACTATTTGTGGAATGAGGAGCTGTGCCTGAGGGGGACAACTGCTAGCCGAGGCAGAGTTAACTCAAGAGAAGCATGTGCAGACTGCGTGGTTTCCCCCGGGTGCTCTGCTTCCCTCCCACATCCTAGAGACATGCAGGTCGGTGGGTTAATTGGCCGCTGTAAATTGTCCCTGGTGCACAGGTGAGTGGTAGAATCTGGGGGGAGCTGTAGGAATTGGTACTTAGTTTATTATTGTCGCATGTTCTGAGGTACACTGAAAAGGTTTCATGTGCTGCCGCAAAACAACAAATTTCACTTCAGTGATAATAAATCTGATTCCAATTCCGATTCATTCCTTACATAAGTACACCAAGGTAGTACAAAAAGAAAAAAAATATAGAGAATGCAGAATAAAGTGTTCAGTTACAGAGAAAACACAGTGCAGGCAGACAATAAGGTGCAAGGGCCATGACGAGGTCAATAGTTCATCTTTATCGTACAAGAGGTCCATTCTAAAGACTTATAACAGCAGGGTAGAAGCTGCCTTTGAGCCTGGTGGTTTGTGTTCTCGAGCTTTTGTATCCTCTGCCTGATGGGAGGGGGGAGAAGGGAGAATGTCCAGCATGGGAGGGGTCCTTGATAATGCTGGCTGCCTTACCGAGGCAGCGGGAACTATAGACAGAGTCTGTGGAGGGGAGGCTAGTTTTCATGATGGACTGAGCTGTGTCCACAACTCTCTGAAATTTCTCCCAGTTTTGGCCGAACCAAGCTGTGATGCATCCGGATAGGATGGGAACGTGTGAGAGACAATAGGTTGACAGGGAAGTAAATAGGGGAATGGAACTGAAGCAGAGGTGCAGAGCCCTTGGAATGGGATGGAAATGTAGACGGCCAGCAAAAGGAAGCACGTGCGATGGAAGTGCGAGACTACAGGCAGGACAGGGAGAGTACAGCTGAGGTTGCAAGTGTTATAGGCAACAACAGGTACCACAGGAGAAGAAATGCCCCATGTATGGGCAATAGTGATGTGGATCGTTCTACAAAT
>JAUZTB010000033.1:24080793-24090935 GCA_034780895.1 Rhynchobatus australiae | reverse complement strand
CACCACAGCTTTCTCTTGCATCTGACACCAGATGCACGAGAAAGCTATGGTGACACAACACACATCATACCTCAGATCATATGAGGTAATGACAGAGAAGGGTACCCCATGCTGGACATGCAAGTGCCATTTCAGAACGGCCACTGCAGACGCTTGTTTGACAGATGCAGTGGGGAGCTATCAGAGGGTGCATGAATATCCCTGTTTCACAAGAATGTTATAGTTTAGCATTAGCCCTCGTCATAAATGGTTGCTCTTTTCCCAAACCTGGAAGTCTTTAAGCTTTTGTACCAAAGTACATAGAGACCGAACTGTTATTTACAACTTTTAAGTACCCCTTTTTCTGTCATATATATGAAGGGATAAAACAAATGAGGCTTGTGTCTTATTGGGTTTGTAACCCTTTAAGGATTGTAGGTTGTGACCAATTGCTCTCTGTACATCTGATACATTACTTTTGTGCAGAACATCCTAGAAGCTGCCTGCTTCTGTGGAGTAAACACATAGTGCAGGAATCTTGACTGGCTCTCTGTAAATTCTTTAATTTAGCAAAATATGTTTACTTGTCAATTTAATTAACCAGTATCTTAGACTACCCTCCAGTTTTTTTTAAAGAAAGTGACTAAAAGAAGATACTGAGACAAAGGATGTATCTATGTAGAGTGTGAGAGTTACTTACTCGTAAGCATCCTTCAGATTAGCACTGGATTAAGATCACTCCAGAAGTGCATCACACAATTTAGGCTCACACTCCAGTGAAGCACAAAAGAGTACTAAACTGTCAACAAGTTCATCTGAGTCGCTCAGGTGAATGTTTAAAGAGGAGTGAGGCAGTTTTTTTGTTCATATTTCCCACAATATAGGTGGTCCATCGGGTCTCTGCTGGCTCTCAGAGCAATCTCATTCTCTCATTTTTTTTTCCTGTAATTTATTTGGTCTTAAATGTCTATCAGTTCCACCTTGATTCTCCTACCATCCACCTGAACGCAGAGTAACTTACAGTAGCCAATGAACATCTCATGCAGCATGCCTTTGTGATGTGGAAGGAAACTGGAGCACCCCAAAGAAGCATAAGCAGTAACAGGCAGAACATGGTATTGGTATATTGTTGCCACTTGTACTGAGGTGCAGTGAAAAACTTGCCTTGCATACCATTCATACATATCAATTCATTACACAGTACATCAAGGTAGTACAAGGTAAAAACAATAATAGAATACAGAGTAAAATGTCACAGCTACAAGGAAGTACATTGCAGGTAGACAATAAGGTGCGAGGTCATAACAAAGTAGAACATGTGAATTCTACACCAACTGCACCAGAGGGAAGGACAAAACTGAGGCTACCACTGTGCCACCAGAATTCTCCTGTTGTCATCAGAATGTATAATCAAATGTACTGGACTTTTACTGAGGGTGGGTTACTGGTATCGGATTCAGTTATTTTCAAATCCGCAGGTTCTTTCAGGAGTTCAAGAACGAGTTGAAAACAACCTGGTGCTTCAAAGTTTTATTGGAAAAGTTTAAAACAAAGAAAAAGTCACATAGCACATGGCACTAGCTTTACCGCTAGGAGATCAGCCGAGACAAAGGAACTAAAATGAGCTAGGGCCGGGGGAAGAGAACAAGAGAGAGATAGAGGTAAGAGAGATGAACAAAAAAAAACACCTTTTAGAGCTGAGATAAGAGGTACTCCTTAGCTAACAATAGTCTAATCAGAAAACCTATTAGATAACTGTGGCAAAACAAATGAGAAAACACGTATTCACCTGATGGACGAACCAATAAGCTAAAAGGCAGTTATACCTTGTACAGCCACTGGAGGTGTATTAAACATTATACATGCTAAGAACTACTTAAAACAGTTGAATCTGGTCTGCGAAGTTCCCTAAAAATTCACTTTTCAGAGCATTTCTAGCCGAGGGCCAGGACAGCCATTGTTTTTATGCTCCTTCAATGTTGCTCTTGAAAGCTTGCTAGGAATGCATAAAGGATGCTTCAATGGGCTATGCTTGTGAGCAACTACACTATTCTGTCCAATAGTGTACTATGGTATACAAGTTGATAATATTGGTAGGTGCACATTTGGCCTCAACATCATGTTCACGTAAGAAAATATCACTTGAGATATGTATTTAATATTGCTATCATGGAAATGAACATATTTTTATTGTATTGTATTATATTTCATGTATTGTATTGCATGATGCTGGTGTGTAATAGCCACTAAAATAGGCTCCTGGTACAATGTCAGATTTGAGATGTAAATGATGAGCAACTGGGCTGGAACTGAGAGAAAAAGCAGAGTCAGATGAGGAAAGATTTGAAGAGGATTATGGAGTCTAAACATGAACTGGATGTGGTGAACTGAATTGGGTCTTTGTGCTGTATACTCTCCTTCCCAGTTCTACCAGCAACTCTGTAACGGTAAGGGTAATAGGAAAAATTGGCAAGAGAAAATAAATACCCAATTAGTTCTCTATTAAGCCAAGCATTATAGGGGAACTACAGACACAATCCCTGATCTATTGTTTTCTATTACACTGACTATATCTACACTAGTATATCATGCTGTTATTGCAACATACAATTCTAAGTTACTGTTCAAAAACCAATACTGCAAGGAGAGCACTGTTGGTGGTAGGGGTTTTGAAAGAGTACTGTACAAAGTATAAACAATCCATATAGCTAGTAGCCCAAATAGCTTTGAAATGATACCAAAAAGGATGAAACCCCCAAACCAACCCTAAAGCAATGAGAAATAAGACTTTATTCCTTCATGAAATTTTACACTGTCTAGTCAAGTTGACAATGGGCTTATTGAATTTAATTGCATCGATGCAAAACCAAACCATTTTCACTGGCAGTACAGTTGTTGTATGAAAAATAAAAAGAAAACTTCTACAAAACTCTAATCAAAACTTTTGTAAATCCATAAAATCCACTGAACAGAACATTCATGTGTTGGCCCTGCCACTGGAACTCATTCTATTTACATAATTGCAATCTGCAAAGAAGGTCAGTGAAGGTGAACATAAATTCTTACTACTTTGTTGCTGGTTTAGTAATGAAAATGCTATACTGTATTTATGGAAGCAATGTGAATGTTTCCATTTCGCTACCCTAGAACAAAATTGTGTGAAATAATCCATTGATCACATAGGAAAATCTTTTTGTACGGGAAGTCTGGAAATTTTCAGTATCTAAAAATACCCAAGCGAACTGTGGATTGCCTGCAAATATTTTCCAACTGCAATAATGTCAACATTGCGCTTTTTACTGGTCCACATTGCCATTGAAGGACAACAACCAGTAACACCCTAGCAGAAGGGCAAGTTCATTTAAATAAAGAGACATTGTACCAATACCAGGAATTAGGATAACTTGAAAGTGTCATAGGGAGAGAATTTTCTTTTTAAATCAGAACACTACCAATTGCCATCAACACTCTTGAAATAATTCCAAAACTGTCACTTAATTGTTCTCTTGCTAAGTAGCAGACAGTTCAGAAATTGCAATCACAGGGAGAATGAATTTATTAGCAATTCAATCACAACACTATGGAGAATGAGACATCAGAATCTGCATTATTGTGCAAATGTGCCTCCATTTATTTTGAACTGAATACTGCCCACTAACAGCAGATTTCAGCCAATTGAATTTGGCTTCAGGTTTCCCCACCCTTTGACAGCATTCCTCATTTTTGTGTGGTTCTCCATCTAGTGGTCTGGTTGTAAAATGTTTTTTTTTAAAAACAGCAAATAAATGACATAAAATTGTTCGAAAAACTAAAAGATTTCAACAACAAATCATTAGAGAAAATGATTATTCAGTTTTGAATTTGATGATAAATGTTATTTTCAGTGCTTCCTTGCTAATTCATAGGTACTAGCTAATTTCATTTGCCCACTTTGATAGAACAATGTTTTCAACAAGCACATTGTAAAATTCTGAATTATTTCATTTTTCCAGCACCTTTTCTCCCCCCCAATCTTCACAAAATTCTGAAAACTGTTTAAGTTCTGATTCTACCTTCCTGTTAATTCATCAATTGAGAAAGCAATTGAAAAGTCAACAGAAGCCCAAGTTAAAGTAAATCTCCTTGGGATCTTCAGTCAAATTAGAGTGATCTTCTTGTGTTAATTCAAGTGTAGTTACTGGTTGCCAGCTGTCAAATTCAAGCCCCAACATACAAATTGCTGAACTATTGTTCCCTAGCAGTGTTCTTTTGAGCTCCAAATGTTCACTGAACAAACATTTTCTTACACCAAAATACCTTAAGCCCCAATGGCAGTCCATAAAGGCCCTCAAATGTGTATCAGACTTCAACAACCTAAAATTGCTCTCTATTACTGTGTAAATTATATAATTCTTTGTCATGAGAGAATTGTGGAATGCAGTTTTTAAAACCACAGCTATTATTTTTCTGCCATAGGCATTTTTAAACTTTAAAGAGAACAAAGTATACAATGTCTACAATTTTAGCTGCAATTTATAATTTGAGCAAACAGTGACGTTTGGACTACAGCACATCTATCAACTATATACAGAGTATTGTCAAAACTGAGTGGCTTTCATTTTATTTTTGAAGCAGAAACACTTTGAAATTTATCACTATATCCATTGAATCTAACTTGGCAAAATAATTGCTTGAAAACAAAATGACCATTATTTAAACAAAGTACAAGGATAATTGCAGATTTCCCTTTTTGCTGATTGGCTGATTTATAAAAAGATATCAAAGCAGTTGACAGCATTAACCATATGATAGTGTTAAAAAATGGAGGACTGGAATTTCAAATGGTACCACAGAAACATTAAATCAAATTTTAATTACACAAGTTCAGAACAGCGGCACTAAACTGACTATATATTTTTATGTTATTAATAGCTGTTCAGGCATCTTTGAATAAATACATCAAAACCTTTTAATGCAGAAAATCAGGTTATTTAGACTGAGAGAGTAAAAATAACATTTCTTTTATAATTACAGATTATGAAATAAAGTTTCCACAGCTTTGATCAGTGAAATTAGCTGAACCAATTCAAAAGATCGCAGTAAATTATGTCAAACGTATAGAGTTTCTTTAATCTTTAACACTGGTTTAAAAATTATTTTGGTTGTCGGCACTTTCCAAATCCCTAGATCAAAATAATGAGGATGCTGAGTTTCTGTGTTTGGAGAATTTCTGCTGTTAGTGGAATTGAGCTTAATTTCTTAGATTCACTGATCAAGTTTTAAAAGATTTTATTCATTTTTTAAAATAAAGTAATTTACTCAAAAGCTGATATGTACAATGTATTTAAACTGAAAATGGTTTGTAAATAGTTTTTTTTACTTTATTTTTCTTGATTTAGAATCAGTTTAATAGAGGACATTAAGAGGACAAATCATACTAAGTTGCTTGAATCTGCTGGTGGTGAATATTTTTCGTTTCTGTGGTAAATGGGTTTTAAGCACAAGGACAAAATTACATTGACCAAGACAACCTTTGAAGAGAAAGCCAGTAAGCAGGTAAGCACTGTCAGCTGTCGAATGACAAAAATTGATATCAAAGCTGAAGTAATGATCAGTCAACCAAAATTGCTCCCGGCTTATTGATGAATCACACACAACCAAATTAACACCAATGGAAGTTCATGATGTTCTATTCATACAAGTTTGATAAAAACATAAATTTGGATCAGTATTCCCTTTCAGATCTACTGTCAAACAATAAATTTGGCAGTGGTGGGGAATTCTTCTCCAAATAATCTCCACAAGTATTAATTCCATCAACCCTCATAACTTTTATTCCTGCCAGCACCAGTTTTCAATACAAGGAAGAAAAAAAATCAATCATTTCAACATCACTCTACGTTAGCTAATAGGTAAAATATTCCAGACAGAAATGACGTGGTAATTGTTGCTTCACTCAAAGTGCATCCTATTTAACATACCAGAATGGGAGATCATAGTCAAAACATGAGCCAAGTTGGAATATTCACAACAAACCACTAGATCTTGAGAATGGCTTAGTTATAGAGTTCAGTACTACAGCCTTTATCTGCAATGAATCCTTGTAAGTCAGTCAGATTTTCAACACGCACAATCAATCAATCAACTTTCTATTTACTTGTGTAGCTGACAGCATTGAAGACTGAAATTCAACTTATTTTCAAAAATAGCAAATAACAAAAAAATAACAACTGCAACCACTGAAAATAACACCTTAAATATTACATGCTCCTCAATATTTTTCTATACTAGCATGTCCATAGTTTTGATCAGCCCCATACAGTGTACTACAGGACTATTACAAAAGCATCCTCACAAAGAATATAATAAATTATACTTTAACAATGTGTCTTTTGGGGAGGGAAGAATGACAAAATAAAGTTGCCTGTGGTTAAAATTGAACCCTATTTATGTCCAGGCTAAATCAGATCTTTATTAAAGTTACTGGAGCTTAGAGGGTTAAACTACAAGGGTGGAAAGTATAAACTTAAATTTGTGTTCTTGTAAGTAATAGAAGGGGAACTTCCAGAAATTCAATGTTTTTCTCATACACTTACTTGCTAATGAAGAAAAGATCGCATGTTTTAGAAATGCAGTTAAAGAAGTCAGATGTGTCACTGGCCAGAGAATGCCCACCTCTTTCCTGCTCTTGATCCAAACAGTACATCTGTGGTAGGTGCAATTAAGTTTCTAATCAATGGGGGGATTTTCTTCTACAACTCTCCAGGATGTTGATGTTTACACCAACAAATGTCAAGAAGAGGTTGTAGTCATTTTCTTGTTGCAGATGGCATTTTGTTGCTATGTACTTTTTACTAGACCCATACAAAAGTTGGCAGATCAAATTAACTATCATTTCAAACATTAAGAAAAGTATTTACATTTATATTGCATCTTTCATGACCACAGGTGTCATAAAATGCATGAAAGTCACTGAAAAAACTTTCAAAATGTAGTCACTATTCCAACACAGGAAACACCACAGTTGCATTCAAAGTTACTCCCATTGTATTCCAATTTCCGCATCATTACTTCTGAGTGACCAGTACCAGTATACAAACGATTAGGGCATTGTTGAAAGACACTGCCGACCTTTCAGAAGCTGCAGCTGGGAAATGCTCATTGGGTTTGATATCTTGATGATGTGGCTAATTCTACTGCATTATGAAGGGAACAATGCCAGTTTAAGAAGATGTGCTACAATTTCATTGGAGGAAAGACATATTTTATGCCATCTATTTAATGTGACTTTTTTATACGTCTTTATTAGTTACATGTGCATCAAAACACAGTGAAATGCATCTTTTGTATAGAGTGTTCTGGGGGCAGCCCGTAAGTGTTGCCACGCTTCCAGTGCCAACATAGCATGCCCACAACTTCCTAAACCAAATGTCTTTGGAATGTGGTACAAAACCAGGGCACTGGGAGGAAACCCACTCAGACATGGGGAGAACGCACAGACTCCTTACAGACAGTGGCCACAATTGAACCCATGTCACTGGTGCTGTAATAGTGTTAAGCAAACCACTACACTACCACGCCTGCTTTTAAGCAACTGCCAAATAGATGTATAATAAAAATTTTGTTGCCATTGAAGTACTTAGTTTCCAGACTATTGCATATTTTCTAGTAATAAACTGTCTGCAGTCTAGAAGTCATTTTTGTTTATATACACACAATATGTTATACACTGTTTATTTTAATAAATCATTTGATATCATTATGGAACAAGCTCTAATTATTTGAAGCAGACTCACCCTCTTGGTAAAACAATGTTTCTATTCAATAACTTTTGTTATATTAAAAGGACAGTATTCCTTAGAATGACTAATTATATTTTATTGAAAAGGTGATGTTTCAAGCATTTTATTATTATAGAAGGGTGCATGCAAATGCTTAAAAAAATTCTTTTAAATGGTGATGCAACTCATTGAAACTTGTTGCCAGAATTCAAATTACAAAACATTTAAATTAAGCAAAGAGACGGCTGAGCTCCCAACAAAACAAAAATGGAGACAAAAAATTTACAAGTTTTCTACAAGCTTTCCTGTATTAAAATCACAATCTAGCTAGCATCTACACTTCCTGCTCCCTTGGGAAAGCAGCTAACGTAATCAAGGACCCCTTCACCCCAATCATTCTCTCTTCCCTCTCCTGTCACAAAGATACAAAAGCCTGAGAGCAGACTCAAGGACAACTTCTATCCAACTGTTATCAGACTCTCAAACGGACCTCTCATGAGCTAAAAGATGAACTTTTGATCTCTCCATCTACCTCATTGTGGCCCTTGCATTTATTCATCTACCTACACTGCATTTTCTCTGTAACTGCAACACTGTATTCTGCATTCTGTTTTCTTTTTACTAGCTCGAAGTAATCATGTATGGCATGATCTGTTTGGATGGCACACAAAACAAAAGCCTTTCACTGCATCTTGGTACATGTGACAAAAGTAAATCAATAAATAGTATTTGATAGACTGATATTACTCTGATATAGAGTTATGACTGTTAAATTCCATTTGAATAGATTAATCAAAGTCACTCCACATGATACACAACAATCATTGGTGTTTTATGCCTGGACTGGTTTACCAATTCTGCTCAACAGAAATCAATGTTTTTTTAAAGAAACATTGCCACCTCATAGTGCATTCTGGAAAATGACTTAATTGGCATACAGAACACGTTTATCCATTAGCATACACCCAGGAGCCTCAGCCCCACAAGTCTGTCCCTCCATTCAGTTAGATTACTAAAGCCTCAATAGCTTTTTGTGTGAGTAGTTTTCAAAATTTCTTCTCTCCTCAAAAAAAGAGTGCTTCCTGTTATCTCTTCTGTATTGAACAGCTTCAGTTTACCTTTTTTCTGAAAATACAAATCAGTAGAAATAGTTTAATAAATCCTTTAATTATTTTACATGTTAGATCAAAGAAATGCCTGTTTGTGATCATAATTTAACCTTCTCATCCATTGTATTATTGTATACTCCATCTCCTCAGGGGATTGCATCTTTCACAAATACAATTGCTAAACTGAACACAGACTGCAGATGGGGCCAAACTACAAAAATTATCATCATTAACTCTGTTTCTCTCTGTGCAGGTGCTACCTGACCTGCTGAGCACATCCAATATTTTCTGTTTTTATTTCCAATTTTCTGCTTCTGCAGTTCTTTTGCTTTGCAATAAGCTCATGCCCATTTGCATTCCAGTTCTATTGAGATAAAGGCCAACACTTCTTTCGTCTTTTAAAATAGTTTTTCTTCCTGCCACCAAGCCATCTTGATTTCTGAACACAGTCCCCCAAAATCTCTCTGCTCCTTCAGTTCCTAACTTCTCGTGGTTTAGAAAATACCCTAATCCCCACATTAAATTCCAACTTGCATAGTTTAGTAAATTTCCTCATTTATTAATTTCTCATTGTGACATTTAGAATTTACTAAATTGAAATCTCCTGTTATGTTAATAATTAGTTATAGAAAACCTACAACAAAAAAAACGAAATTTTCAAGTTGTGATCTAATAAATGTTAACCATCTTCTGAATAGTCAAGGACAAACTGGAAGACCTTGATAAAATTCAGCACTGGCTAAGAAAAAAATAAATTTTGTTTTTTTTCCCCCCAAAAATGGGTAATGCTGGCAAGCCCAATTTAATTACCATCCTAATTGCCCTCAGGAAGAAGCTGGTGAATTGCATCCTTGTACTAGTAAAGCAACTCCTACAGTACCGTTAGCAAGTAGTTCTTGGATTCAGGCCAAGAATTGAATAAGAAACTCTGCTTATTTCCATTCCAGGATAGCATGCCACTTGGAAGTGCGGCTCCCATGCACCTGCTGCCATCGTCTTTTTAGGAAGGAAAGGTCTGAGGTTTTTGGAGGCGCTGTTGAGGGAATCTTGAAGAGTTGCTGTCAAACATTCTGTAGATCGTAAACATTGCATTCACGATGCACTGGTGGAGGAGGGTGCGAACCATTACAGTACTGGATGGAGTTTGCTATCTCTGAGATGATGACATGCTTCAAGGGCTGTTCAAACTGCACTCATTTCTGCAAGTGGAATATTAAATTCTAAATGTTAAATTTTTTAAACATTTTTAAATTTTATTTACAGTGTGGTAACAGGCCCTTCTGGCCCAACGAGT
>JAUZTB010000033.1:24070363-24080693 GCA_034780895.1 Rhynchobatus australiae | reverse complement strand
CGACGGGAATTGAACCCCAATCGCTGGCTCTGTGATAGCGTTGCACTAACCACTACGCTACCATGCCGCCCAATCACACTCCTAACTGGTACCTTGAAGATGGTAGAGAGGCTCTGAGGAGTAACAAGGTGAAACATGCTGCAAGATATCCTGCCTCTGAATAGCTCTTGTAGTTATGCAACTTGTGTGACTCATCCAGCTAAGTATTCTGTCAGTGAATATCCTGGGATATTGATGGAGGAGGATTCAGTCAGGGTAATGCTGATGAATGTGAATGAAGGAAGGGAGTTAAATATTTCCTTTTTGGAGACAGCTATTCATTGGCTCATGTGTTATGCAACAGTACTTGCCATATCTACTGCTTTCCAACAAATGAAAAGATTCAAGGATCATATCGATAAATCTGAGAAAATACATTTTATCTGTAATAAACTAATTTAGTGACCATGCATACATCTTGTAGATCATTTGAACACCAGCTTACCAAGACAACATTACCAGATGTGCCAATGGCAATACAAATTGACTTCAATTTTATGGCAATTCCTTACACTGTTGCATGATTTCACATGAGCAATGGTTCTTATTTTCAAATATGTAGAAGAATTAATTTAAGACTGAAGTTCTCCTAGTTACTTAACCTTCAAAGATTTACTAGTGAAGAAATCGTGTCTGGTTGTTAAGCTGTACATATAATTTCAAGGGAGAATTTAACATTCCTCAAAACATATTTATCATCGACCTTTACACACAAAACCAAAATCACGTATATCTATGCTATCAAAGCACCACCGCTGTTCATTATTCATTTTTAAACCAAATACTCCCATAGATTCTGAATTTGTTCTCAAAGGGAACACAATAGCTATTACTGGTGTGTAATATTTTATGATGCAATTGGTTAAAGTTCAAGATGCAAATATTTGATTATTTCCAGTAAATGTGATCACATATTTAGGAATATCACAATCTTGTTTTCTTTAAAATAAAAAGCCAGAAATTAAAGGCAAATTGTAAAAGCAATGCATATTACATCCAAGTCTAGATACTGTCCAAATCCTACTTTAGGCAGGCATGGAATCATGCATATAAGTTAACCTTAAAGAAAGAGCAAGTCAGCCTATTTCACATTCATATTTCACACAACATAGAAGGATGCCATCTATGTTGGCTCACAGAGTCATCCCATTTCCCCAATTATTGTCTGGTAACCTATTCTCTTTCAAATACCCATCAATACAGACAGCACCTGAGCTCAGGAGGGAACCAGGTCCCTGGAGCAATGAGATTGCAGTGCTGAGCACTACATCACCATGATACAGAGGGAAGATCTGTGAAGTGGCTGTAGATAATGAATCAATGTAATTTTCCTGAAAAGTCCTGCACTTCCTCCTATCTTCTTGTAACATTGGAAGCCATTTGGCCCATCAAGTCGTGCTAGTTCTAATTTCCCTTGTAACTTGTTCTCCCCACACTCGCATGAACTTCTCTCATATTCTACCATTCACCTCCAAAGCAGGTACAATTTAAAGTGGCTGATTAACCTATCATCCAACTAGCATATCTTTAGAATTTGGGAGGAAACCAGAGCACCAGGAGGAAACCAGGATGAACATGCAAACACCTCACAGACAGCACCAGAAGTCAAGATTGAATCCAAGTCACTGATATTATCAGGCAGCAACCCTACTAGCTGTACGTGACACCTGAAAGAGTCATATAGTATGGAAACAGGCCCTTCAGCCCATGGAGTTAATGCTGACCATAAAGCACCCATTTACTCCAATTCTACAATTTACAGTGGCCAAGTAACCTACCAATCCAAGTGTTTGGCTTGTGGGAGGAAACTGAAGCACCCAGAGGAAAGCCACGCAGAACATACAAACTCTGCATGGACACCACCAGAACTTAGTAGTGAACCCAGATTGCTGGAGCTGTGAGACAACAGCTTAATCAGCTGTGACACATTATGCATGGGGTTAGATCATTTCCATGCCAACAATCTCCAACCATTTTAAAATGTTGGATTATTTCTAACAACTTATAACATTTCTTACAAATGATTTAACTCCAGCTACTTGAAGGTTTTCTTTACTGACATCTCCAAGACCTCCTTAATATTGTACATAGTAACATAAATGACATTCTGGCCAAGACATCTACTCACACCTTTCACTTCCCTTTCTAGATTTCTGTCTCCATCAGAAGAGACAGACTCACTACAAAACAACCCTTACATGCCCAGGCTTCCACACACATCTTGATCATACTTCCTCCCATCCTACCTCCTGTAAGTACGGTATTCAATTCTCCCAGATTTTCCATCTCTATTGTATCTGCTCCAACACCAAGACTTTCTGCGCAAGTGCCTTTGAAGTGTCTTCTTTTTCCATAATGTTGTTCCCCTCTGCCATAGTTGTCAGAGCTCTGCATCCCTGCCATCAGAGCCAGAAAGAGCAAGGAAAGTGTTCCTCAGGTCCTCATCTTCCACCCAACACATACTGCATTCAACAGATCAGCACTCCCAATTTATGCCCCACCAGACTCATCTTTCCCTCCACTCCCCTTTCAGCATTTCAAAGAACTGTTCTCTTTGAGACTCCCTGGTCCACTCTACCATCTCCAACTACAACTCCCCGCTTACAACACTTGCACATTCAATGGCAGGGGATGCAACTGTTGCCCTTTAACCACATTCCTGCCCACCACATTTGGTGTTCAGTCTGTGGTCTCTTCTCCATTGGAGTAACTAAATGTAGATTGGGTGACCACACTGTGTAGCAACAGCACCTGCATTCAGTCTGGGGGGGTAACATTGAGCTTGCAGTTCTCAGTCATTTTATTTCTACATCCCATTCCCACTCCGAGCTCCCTGAGGCCACCAGCACTATTCCAATGTGGCCTAACGTAAACTTGAGGAACAGTACGTCATCTTTTGTGAAGTCAGTATCAAATTCAGTCATTTCAAATAAATTGCTTTCTCTCTATGCATCAGTTTCTCTCTCCGCTGTGACTGCCTGAGATGCTGGCATTTCCATTAGTTCCAACATGGTCCTTTGGTTTGTTTTCTCCCTCTGAAAGCCTTCATTCATCTCTCAATCAGATGGCTTCATCAACAGCTTATCACCTGGCCTCGCCTTTTTAGAGATATACCCTTTGATCTCCCATCCTCCCTGCAATTTAAATCTAACATTTTCCCAGTTTTGAAATGGGGTCTTCCGCATGAAACATTAACACTGTTTCCCTTTCCACAGATACCACCTGACCTGCTGAATGCTTCCAGCGTTTTCTGTTTTTATTACTGCTTGCATAATGTCTCTCAGGACCAGAATAAACTAGATTCAGTTGCAAAATAAAGCAATCTGTATTCCATTATTATGTTCCAACTTTAACCTAAGGGCCCCACATTCACCAAATGAACATTTCCATTTCCCAAAGAAGCTAATTAAATGCCTCTGGGCAGGAATCCCAAATTTAAACCAAATTTTGGCAACCCAATCCTCTGTACTTTGAAAGCAATCTACAGTGCACTATAACGTTGCAGTAATACTGTTTATACTATTGTACAAGATTCTGAATTTTTAAGAGAGTTATTTTTAGCAACATACACACAAATATACAAATAGGACCCGAACATTTTGTCTCTTAAGCCACTCTAATTGAAGTAGACAAACACAAGGCTCTTGGGGTACAAATAAATTAAAGTTCTGAAGCAAAATTTATGAGGCCACTAAAAATAAAACAAATAAAGCTTGGGCCTGATGATTTTTAGAAGAAACTTTAAAGCACATACATTTGATCTGAATGGAACCTTGGTTAGCCACACTAGGAGAACTGTGCACAGATTTGGTCTATAAATAATGAAAGGTATACCAAGATAATATCACATGCAGTTCAAACCAGAACGAGGGAACATAAATATGAAAAACATTAATAAATCCAATAGGGAATTTGGATTTGGACCTTGATTCAAATGTGGAACCTGCTCCACAGGGAATAATTCAGACACACAGTATAGGTTATCCAGCTTCCCCTTGCAGCTGTAGAAAACTTTGGTTAGGCCACATTTGGAGTATTTTGTGCATTACATGAAAAGCATTTGGAGGCTTTGGAGAGGGTGCAGAAGAGGGTCATCAGGATGTTACCTGGATGAGGGAGCATTAACTATAAGGAGAGGATGGACAAACTTGGAGCATCTGAGGCTGAAGGGTGACCTGACAGAAATATATAAAATTATGACAAGTATAGATAGGGTAGGTAGAGGAGTCTTTATCCCAGGGTGGAAAGGTCAAATACTAGTGTGCATAGGTTTAAGGTGAGGGGGAAAATTTTAAAGATAATTTACAAAGCAAGTTTACTTTTACACAGAGTGGTAGGTGTATGGAACACACTGCTAGGGGATGAGGTGGAAGCAACTGCAATAGCAACATTTATGATGAATTTAGACAAGATACATAAACAGGCAAGGAATGGAGGGATATAGACCACATGTGGGCAGATGTGCATTTTAAATTGGTATCATGGTCAGCATGGACATCGTGGGGTGAAGAGCCTGTTCTTGTGTTTCTGTTTTATAATCATGAGAGAGAAACAAACATGCTGAAGTATTAAACATTGAGAGATCTGTTGGGATTAAATCGAGGAATAGGATAAAGATAACGTTCAGAAAAATTGAAGAGAAGGGCCTTTTTCTAAGCCACAAGTAATTTGTTTCTACTATAGTATTGTTGCACTTTATTACAAACTCTTGTAAAACTGCATGTAACCTATGGTGTGCATGCTGTAGATTATATAATCCAAGGAGATGGAATAAAGATGGGATAAAAATAGGGTGGCACGGTGGTGTAGCGGTAGCGCAATGCTATTACAGCGCCAACGATCGGGACTCAATTCCCGTCACTGTCTGTAAGGAGTTTGTACGTTCTCCTGTGTCTGCATGGGTTTCCTCCAGGTGCTCCGGTTTCCTCCCACATTCTAAAGACGTATGGGGAGGTTAATTTGGGGTTTAAAATGGGCAGTGCGGATTCGTTGGGCTGGAAGGGCCTGTTACCACACTGTAAATAAAATTTTAAAAAATTTAAATTTAAATTTTTTTTTAAAAGATCACAAACTAAGGTAAACAAATATTATACAAGACAAAATTCATCAACCATCTGATAGCAATGCAAATTTTAATATTTGCATGAACAACACACCAATATTTGCAATGAACATTTGCATGTGCAATGAACATGTTATATTTATAAATTACGTGTAATGCAATTGAATATCCAAAAACACCACCTGGAAGCACACATAAAACTGGCAATCCAGATTCCTTTATATCCAAAATTGTTACAACCCATGTTATTAAAGCCCAGAGTATCTAATAAACCAGAAGTCAGCCTTAAAAGATATTTCAGATTTTTCCATAAGTTCTTGGTCACACTGTAATCAAAGATAGAAGCAGTTCAAGAGAGCCATATGGGGAAATCACCCTTCTGTTCCACATAAGATTTGAGCTTTTATTAAAAATATATATATAGAAATGGTGACTGATTCTATTATTAACTGAGGTTGTATTTATAAAATAATGTTCAAATATCTTATGTAGTCATTTTTAAATCCAGATCTTCAAATGGATCCAGAAGTAAACTGGCTGTGCCTTTTTCCCCCAAAATAGATTCAAGCACCACCTTGTGGTAATGTACTGCAAGCACACTTGGGTCTCAATGAAATTGAACTCAAGATGAACAAATTTTGTTTTTAAAACTTTCAGTGATTCTATCATTATTGGAATCCTCTAGATCCCTCCACAGCATCAACCTTATCCTTGGTTAAATGAGCAGGTTGGTTTCTCTAAACCCAAAAGAAAGTTATCAAGAGGAAACAGAGAGGATGTGCAAAGTGATTCTCACTTCTTCTGCAACAAGGTACCCAATTCTGTACCAACAACGTGCCCCACCCAACCACCATGAGATGGCAACCAAGCTTGAGAACAAAGTTATAGAAGGACGTACATACTATTCCCCTTGCAGGATGTTGGTGAACAAGCCTTATGTACAAATCTTTTGTAAATGATACAGGAATTGTGAATAAAAATATAAATAAATTTTCAATAATGAATACAATTCAAGCAAGAATGTTCTATGTATTTACTGTTAATATCAAGCAAATAATATTTTGCAAGTTTGACTGGAAATTGAACCCTCAAAAGAATTGTTGATAATGATCCAAAGAAATGACCCCACTGAAAGGAATCATACGCTGAACTGAACAACTGGGTGCATTATGCAAATTATACATATTTCTTCCTTCATTATGGTTAGTGATAGGTGGGATGGGTGCATGTAGCAAAACTTGTGCTTGGGCCAATCATTTGTTCATGGGCTACCAACATCAGACAGGTAGCTGGAGTTTTCCCATGGATTTGGAGTGGTTGGGAGGGGTGGGGTTGTGGAGGGGGTGTGTGGGGGAAGTTTGGGAGTGTCCATGATAGGCTTTTAGGACTGAGAGGAAGTGTGGTCCAGTTGAAAACCTCTTTACTTCATGGTGTTTTACAAACTTGGTACAAGGTATTTGAACATTTTAAACTCACAGCCAACAATGATGAAGTGTTGATCAAAAGAACATTTAAGAGTTTAAGAATTGGATTACTCATAACAAATGCAACTCTGTTAGCATATAAATCTACATGTTTGGATAAATAAAACTATATGATTGACACAACTGTCAAGCGTGACTGATTAGGACAATCAGTTGCTGACCTTGCACAACTGAAATCAATCAGCTGTTAGATAGGATAAAACAGAGGATCAGATCTTCTTGGAAAAGTGATGGCAAGTTCATAGCATATGCCATTACTATCTCGCAAATTGGCCAATCAGTTCAAGTGAAAAAATGCTTTAAGTTACAAATTTCTCAAACTTCTGAACCATTTGCTGCACTTCTCCATTATCCTTGCATAAATGGCAGCTCACCTTCACCTTTCAGGTTTTGAAGAA
Organism: Rhynchobatus australiae; assembly: GCA_034780895.1. NCBI lineage: Eukaryota > Metazoa > Chordata > Chondrichthyes > Rhinopristiformes > Rhynchobatidae > Rhynchobatus > Rhynchobatus australiae. Next base: position 24,073,710 of record JAUZTB010000033.1, on the reverse strand, counting down.
TTTTAACTTTAAACCTGAATTACACTCACCACAAAAAAAAAGTTCAAACTTGGCCTTGACGTCTTAAGTGTCCTTCCAATGAGTGAAGATTGTGACTTCAAAACTAAGTAAAGAATCTGGCCTAAAGAGGAAATGATTTAAATGGTTGAACCCAAAATGTTTTAATTTTTATACCTTTTTCTAATCTTTCCTTTTAACCCTGTTTTTCTCTTTTAATTCAATCTTTCTATTTTCTGTACTCAATTTGATTCACACCTGTGCTCTTTCTCTATTGCTACTCTATTTCTTTTTAAATTGCTACTTTTCATCATTCACATGCCCAGTCACTGATGTCGCACATGCTCTGCTGCTTTCACCACATTTCAGACTGTGCTTTCAGCAAGTTACAACACAAAAAATTGCAAAATAAAGTCTAACAAATGATAAGTCACAGAATGTCCACTCCAAATTTGGCCCAAAGTTATATATTTTGACAGGGGAATATAACTAACAGGAAAAGAACTGTTCCAGTGGCATTTGGCTGAATTACTGTACTTGTTTGTAGAGCAAAGAAAGCAATTCAAGAACTTAAAGTAATTATTTAATAAGATCCTCCTTAAAAAAACCACAAGAACTTAAGTAGGTCATAGATGTTACCTATAATGTGACAAAATGATATAGAAACCAGCACTAGCATGGGCTGTTCGGCTGTCAAAGGTTTACATTGTAACCACAATCACCATGTACAAAAAGAAATGCTTCTTTATAATTATCTATGAATAAAATCAAGTTAGTTTCCTGTGGGACTGAACTGATTATCACATTTCCTTTAAAAATAACCCACAATCAAGTAAGAGGTTATAGCTAGGCATTCCAGTTGTTCCCAGACAAACTGCTGCTTTGTTTCAGATTCAGGAATGCAAGAGTCCTGTGAAAACTGGCTGCCCATGTATGGGCAGATAGCAGTACATGAAGCGGTTCTGCTCTGCCGACTGGACAATGACCCTCTAATACACAAGTTTAACTGTACATTTAAAAGTCTTGAAGAATGAGAGTGGTCAAAATAAATAGAGCATAACAACTGCATGAATCTTAACTTCAAACATGAAACAACTATATGTACTTCTTTCTGCAAGTGTGGATTTCCATAACATACTGTTCTGTACAATGAAACAAGTTACCATAATTTAACTTGATAGGCATATGAACTAGCTATAATTTCTCTTCCTATGAACAAACACAAAACAATTTCCTCCACTGGATCTACTGCTGTGCTAAAACCTACCACTTCTCTACTACCTCTGTGGTTAGTTTCGTTAAGTATCGGAAACCCTTTATATTGTCATCATTCTTTGCAAAACTTAATTTTCCTTTTCAAGACTCGAAGATTTAAATCATTCTTAACTTCAGTAACACTCAGAATGATGACATCCTTCCAATTTTAACTTTTATGTCCAGTAATCACTGCAATATACTTAAATTCTCTAACAAGTACAGAAACGTTTCCCATCATGAAGAAATGCACATTGCTTGAAGAAACAGGAAGTTAGAACAATTCAGTACAAACCAGCAATAGCTCATCAGCAAAAAAAATATGCATTAAAATAGCTGATTTTTTATGTTCTTCAGTAACCATGGACGAAAAGACCACTTGCTTAAAGCACTATAAAAATCAATACATATTGAATCTCTGGCGACTAAAAAGGTGAAACTGTCAAACCAAAAAAATTGTAAATTAAATTAAGAATTATTTGCTATTGTAACAATGAGTGCGACTTGATGTTACATTTTCAGACAGCCAGTGCCCTCTGCTGGACCTGCTTATGTACAGACAACTGAAGAGCAAAAGTGAAAAATTGATTTCTGCTTTGGAAAATTGATTATATTCTAGTTATTTATTCACACCTATGAATTGGTCAAATACAATATGCAGATCAAGGTAAGATCTTAATATTTTGCAGTATTTGCGCTGAAATTTTGCAGAAAGGAATAAGATGAACACTCAAACCTTCAATGTCTTTCTATTGTTTTGTGCTTGGCATCAATTTACATGATTACAAACAAGGGGCTTTGTCCATTTAAAACAAAACAAGACCTCTTAATCTACAAATGCATTATACACAATGGTTGTGAAATTCATTAAGAATCTGAAACCCTGCTTAGATTGAAGAACCCAATTTTATTGTTGTAATTCAAATTAAATGTTTCACTGGCGAGATAACAACAGGCAATATTATTGTCAAATAATGTCAGCAGTAAGGCACACAAACTTATCATTTCAGTCTTTGAAATAAATGGTTTATATCTCAATGGATTTATTTATAGCATTTCAACTTGAAATTAGAATAGGAGTCACCACCAAACACGTCTCCATAAGTTGGTTCAAGTCTAGTTTTTTTCCTTCCTCCAGAGATGGAACAGCTCTCATGCTACCATAAGGCATAGGAGCAGAATGAAGCTATTTGGCACATTGAGTCTGCTCCACCATTTGATCATGGCTGATTTATTTTTCCCTCTCAACCCCTGCTTTAAATATACCCAATGACGGCCTCCAAAGCTGTCTGTGGCAATGAATGAAAGCCACCCTCTGGCTTGAGAAATTCCTCCTCATGTCTGTTCTAAAAGGACATCCCTCTATTCTGAGGCCGTGCCCTCTTGTCCTAGACTCTCTCACTATTGGAAACATCCTCTCCACATCACTCAATCCAGCCCTTTCAATAGTCAGTAGGTTTCGATGAGATACCCCCCTCATCCTTCTGAACTCCAAGTACAGACCCAGAGCTATCAAATGCTCCTCATACATTAACCCTTTCATCCCCAGGATGATTCTCTCAAACTTCCTCTGGACCCTCTCCAACATCAGCATATCCTTTCTTAGATATGGGGCCCAAGACTCCTCACAATACTCCAAATGTGGTCTGACCAACACCTTATAAAGCTTCATCATTACATCCTTGCTTTTATATCCTAGTCCTCTCAAAATGAATGCTAACATTGCATTTCCCTTCCTTACTACCGACTCAACTTGCAAGTTAACCTTTAGGGAATCTTGCACAAGGACTCCCAAGTCCCTTTGCACTTCCAATTAATGAATTCACTCCCCATTTAGAAAATATTCTACACCTTTATTCCTTCTACCAAAGTGCACAACTGTACACTTCCCTATACTGTATCCCATCTACCACTTCTTGGCCATTCTCCCAACCTGTCCAAGTCCTTCTACAGACTCCTTGCTTCCTCAACACTGCCTGCCCCTCCAGCTACCTTTACATCATCTGCAGACTTGGCCACAAAGCCATCAATTCCATCATCCAGATCATTAACAATATAACGTGAAAAGTAGCGGACCAAACACCAACCATTGTGGA
>JAUZTB010000033.1:23900471-23911019 GCA_034780895.1 Rhynchobatus australiae | reverse complement strand
GCTGTCATATATGCACAGATGTGCCTGAAGCAGTTTTAACTATTGTATTCTTGTTTTTTTTACATTTGTTCTGTTTTTACAGCTATTCACAGAGCACCATCTGATTCCTGTAAATTAGCTACATTTTCAATAGAAGTTGCTGTCCACTGTGAGAACTGACTTCCGTGCTCGTCTGCTCCTTGCACAGTTGTGAAGAAGCATAGGATCCCAGGACAACCAAACTTTTTATTCCCATATTTGGTCAATGCAGCAACAATTACACAATCCAAAAAACAGCTTGGACAATATAAAACCGGGTTGGAGTGAAAGTCTAAAGCCAGGACTCAGAAATTCAGAACCCCAGAGAATAAATGATGTTGCAAACATTGGCACTTAGATGAAGCCTGACCACACTCACCTCCTACTGCAATTGACATGTTCTTGTTTGATTTATATTTTGTTGTCAATTAAAAAGAAGTTGTACCTCTAAGGTGCTCTTTTAAATATACAGTACAAGATGTGAATTTGAATATTTGTTTTTTGTAATTTTATAATCCATTCTTATTCATAATAGTCTAAAAAAAGTACAGAATTGATTAAAACTGCTAGTTCTGCCAGATTTGAGCAATTAAATCATAAAATAGTTTCATACAGGCTGAATAAAAAAGATTATCCCAATTGTATCGAGACATAGGTAGGTCTAATTGTCCGGTTTACAGTTATGTTCGCATCCATTTAGTGCCGAGAGTGGAATGGTTATTTTTTATATTTACTTCTCGCATAATACAGTGAACCATGATTTTTTACAGATATTTAATTATGGTTGTGGCGTCCTATCACCCAAGCAGCAAATGGCAATTATCGTTTCTTTTCTTCGAATAACATAAAAGGTATAGGGTATGTTGGAAGCAGGTTTAAATACCTTCCACTCCAGCGAAATGCTTAATCACAAGCATGGCATATATCAAATGCAGTAAGTGCTGTGATTTATGGAACAATTATCACTGAAACGATTGCAGAGGAGTGTGGTTTATTTTGAAAGAACTACAATAATGTTATCTAGTTAATTTAAAGGGATGGTCACAAACATGTGTTGGAAATTGTATTGAATTGAATTGGCCAGGAGAAAGTAGAACATGGAAGTGTAAGACCAAGATCTATGACCACCACTGAGTGACAGGAAATAATGACCTGTTTCTCTGCATGGAAGAACAATGGCCTCAGTGCAGTATGACATAAGAAACTAGAACAATATAGAGGAGTATGCATTCAGTTAGTCTTCAGAAGATGAAAGAACAATTGACATTTATAGGTCCAAGTTTTTTTTAAGTAGAAGTATCAAGGGAAGAAGAGCAAATCCAGTTAAATATTTTTGATTGGTTCTCTTTTGTTGGAGATGGTCAGTGCCGAACACTTTTGTGGCATGAATGGTTTTATCTGCAGCTTTTATGCTTTTCAACCATTCTTAACACATCCCCTTGTGGCTCTCTCCCTTTCCTCACCCATATGTCTTTCTTTGCTCTTTCTGGTTTGCCTCATTCAAATCTGTTGTAGGTTTAGCTAATACACCAATGTTTCTTAAATTGTAAATTATATTGTGGCGACTTACCGTTCACAAACCGGCTCCCACGATCGCGAGCATCGTCGGAGGCCCCGACACAAGATGGCGTGGGGCACTCCTTCTTCATTGGGCTAGTGGAGCCCGCGCGCAGGCAAGTCATGTGACCCATGCGTGACATCAGCGCGGGATCTGTGTTTATTAAAGGGGCAGCGCACCCCAGTCGTTCATTCGACTCTTGGACTTCAAACAAGTGTCTTGTATCTTTATTCAGTGTAGCTAGCCGCTACAATATCTTAAATTATAAATAAAAATATACTTATAGCAATGTATCTCCTCCAGTTTCCTTATTTCCCCTTCCCTTTCAATCAATGATACACAGAACCACACCACTTGTTTCTACAGCCTCATAGCCCATTTGGTACCAATCTTGCCTCTGAGTCTGAAGGCTGTGGCTTCAAGACACCTCCAGAAAACTGAGAACAAAGTCTAGTCTATTACACTAGAGGCAGACAATTCTGGATCCGATGTCAAACCAAGGACCATCTGGTCTCTCAAGTAGAAACAATCCCTATGTTCAAGTCCAGAGGAGTTAGTGCTGGTGGTCTGATAGCTGGGCTGGTGTTGACAGTCCTCCTGGGGTTGCACCGATGGCCAACTTCTTGGAGAAGAGTGAGGAAAGCAGGGAGCAGACTCCTGTTTCACAGGATTTGTCAGCCTCTCAGCCCCGGCTCTGCAGGTTGAACCAATGGTAGTGCAGTCTGGGTGCCAGCAGATTGTTGCTCCTTAGTCCACCCGGTTGCCTGATCTGCAGGTTCAAGCCATTGATGTAACACTCCACGAGGTCAGCAACTGTCCCCCCACCACTGGCTCGCAGGTAGTGCGCTCAACCAGGCCCTATAGCTAGCCATGCTGGACTGATCCATGCTGGACTGGACTTCAATTGGCTGTGGCAGCAATCCAGCCCATCTAGAGCGAGAACTTCTCTTGGGTCATCAAGGACACTGTGAGGACTTAAAAGTAGATGGAAGCAGCCTTCCAGCCCCCAGTCTACAGCCACACAGGTCACAGCTCAGACAATCTTCATGCCAATACTGATCAATGGCTTTCAGGAAATAACGATCTCCAATATTCTGCTGACAACCCCCACATGTTAATAACGAAGGTGGCATCTGTAGAACCTCATCCACTGGCTCTCTGTAAAGAAGCAATTGAAGTTAGAGGCAATTTGTATTAAAGTCTGAGCAAAGTATTGAGAGCCCTAAAAGTCATTCAGTAAGAATTGAGAAAATTAGCCTTTGGTCTTAATATTCTTGGGCTAGACTAATCAGCTGAGTTAGTGGAAGGAATACTACAAGCTGACACTCATGTTAAGGAGGCAAAGATGAGATAGGGGTTCTGATAGTTATCCAGTTCTCAGTGTGTTCAAGAGAAAGAGCATAATTGGTCGTGGTGAAATCAGTGGAGACTTCAAGGCTTATTGAGTAAAACTCCAATAATCTGGTATCTGGCTCACCCATTAGTTCAGAGTTGGGGATCCAGACTGCGAGTGGGGTGTGTAGCCAGAGCTGACATCAAACACCAGGGCAAATCTAAAACATGCAAGCTGAATTCACTAGGTTCTATTTTCAACTCCCTTTAAGCTCAATGGGTATGTTGGAAAATTTATTGTACGACTGTGTAATACAAATAATGCAAAGTGTGTCAGGCATTAATAGAAGAAAGATCCAATAGTCTGAAAAATCTGCTCGTCCGACATCAAAATGCAGAGGTTGCTGGATTTTTAGAGTTTTACTGTGTGTGGTTAAGTAGACATTTCAGAGTAGGTACAATCAAGTGTTGCTGTATTATGCTCAACTGAAATGTTGGAAGTAAGCAATCAATATTCAAAAGCTCTCAACACAAGGTTAAAGAAGACTAATGAGCCCATGTTGGAGTGCATGTTCCACAAACTTTCCATCCTCCAACACCATCAGTATAACCTTTATATCTTTCTTCCTCATATGCTCCCCAGCACCTGCTCGCCACAATCTTAGTGTCACTTCTAGGTAAAGAAATTTCTTTCAAATTTTCTTTTTTATAACACCATACTCAAAAGGAATGCAGTGCTCTTTGTCCAGGTTCATTCTGCGCAGCTGTGTAATACAGGACTCTGCTCTATGGGCTGTTCCCAAGGATGTTCCAAGACAAACATCAACTGGTGCTGGAAGATCATTAACTCAGTGAAAGATTCCCTTTGGCCTGCCCCAAACTTGTTTGCCTTCCAGATCAAGGATATGTCCACAACCAAATGCTGCGAACTGGCAGCTCCTAAAATGTACGAGTATGCATTGAGGGATGCACTGAAGCTTGGTGTGGCCATCACAAAGGCTTTGTGGGAAAAGACCACAGTCCTGGGTCCTGTTACCATTAGACACAAGGCTGTCAGAGATCTTCCTGCACACTATGGCACATTTCTGGTCGGGATGATTCACCAATCCCAGAGAAGATTGGTGATGGCCTTGGACAGAATCTTATTATCCACATTTAACAATGAGACAAGTTGCAGTTTCTGATCTCTTTCCTCTCTCCCTTTACATTAAATGAGGGTGATGATGCCCTTCCTCATAGATTCTGACATGCTGCCAACAGGAAACATAGTATTGTGCACTTCCAGCAAGTTTGGGCCCAAGTAGTCTCACAGAGCCAAATATAACTTACTTGGTAAGCCATTGCTTCTGGGAATTTTCTTTCTCCCAAGAGGCTTAAATTCGCTTGGCAGAATGCCTCATCACCAGAATTTTCAAACTAGATCTGCTTAGCCAGTGGTGACTATCAATCCCACTGCTGCCCTCTAGTTGGTTGCAGTACAGATGAGACCGTCATCCACTTCCTTGTAGGCAGTGTGTGTATCAAGAAGGTCTGGAGAGGGAGGCATGGTGTTTGTTGAGGTTCATCCTGAGAAGCTGTGTAACTTGCTGATCTTCCAGTGCAAGGTGTTTGTAACTGAATACAGGAGAATGGCGTACTCTGAGGTGCAGGACTACATGCTGAGGGATGCACTGAAGCTTGGTGTAGCCATTGCAAAAGGCTCTGTGTGAAAGGCTGCAAGATAGGCATCTCCTGCAACAGAACATCAAGGGGCTGGGGCCTGTGTAATAACCTTGATCACTGATGAAATGTATAGGAAGGTAAAATTGCTCCAGGTTGACCTAATATCAAAATTGCAAGCAAATGTAAAGATATGTTAACTGGATGGAATGGCAAAGGATAGCTTCCATTGTAATATGGCAAATATTATAAAAGTCCATTTTTGAAAAACAAATAAAGCAATGTTGGCCACTGAGCTGCCTTTTCTCATCACTGTGCTACGAGAAAGGTTTGCATTTGCCTTTTGCGAATTCACCCCACCCACCTCCTCCAACCGCTTACCATGTCAACATTCTTGTGAAGGATTTGTTAAGTGGAAGTCATTCTTGACTGAGGGTAAATGAGGGCAGTGTATTTGATGTGGTCATCATGGATTTCAGTAAGATTTTTCAAAAATCCCATATAGCAAGTTGGTCAAAAAATTAAAGAGGTGCATGATATCCAAGCAACAGTGACAAATTGGATCCAAAATTGGTCCTTTTTCATCTAGAGTCAGTACTTTATTCTTTTTATTATACATGTTAATAAATCAGACTTAATATAGGGGACTGGTAAATAACATGGATGATAGGGAGGAGAAAAGTTTGACTTAAGGACATGGAGCTTAGTGGCATGGTAGTGTAGCGGTTAGTGCCAGCTATCAGGGTTCAATTCCTGCTCTCTGTAAGGAGTTTGTATGTTCTCCCCGTGTCTATATAGGTTTCCTCCGGGTGCTCCGATTTCCTCCCACATTTCAAAGACGTACGGGTAGGTTAACATGGGTTTAAAATGGGCGGCGCGGACTCATTGGGCCAGGACGACCTGTTACCATGCTGTATAAATAAAGTTTTTAAGGTTACAAGTGGAATTGAATCGAGAGAAGTGCATCTGGGGAGGTGCAAGATAATATACAATAAATCATATACAAGTAGGGTGGAGTAATATGAGCAGACCTTTTTCAAATCCCTTTCAATAACCTTTGAATATAGAGGAGCAGAGCTGACGACATAATAATCTTTTTTTAAAATCTAAGAAATATCAGTTCAGTTTATTTTTCTTTGAAGTTTTTGGTTTGCATTTGTCTATTTTTTTTTATTTGTTTTTTTTTCTTTTCATATAATCAAATTTCTTTTCAAATTTCTTTTCTGCAATATGTCCATTTAGCAAGAGAGCGAGAGGTCTAGATGACATATTTTACTCCTTGTGAGTATAAATATTAACTGTTATGTATATTAAATTGAAATTCAATAAAAAGATTGAAAAAGAAAGAAGGTTTGAGTACCGAGAGACCTTGGGATGCAGACTCAAATCCTTAAGATTACAGGTCAGTAATATTTTCAAAAGGCATACGGGATGCTTTCCTTTCAGGCATATAATACAAGAGCAGGAGGTCTGCTAGAAATATATAGAACATTAGTTAAGCCACAGATTCAGTACTACATTCAGATTGCAGGAAAGATGTCATTGCACTGAAGAGGGTATGGGGGAAATTTAGAAAATGTTAGCAGGACTGGAACATGTTAACCATGGGGATTGTTCTCTTTGGAACAGGGGGTTGCTGAGGGGAGACATAATTGAGGTATAAAATTATGAGGAGCCTAGACAGTGTAAATAGGAAGCACCCATTTTCCCTAAACGAGGGGTTTAAAAAATCTGAAGGCAGAAATTTAAAATGATTGGTAGAATGATTAGAGGGCAAATGAAAAGAAAACAAAAGTCACCCAGTGGGTGCTAATGTTCTGAAATGAATGCAAGAAGAATGTTGAGAGGCAGAAACCCTCACCTCATTTAAAACAAAATTTAGAGGTGAATGTGAAGTGACATCACCTGCAAGGTTATGGATCAAGTGCTGGAAAGTGGGATTAGGTTGGGTAGCACTTTCTTGACCAGCAGATGCATGATGGCCCCAAAGGCCTCCTCTATTGTAAACTTTCTATGATTCTACATGTCATTGGTACTATTCTCTTAATGAATCATAAAAGTATTGGCTGATTGACAGAATTACACAGGTCCTCTCCAGGTTATGGTTCCATCCCTGTGACTTGTTCATAACCCAGACAGCTCGCAAGTCAGAAATGCAGCTGTGAATGGAGTTCCCAAGCAGCCAAAGATGCCTGCAGCCCCGCAATAGCTGGCAAATCCATCTTGCTGGCCTCCCAAATGGCTGTGTGGAGGTACAGGTTGTACACATGTTGGGCCTTCGTAATCCAGGGAGGACCTGTTAATAGATTTGAAGTGGCATAACAATGTTCAATAAGGCCAGCAGGGGGATCTCTGGTCTAGGTTTACAGCATTTGGGAAAGGCCAACATTTGGTAAATTTAAATAATTTTCGAAAATATTTGTTCAATATATCCCTGTTTAGCCATTTTAAGATTTCTTTTTTTAGAAAGTGACTTCTGAATATTTTAGGGTTTTGGCTATGCATTTTCCCACACTGTAGCACAGTAAATTGGCAGTGAAATGATTTTCCAAATAATGTTCAGACTTAGAGAGAAAAACAAAATATTGTCAACATGGCTAATCATCCCAAATTTATGAAGATAACTCAAAGGAAAATTGCAACAAAGCACCAGAAGGCAAAATGGGTATACACTTAGTTAATAAATGTCAGTTTAATGATTGTGGAATGTGTACTTTTGTGAAGAAAGGGTGCATGTTCAGATATTAAAATGGTAGGAATGTATTTTTAGTGACTGACACTACATGTACCCTGTGGTACCACTGGCATGCCCATTGTACTCCTTACTGTTCAATTGCATTTACTCTCAGGAGGGGAATACAAGGTCGAGCCAATACTAAACGATCTGTCTAACAATAGCAATTAGAAAGAAATGAATCTTGGCATATACAATCACAAATCATGATATGTAGCAATGCTCAATATTTAAAAACACCCACCAAAGGGTCTGGTTGCATTAACAAACTACTGGATTACCACATTAAACTCATCTGCTTTACTAATGTCCTGGGAAGAAAATCCACCATTCTTACCGGGTCTAACTATGTGCAATTATAGATCCATCAATGTAGCTAACTTTTAATTACTTCCACAGCTTAGAGGCAATTGGGGATGGATAACAAATGCTGCATTTCCAGTGATATCCACATTCTGTGAATTAATACATTTTAAAAATTAACAGAAACATCATCTCACTGTCCATCCGACATGCAGGGGAGTACAAAACTTGGGAGGCCACAACTGTGAATTAGACCCTTATAAATTTAAAGAGGGAGTGCTAGAAGAATGTCTGACACAGTGGTAAGAATATGCTGTAATAGTCGAGACCGTTGCAAGTACACAAGGAAGAAAGATATGGAAATTGGATTAGATGAAGAGTGGAAAAGCAGTGAACCAGATGGTCTGTGAAATGGATAGTGGTTATGTTTTGGTGAAACTTGCATGTTCCTATACAGGATCCAAATTGCAACTGCCCTTATTGCTTGCCTTTCATTTTGCACTTTAAGTTTATCTTACGTTGCTTGTGATCTGTCTCATTATCAGTTGTTGATCAGATATGATGTGAATTCAGTTAATTCACTGTAGCCCAAAGTTATTCTGCTGAAAATGTTATGATTTGTATGATTGATGTACATATATGATATCCTGGTAATGGGTATCACTGACCTGGACAGAACTGAGGCAGCTTCATTAGACTCAACTATTCTTTTAATATTAATGAAAATCTGTGATTTTAAACAACTTCCTTCTGGCCAACGTTAAACAGAAAGGAAAATTAACTCAAACAGGGAGGCTGAAGGGCCATGGGTTCTGTTTACTGGAAATGGACATGTGTTAGGTGACTTATGGACATCCCAAAGCAGCTCACTAACAAAGGAACTTGCAACTTCATGCCCTTCTCAATGAGTCCAGCATGTGGGAAAGGTATAGGGTGGGGAAGGGGGGCAGATGTGGTAGTGGGGGAGGGTTGAGGCAAAGAGAAAGAATTGGAAAGAGATGATGGGAATGACCATGGAGTGACTGGCAATAGTATTCTTCATTGCAGTGGTCAGGAAGTAGCAGGAGTGCTCCTGTTTCTTGACAGCAGTCTCAGCAATTGCTATTGACAGCTGGTTAATCCATGAAGGGATCAGATTTTCCATCTGGTGTAGCCCAAGGGCAGGGAATTCTCGCAGCATACAAGGCAGCAATCTTCTTCCAATCAAACACTGGTAAAAATAGCCAAAACAAACTGCCATTTATTTAATTTGCTGTTTTTGGGAACTGTACTTCAAAGCCATTAAATGGCTACACCTGCTTTAGGGCGTGAGTGTGACGATGAAATGCAAATCCTTGCTACTTCAGTGTGCTGTGATGAAACAGCTGTATAAACATTTAATATTTATTTTATTAGTCACGTGTACATCGAAACACACAGTGAAATGAGTCTTTTTGCATAGAATCTGCTGGGGGCAGCCTGCAAATGTCGCCACACTTCTGGTGCCAACATAGTATGCCCAAAACTTTCTAACCTGTACGTCTTTGGAATGTGGGAGGAAACCCACACAGACACGGAGAGAATGTACAAACTCCTTACAGACAGCGGCAGAATTGAACCCGGGTCACTGGTGCTGTAATAGCGTTACACTACCATGCCACTACACCACAGTGCCACCAAAGGTTGAGGCTCCATGGATGATTCCTTCTAGATGTTGAATAACCTCTGCCATTTTTGTTTCTATCATTAATAATGAACTGTAGAGTCAGTTCAAAAATCCATTAAATTTAACAATATAAATCATTTCTAATTAAATTCATCTTTTATTTGAGTGACCAAAGAAAGCATTATAACATTTGTATGCACACTTCCTGTTACCTTGCATTACTAACCTTAGGATTGTGCAAAGTTGAAAAATGTACTATTTACAATGGAAGTTGCTTCAAATGGTATTTCACATACATAGATGCCATTACCCAACATTCATAACTGCCTTCAGCAAGTGTACATTGCTACAGCTACAATGTCACCACTGTTCCAACACTGGTGGTTTGCTGTGCCAAGATTAGAACATCAATTTCTTGAATTTGGTAAGTGGAAGAATCCAGTAATACAAATAACCCAATGTTCTAATTTGGTGAGAGGAAACAGGCCCATGGTACAAATAACCCCTTCCTCCAGTCACTGAAAAGAGGTACTGAAACTCCAGAGGCTATTTTTGCTGCAATGATAAAAAATTCCGCAGCAGTATGAGATAGCTCATACCTGACAACATTTAGTCATTACTTGGGAAAACAGCCTCACACCCTGATGTACGTTTGGTATTTTTGACTGCTAAACAACATTCAACCCAACTGGTCCTTGTCAGCTCCCAAAAGAGCAATTCCATCAGTCACATTCTTTATAATCTTCCTTACAGCCCTCTCTCTCACACACACACACACCCATCATCTCCCCTTTGATTCTTCTGCCACTTATCTACCCTAATTACAGTAGCCAACTAACCTACCTTTATGTCTCTGGGATATGGGATGAAAGTGAAGCATCCAGCAGAAACCCATATGGTCACAGAGAGCATGCAAACTCCACACCGGCAGCATCCAAGGTCCGGATCAAACCAGTGTCGCTGGACCTTTACCTTTCGTGTACTTCAAAAAAAATTTGGATTTTCTTTGTCTGCTGGTATTTTTTTCCCTACCCTCTTTGCTTTGTTAATGTCCTTTTTAATTTCACCCCTGCAGTTTCTATATTCTTCTAGGCTTCCTGCAGTTTTAAGCCCCTAGTGTCCGATAACTTCCCGATGTTTGCCTCATCTTACCCTCTATGTACCTTGTCAGCTAGGAGCTCCTGATTTGGCAGCCTACCTCTTCTCTTTGGGGGTGTTGGGGGGGGGGGAGGGAAGAAAGAGGATGTATTCCTTGAACTCTTTGAATGTCCTGCATGAATTCATCCCATTGCAGAGGCA
>JAUZTB010000033.1:23724856-23754533 GCA_034780895.1 Rhynchobatus australiae | reverse complement strand
TGGTTTTCCTGGTTCCTTTTACCCCTCTGCACAAATCATATCACAGGAAGATTAGGACTTGTAACTACAGAACAAACGTCTAATAGTTGATAGTTATATTTGGGCAAGTGTAGCTAATGGGACCACCTTCCTGAGTCAGAGTTGACTCCATGCCAACCAAGATGCCTCATCCAAGCTAGTCCCATTTGCCAATGTTTGGCCCATAACCTTCTGAACCTTTCCAATTCATGTACCTGTTCACCTGTCTTTAAAAAGGTGTTATTGTAACTGCCTCAACCACTTCCTCTCGTAGCTCATTCCACATCTATACCGACCTTTGTGTAAAAAAAAAAGTTGCCCCTCAAGTTCCTATTAAATCTTTCCCCTCTCACCTTAAACTATGCCCTCTAGTTATAAGAAATCTTGTATCTTATTCCCCAACTCTGGGAGAAAAAGGTCTGTGCATTCACCTGATCTATGCCCCTGATTGTCATTTGATTGAACTTTTCAAGGCATTTCACGCCCCATGAATTCTTGACCCAATCAGAGATTGAGAGAAGATTAATTTGTATCATGCTCTATTCACACACCAGTAAACCAAATGTGATGAGAACGTTCTTTACCTCCTTTCTTCTTTCTCCCCACCCCACTTCCCCAGTCTGCCACCAGGTGATAAAGGTGGCTTTACTCCTTCATTTATCTTAAATGTATCTATTATTGCCAGCAAAATATTTGCAATTTTGTTGGTTATCACAATTTAGTCACAGAGTGCCATATTCAAATGCAAATCATGCTTCACAAGACATCAACTTTAATATTGTAATACAATATTTTCATAGTGTCAGTTGTGGCTCATTTACTAGAAGGGTTTAGGGCAAGTCCCATTCCAGGTACTTCAGAGCCAAGGAGTTATTTGCAGTGTCCAAGCCACTGGTCATTTTCACTTCATTTGTCAGAATTTGTCAAGTTCAAATTGTCTCTCTTCACGTACTCCATTAGTACTTTGACAATAAAGTGCTTTGGATGTTCTGACAGGGACATGTGTTATATAAATACGTCCTTCTAGAAAACATTAAAATGTCAGAGAATTCTTTGAACATGCAGTGTATTGAGCTGTCCTGTACTGAACCTTTTTGTGTGCTTTCATGACATCCATCAATTTTTTTCCTGTGACGTTCAGGAAAGAGTAATGATTACATACTGTTAGACAGTATTCACTTAGCATAATAGATGCTCTTTGCAATACATTTTAAATTCTTTGGAGATCGGTTCTGTTCAAGTAATTTGTTTACTGTCTTTATCTTCTGATATTTTAACCCCAAAATTCAGGCTACTGTTTTTTAATGCATATGTTATCAGGTTACAGTAGGGTCTGTTCTTAAATTTTTCTTTCTTTCCTAATTTCTTTTTAAAAAGGTGTTTAATATGAATGCACCAGTGCCTCCTGCCAGTGACCCAGACACACTCAAACAACAGAGTCCCTATCAGGCCAGCTACAGCCAAGGTTTCAGTAGCCAGCCTCAGCATCAGGTGGAGCAATCTGAATTGCAGCAGGAAACGCTTGCAACTGGTAGGATGCTCTTCCATAAAACCGATATGTGTACTGTTTTCACCTTTCTCTTTCAAATGTAGTGAAGTAATTGTGGCTTTAATTTTATAATGCTGTTAAAATCTAAGTTACTTTTCTTTTATTTGGGAGGAATAAAGTTGTGGAACTCTGGGCACATTAAATGTAAATGCAACCAGCAGCAATTTTAGACTGTTTCCTATTCATGTATTTTCAGAGTTCCATTTTTAATCATACTTCAGTTCAGTACATGGCACGTGTATTTGCAATTTTGCCTGAATCTTGGAAATGTATCATGGAACCTTGCCGTGCTTTATTAAAAAAATCAGTAAACTATTCACTTTCATGTTTTAGAATTGGCTAAATTAGAGTTTTGATTTGCAAATGCACTGTTGTTTTTGGTTATTTCCTTTGGAACGTTAGGCAGTATCCAGATTATGACACCTGGGAAAGAGCAGCTTTTTGTTGTCACAGATTTAACCTTTGACACCAAATGCTATTGCTAGAAATTGAAAGAATCAAGATTATTTATTTGTCCAGCCTCACCTTTAAGTTCATGAGCCATGCACTAGTTCTGTTCTTGCTCATCGTGCCCAAATCTTTTTCATCTCTTTAATGAATGTTGCATACTGCTTTTTATTTGACATCGATGTTGTAGAGGGCAAACTGGCATTATAGTCCTTGAAGATAGTGATCCACCACCTCGAATGACTGTAGTTGCTGTGATGATGTACAGAGTGCTGGTAGACAGGATGCTCTGATATTTGTACACAGTGACAGTGAATAGTTGCCAATATTAGGAATAGTTAATAAATAGAGCCTTTTCATATGATGCCTACTTCCACTAAAATACACAGAAGATGTATTTCCAAGTCAGGAAAGTATATAGCTTAGAGGGAAAGTAATAGATGATGCCATCTATCTATCATTTTGCTCATCTTTTTCATCAGGAGGTAATAGTCATGGGTTGGACAGTGTTGTTGAAGCAACCCTGGTAAGTTTTGTAGTCTCTTTTAGAACGCTCACTCACTGCAGCCAAGGTATACCAGCAGTGGAAAAGGCGATTACTTCAGATGCCAGATTGTGTGAATGTTTATTGAAACTAAAATCATCCAAGCAAGTGGAGAGTATCCCATCATATTTCTTTCCTTGATCTCCAGCAGCAACAGCCATCTTTGTGAAATGCATTACTCCGGTTGGAGGAGAGTTTCCCCCTTGATTCCCATTGACTTCAATCTTATTAAAAGGAACCACTTGTTCAAATGGTTCCTTTATGTCAGGGGATATCACCTCTTACCATACCTGTAATTCAGTTGTAGGCTGTAGTGAGAGTCAAAGAGATGCTGAAAATCTGAAATAGAAACATAAAATGTTGGAAGCATTCAGCAGGTCAGGCAGTATCTGTGGTAGAAGAAATAGAGTTAACATCTTAAATTGAGGACTCTTATCAGAACCAGGAAAAAGAGAAAACATTAGTCTTAAGTTTCAAGCGGGGAGGGGTGAAAAGGATAAATGGAGCGCCTCTGTTAGGGTGAGGCCAAGTCTATCCTGGAGATAAACTATATAGATGAAGTTGCCCCAATATAGAGCTGTAGAAGATCCAAGAGGTCACGGAGGGAGTGCTGATGGAAAGAGAAAAATGGGGTTAATTTGCATGAATGATGTACAACAGAATTGGCAAGTTCTGGATACAAGCAGAGAATATGAGTTCCTGGTTACAGAATTCAATATTGGGTATGGAATACTGCACTGCACCTGCACAGCAGATCAGATGCTGTTCCTCAAGCTTGCATTAGACATTGTTTTAACCACACAAGTGGCCACAAGGGGGAATGAGGAAGAGAATTAGTGTGGCAGACACTGGAAGCTCAGGGTTGCCTCTGTGAACTGAACTCTGGTGGCTACGTTTGTCTTAATATTTAGAAACTTGTTCATGAGATAGACTTTGCATAGTGGATTAGGCTGAGCCTGCCTTTGTTTCATCTGTAGTTGGTGGCTAAGTTGATGGTGTGTCTTTTGTGTTTTTTGTCAGCATTTTATTACAACTGAGTTGCTACAAGAGGGCAGCAACAGATTGTCCATGACGCTATGGGTTGGGGGTGGTGGAGGAGTGGTCACATGAAGGCCTTTCCCTGTAGGATATGAGTAAAGCAGATAGATTCTTGATAACAGAAGGGTGCTTTTGAGCCTCTATTACTGATGCTAACTTTATATTCCTAGATCATTTAATCAACTGAATATCCCAGCTGCAATTATGGAATTTAATCTCCAGTTGTTGTGGCTTCTGGATTATTATTATTCCAGTAATTCAACTATTATTCCATGATTTGTGCAATTTTTTAATTGATTTGACCATTGGGGAGAGAGTAGCAGTTTTTAGGTGGGGTATAAGCATTATTTCTAATTTGCATTTTCTGTGTGTGACTACTCTCATTAACTTCATTTTTTTCCCTTTCTAATAAGCTTTTCATTGTCACCAGTTGGTTGTCTGCTTTGCCGTGTGTGTCCCCTACTGTGAAGATGTGTGTAATTTCCCTATTTACCCATTATGTCTTGTGTGTCTGAATTTTTATTTGATCTTGGTTTACTTTTATATATTCTATTTTTCTTATCTATCAATCTCTTTGTCTTTGTCAATTTATAAAACCCTCTTTTAGAGGGGACTACACTTACAACCCTTTGTTTGAGCCTCTTTCAATCCAAAATTAACCTTAAACTTTGGCCATAATTGGACCAGCTTTATTAATGAAGCTTGCAGTCCTCAAGAAGATGTAAATTTTGAGAAATGAGTTTCTGCAAATTTCCACATTTCTCATCTACCTTATCTTTTAGTTTAATTTCCTAATGCTTCAGCCAACTCTTTCCTCATAATGGTTTCAGTTACATTTAAGGCCTGATTTAGGACTTGACTATGTTGCTCTCAAACTAAGTATGAAATTCTGTTATATGCGCTCATAATAGTTGCTCTTCAAAGGATCCATTACTATAAGATTACTGATAAATCCCACTTTTGCATAATACAAAATCTAGAATAACAACTTAGTTTCATGATACATTATTGCTGATTCACCAGGATAGACATCCTGTACCTGCCAAAAGGGACATAGCTGCTAATTATCCGTATTGTTGGTTTGCTACCAAAGATGTAACTCCACTGTCACAGTTTGGCTGGAGGCACAACTAGTTCTGAATCTGGGATTTTGCCTGGAACAGTAACCTTTGTAGTATTTAATGCTCTCAACTTTTTTCTTGTTATCATGTGGAGTGAATCAAATTGGCTGAAGACCAATTACTGTGTTGGTTGTGATCTTGGCAAAGTCAGAATGGATCATCCACTCAGCTCCTGGCTGAATATTTTCATTCAGCCTCTCATTCTGGACCATACCGTTGTTGAAGATGGAGGTTTTCTTGGAGTCTCAATCTCCTGTTAGCTGTTTTATTGTCCATCATCATTCACAACTTTTTGTTTTTAAGCATCTTGCTCCTGGCAAGATAACAAAATGAATTTCAGGGTTCCTGAGGCACGAATGGTAACTTCACTTGCTGTATGCCAGGATTTGTCATTTTCTATTTTTGTACACAAGTAATTTGAGCACAGGCACACGGAGAATGGTATATTTACAGAACTTAAATTGTAACACATTGTAAGTGACTGCAAGAGATGTGAATACTTCGAAGTACTCAGTTGGCTGGCTGAAGCATTATAATGCAGATAAATGTGAAGTATGTCAAATGATGAGCACGTGCTTATACTTTTCCTTGTGTTATTTAGCATAGGGTTAAGTAGGAACTCTGGCATTTCAGCACCTCCTAAATTTACTAAGTGGACAAAACAAGTTGCTATATGGCATTGATCTTGTTCTGCAAGTAGAGTGAGGTTGCAGTCTTAAGTGAAAAGTGCCCCAGAGGACCACAAAATTCTCAAGTGTAGATATTTGTCCTGTTATATTGGTCACCTCTTAAACATTGCATCTGAATCATTCATATACATTAAAGCTATGGGTGGGGTTTGGATTCATACAAGTTTGTATAAAGCCATCTGCTTTATGCTGCTGGCTTAAGGCTGACTACTTTGTATGCAAATGGGGAGAAAGATCTATAATTAAAAATGAGATTCTGTCATAATGTACAAAAGCTGAAGATTGTTCAATTCATACAGCAACTTGAACATATCACACCTTTAATGTCATAAGATATCTTATGGGCAGGCGCAGTAGTGTAGTGGTTAACGTAATGCTTTACAGCGCCAGTGACTCAGGTTCAATTCTGGCCACCGTCTGTAAAGAGTATGTATGTTCTCCCCGTCTGTGTGGGTTTACTCCGGGTGCTCTGGTTTCCTCCCACATTCCAAAGACATACGGGTTAGGAAGTTGTGGGCATGCTATGTTGGTGCTGGAAGCGTGGCAACACTTATGGGCTGCCCCAGAACACCCTACACAAAAGATGCATTTTCACTGTGTGTTTCGATGCACATGTGACTAATAAAGATATCTTATGGAACACAGGTGCCAATAGTGAATGAGAGATTTGGCGCCAGATTGTGTTTGGAGTTTGTGGTGTATTTCTGGGTGCCCCATTATAGGAAATACATTAATTAGTATAACTAAAAAATTATGTGATGATTCCAGGAGTAGTGGATTTTAGGTAGGATCCCAAGTGTTACTTTTGCTTCGTTTTAATCTTGAATCAAACTCTGTGCCAATGAGCAGGATGATCCTGCAAATGCACCTCAATCTTTTGCGTCTTACTGCTGCACAGTTAGCAGCTTGTTCTGTAATCTGACCTCAGCAGTTAGTAGATGAACATTTAAGTCATGGTGAGTAAGTCAGAAGAAAACAGTACAGATTCAGATAATGGAACTGATGAGGTTTTCATCTGTGCAGGTCCAGAATTCAGCCTTCGATGTTTAAGCAAATCAAATAATGCCTAATAGTCGGTCCATTTTGTGCATCACCCAGCTTGCTTTTCCAATAAAGTTGATGAGAAAGAAAATGTGATATATTATCTCAGTCTGATTTGCTGTTGTATACACTAATTTTGCAATCATCTTTCCTCCCCGTCTCCTTGCCATATTGATTTTGGGTTTTTCCTTGGGTATGGAGGTGGTGATGACAATTAAATGATTATGGACCAGAAAACCAGAAATATCCGTTTCCTTTTGTTTGAATTTTTTTTTGAGGCTATGTGACAAGGAACAGGTATACTTATCGTGGAAGATGGAAGATTGCTAGTAAATCTGAGGAAAGTGTTTGGTTTGCTGGTGTTGAGAATTGATGTTGGTGGCTTAAATATGGTGGCTTGTTAGATTTTTTTTTGTTGCCTCCCAGCAACTTTCACCTCCTGGAAACTTGGTCAATGAGAGTTTAAAACAAACCCAGTGAAAATGAAAGCTCATGGATTCATTGGAACATTTCAGTGATTGACATGTTTGCATAGCTATTCCCACCCTTCTAAACAGGTCTAGGTCTGCCTTTGTTAATACTGGAAGAGGATACTTTTAAGGTGACTTGTTGAAATTTGAAATATTCAGAATTTTAACCAAACCACAAAATGCTGACACAATTGGGGAAATTAAAAATCATGTCCAGGTATTTCAGAATCCTAGTTTTTGAAACTTTCATCTTGAGCCAGGTCAACTATTCTGATAATGTCTTTCGGAATTTGCTGTTGAATGTTGGCTCTTGAATACTGTAGCTGAAAGGGAAAGAACCAAAAAATGTTTGGATACTATCCTGGCACTTGGAAAGTTTCTACCCTAGAAACTGGAATAATTCTCGTAATTGTTTCTTGCTAAAGAATAAGCCATTTGTGGTAAAATTGAGGAAAATATTGGTTTATTATTGTGATATGTACCGAGATGCAGTGAAAAGCTTTGTTTTGCGTGCCATCCAGACAGATCATGCTATATGTAATTACATTGTTTTCCATTTACTACAATGTATAATTTGGTATTGTAGTTAAAGAGAAAGTGCAGTGCAGGTAGACTTTGCCCTCTCTTTGCCCTCTCTTTGCCCTCTCTTTGCCCTCTCTTTGCCCTCTCTTTGCCCTCTCTTTGCCCTCTCTTTGCCCTCAGCCAGCCAGTTCATCAGCTCATTATGCTCTCCTGTGAATGCACATCGTGTAGGAGAGCATCCCCCCTAGTTTTGCTTGACAGAATGTATAAAATGTTGACCTCTAATACCATTCTGGTATCATAAATGTTATTACCCACAAGTTGCATTTTGTGATCTTTTGACTGTTTTGTCTTAAACAGTTGTACTAAAATTTCAGTATTTCCAGTTGTGGTGAGTTTCAAACTGTTAAATTTGCTATAATTTACTTTGTCCTATTTATCAATAGTCATTTTTTGTTTCTCTCCTGAGGTATACAAGGTTGTTTCTCTTTGTTAATTGTCCTTGAATACTTTGTGTTGCTATTTGCTCCTGGGGAATTAAGGCAATTACTGCTGTCCATGTGCTGGAAATACAAATAGCTGGACAATGGTTGTATCAGAGGTAGGCTGCAGTCAGGTAACTCAGTAGAGCAATGTCTAAGCTCAAACATGGAAAACCTGATGACTGCTAAATTACCAATTTCAGAAAAGTGAGAGGGAGCTATGGAGTTGGATGTGACCTTATCTGGCATTATGGTTCTGCAAATCAATTTTGTTTAAACTTTTCTTAATCCATGTAAAAATAAAATTGCTGTAAAATATCTTTTACCAGTAATTCTGATATCCCAAAATATCGCAAAGCTAAATAGTTTAGCTGCTGGAAATCAGAAATGACAACAAACCTTGTCAAGCTTAATCTATAATGGAAAAAAATGGAGTTAGATTTTTGGGTTCAAGAACTTCTTTAGACGTACTCCATAGACTTGTCAGCACTTAATGTTGATGATGGTTACAAGATGCTTATGTTCAGAAAAATGACTTGTGAAAGTTGCAATATCCTGTCACAACTTAATTAATATTTGAACCAGACTGGTGAAGTTCATGAAACTTGGTGAGTGGGAGTTTAACATCAGGATTTAGAATCCACACACCATGATTTTAATCATGTCAGGGAAACTGATGTCATTGCTGGTAATTGTTTTTTGGTATTAATTTTATAACAGTTATTGGCACTTTAAAATTCTTGGAACGCAGTGAAAGGGGTATTCTATTTGCCGCCTTGTTCTCCCATTTTTCTAGCCATCTGAGTTCTATAATCCTCATGCTTGCCCAACAAAGTTGCATTAATTTCAATTTTGGAATTTTCAATTGATCTACCCTTGGTGGATTTTACAGTGGGTAGACATCGTGGGTTTCTACAGTCTTAAGGTGAAGAATTCCTTTCTTACAGCTGAATAACCTTTTGTCCAATTTCAATAAAGTACCTTCTGTTTGGGTTCTTCCACCATTCAAAAGTGTTAAAATCTACCCAATAAAGACTTGACTAATTTTAATTCTATACAGAATTATTTTGTTTATATGCAAGGTGAGTGAAATCAGAGGTGATTGCACCTTTGTTCATTTTATTTCTATTGTACTAAACTGATTAGATCCCCTTTTTTCCTTTGCATAGTGGTTAGTCCTTACCATGCATCTCAAGATCAAACGCACCCTTCTGGAGCACCTCATCAACAGCTGTCCCAACAGCCTCAACAGAATTCGGGCTTTGCACGCACAGGGCAGGCCTTCTACAACAGCAGAGGTGTGTCACGTGGTGGGCCACGCAATGCACGAGGTGGAATGAATGGCTATCGGGGACCTGCTAATGGATTTAGAGGTAGGATTTACCTTGTACTGTTATTGAGTGTAACGTTTAAAGATTAGAATAATTCTCTGTGTAACTAAATATGCCACACTGCTTAAATATTGTTCTAGATCTGCTTTTGTAGAGCATCTAATTTAATCTTGTTTCTGTCCCCTTTCAAGTTGTGTTCAATTTTGCCGAAACCGTAATCTAGTAACATTATGAATGAAGAAAGTCATATGTTACTGAATGAAGAGTGCAAATAACAGGCCCTCTCCTTGACCACTGAAATCTAAGAATTGGCTAAATAGGAGGAGTGTGAAAGCACTCTTGAATCATAGAGCATAGAACAGTGCAGCACAATAAATGTGCCAATTTATATAAACGCTTTCTCCATCATCAATCCTACCCTTCCCTCCTACATTGCCCATAACCCTCTATTTTTCTTATATCCGTGTGCCTATCTAAGAGTCTTTTAGATTTCCCTATTGTATCAGCCTCTGCCACCACCACCCCCAGCAGTGCGTTCCAGGCACCCACCGCACTGTGTGTATATTTTTTTATCTCTCGCTCCTGTCTGTTTAGTTATTTAAAAAAAACACACAAAAAAAACTACCTCTGACATCTCCCCTAAACTTTCCTCCCCTGACCTTAAACTGATGTCCTCTGGTACTGGCCATGGCTGCCTTGCGGAAAAGGTGCTGGCTGTCCACTACATCTATGCCCATCATAATCTTGTTTACCTCTATTAAGTAGCCTCTCAAACTGCGTTGTTCCAAAGAGGAAAACCCTAGCTTGCTCAACCTTTCTTCATAAGAAATGTTCTCTATCCAGGTAGCATCCTGGTAAATCTTCTCTGCACCCTCTCTAAGACTCCCACATCCTTCCTATAATGAGATGACCAGAACTGAACACAATACTCCCAAGTGCAGTCAAACCAGAGTCTTATAGAAGTGCAACATTACTTTGTGACTCTTGAACTCAGTCCCCTGACTAATGAAGGTCAGCACACCATACGCCGCCTTAACCACCTTATCAACTTACGTGGCAAGTCTGAGGGATCTGTGGACTTGGACCCTAAGGTCCCTCTGTTCCTCCACACTGCTAAGAATCCTTCCATTAACCTTGTACTCTGCCTTCAAGTTCATTCTTCTAAAGTGTATCACTTCACACTTTTCCAGATTGAACTCCATCTGCCACTTCTCTGCCCAGCACATGTTCCCTAAGCAACCTCTGCATTTCTGCTGTGCGTTTCCCCAAGAGTATCTGTTCCTAATTTATGCTCCCTAATACCCTCGGAATTAGCCCTCCCCCAATTAGATAAACTCTCCCATATCGTCTGCTCCTATTCTTGTTGATGGCTATGCTGAAGGTCAGGGAGTTGTCACTATCTCCAAAATGCTCACCCACAGAGAGGGTTGTCACCAGAAATCAGGTACAGGAAAAAGAGAAAGTGCAAGTGAGATAGGGAAGGAAAGTCAGAAAAGTAAGAATTTAATTTTTTTCCTGGAATTCTCAAGACATGATAGAAAGAGACCACACATTGAGGGAGGGATTTATTGCCAATAGACAACATTTAAGTAACAGCTAGTGTCTTTAGTCTCACCTATTTGATGGCAAATTCTGGCTCATTGAAAAATTATAGATGATTGTGACATCAATCACAATTTTTAGAAGTCAAGCAGGCAGTATGTGAATAAAACATACAGATGCTGGAACCTAGACCAACATCTTGGAGCTACAATATCTTGGACTTGGTCACCTTTTTGTGATCTTGTTTCAAAGTTCATTGTGGGGTTAGTAACATAGTAGTTAAATTAAGTATAGGGAAGTGGACTGAAGATCCAGAGTGATACAGAGCAGAAACAGGTCCTATGCTGCACCATGTTCATGCTGGCCATTGAGCACCCATCTATACTAATCCCATTTACCAGTATTTGGTCAGTAGCTTTTTATGCCTGGGCAATTTAAGTGCTGGATCCCTAAATGTTGTGCGAGTCTCTTTCTCCACCACCCCGTAAGGCAGCATGTTCCATATTTCAACCACGCACTGGGCAAAAAAATTCTTGCTCAGATTCCACTCCTGCCCCCAATGCTATAGCTCTAGTTTTTCTTACATTTCTGCATGGGGAAGGAATAGCCTAAAAACCATCAATCTCACCATTAATAACATTGCCAATTTTCATGTCATCTGTATACTTGTTAATCATACTTTTGAAATTCATATCCAAATCGTAATGTACATAACAAACTGAAGATTCCAATGCCAGTCATTATGATACACCACTTGTCAAAGGCTTCCAATCACAAAACAACCCCACCGTACCCCCAACCATCACCACATATCATCTATTACCAAGACAACTTTGGATCCAATTTGCCAACTTCACTGGATCCCATGGACTCTAACCTTTTTGGATCAGTTTCCCATCTGGTTCATAGTTGAAAACCTGACTGAAGTTCATGTAGACTATATCAACCACACTCATTAAAATATGTTACTATTTTTTGAGTTGAAGCCTTACTTTGCCAGCATGATAATCTAAATTCAGCTTCTTTTAGAATTAAAGTAAAAGTAATGGTGAAACATCTGGGTTATTTTGGGAAAAGTATGGTTCATTAATGTCCTTTAGTAAATGAAGTTTATCTTTAAACAGTCTGAATAAGTGTGATTTGAATCCTTTAGCAGTGTGTTTGCCTCTGAAATAGTCAAGCAAATTGCTGGGTTGCACCAAGTGCTAAGACTTCTACCACTTGCATTGCAGTGGTTTAATAAGAGATGACCCACAACTATTACCTCCAGGCAACTAGGTTGGGCATTATGTGATAATCTTGCCAGCAACTTCCATGCCTTGAGAGAAAATTTAGAGTTGTTTCCAAAGGGCATTCAGTTTCTTCCAACCATTTTGTGTTTAAAATGGCTGTATCCTCATAAATTGTACGATTATTTTCAGACCAAGAACTGTCTCAAATTGTATATTTACTGCAGGCTCTGTCCAGTGCTGTTGTCGCACACAGTGATGGCTTTGAGTTCAGTTGTTTGGTCACTGATGTAGTTGGCTTAACTTGGAAGGGATGAAAATGAAGTAGGACAAGTATAAAATATGTATGACATGTCTTGCTAAGTACAGAGATTTATATTAAACAGCCTGTTGGGATTCACTGCTATTTCTTGTGTATGGAGACTGTCCACTTAGACAGGTCATGCCAAGATATTACACTCATGTGCGACTTGATCTTTAGGAGATTGTGCCTTCATGTGCAAATCGGCAAAAAATTGATGAGAGATGGAAATATTTCCTGAGGGTTTCTGTCCAATGAACTTTTTTCAAAAAGGTATTTATCCTTGAGGTCATTCTGTTCCATCTGCATCTGTGCTAATCTTGACATTATCCAGTGTGCATTGGAAAAGCCTAGTTGGTATTTGGTATCTGACTTAAATATTTGTATTTCAGGTGGATATGAAAACTATCGCCCTCCATTTTCAAACACTCCAAGTAGTAATTATGGACAGTCTCCATTTTCTGCCCCTCGTGACTACTCCAATTCTGGATACCAACGTGTAAGTACTCTTCAGTTGTCATTGGCTATCAACAATCTAGACCTTGGGAAACATCAGGAATCTAGTACAATGTAGCTTTCTGTTTTTGCCAGTTTATGGAGAAATATGTGAAAAAAAAAGTAAATAAGCAATTGGCTTTAGAATTTTAAAATGGAATATTTTGAAGGGGGCATTTTTGGATCTACATGTTTAAATAGCAAAACTGTAAGGCTGCCAAACCAGAGATTATTCAACTTTAACAACACAACATTTCAAGATGTATTGCAGCCACTGATTTGACAGTTTTAACTGTTTTCATTTGACCTGATACATGAAACCTTTTATTTGTTGCTATTTGATCATTTGCCTTTGTTTCACTTCTCAAGATGTCTGCAAGAGTTTGCAATGTATTTTTTTTCATTTATTTGTCCCATCTAAATTGTAATCAGTAATGTTTAACCAAATTTGGATATTTTCATTAAGAATATTTTAGTTGAGAACTAGGTCCATTAAGTAAATAAAAACTCCTTTAAACATCATTCACATCTTTACCAACATCCAATGGTCACTTAATAGGCCATTTTAACATTTTTATTATTCTGGGCCTAATTTCCTGATCATGGATCCCGTTTATTGGGAATGCTAATTAAACCAGGAAATAATTTTTGCTAAAATGTGTAATTGAAAGATTGGCCTGTAACTTTTGCAATGGATTGTATGTTTATTTCTTTCCATGCTTAGTTAGATTGAAAAGAGGTTGATAAAATATTTATTTTCAGAAGAATATCAAAATTAGAAAAAAAACACTTAATTGAAAGCAATAAACTTTTGATTTTTTTTTAAGGAAACTGAAAATCTTTCCATGTTTAATAACCTGGAAATTGGAATATCTCTTTCCTAGAATAGCCGTGTTGTCATTCACTAAATAGTTACAGGAGTACTATATATTCAAAGATTTGGGAACCATGTTCTAAAATAATAAAGCAACTTAAAAACATTGAATTAACCAAACTAACCTTAATCCATATTCCTCCTTGGAGTATCGTCTTGCTATAAAGATGCATGAGCAGTCGATTCTGGCTACAATACCATTGCTGGCAAATCTGACATGAGTGAAATTGAGCATTAGGCCAGTTTGAATTGTTGTATTAGACAAGTTGTAGCTCTCAGATTGACCTAGCCAGTGAGCAGCTTCATTTTGTTTAAATTTCCAAAGTCACAAGTCTCTTAAATTTCACTGGGGACTCGAAAGAGTTGTTTTCAGTCCTGAAAGTACAGGACCAATAATTTTTACTAGTGCAAATTAAGATGACAGATTTTAACGTTTGGTTTGCTCAGGCATGGGAATTCACAGAAGTCTTTTGCCTTTTTTCTAATTTGGAAACAAACTTCTCAAATCTTTGTTGTTTTGTAGGATGGATATCAGCAAAACTTCAAGCGTGGCTCTGGACCTGGTGGACCTCGGGGCACTCCTCGAGGTAATGCTCAAGTGATGCGCTCCTAATGAAGGACTGGAGAAAGTGAAATATTGGCAGTGCTTAATTTTGTCTTTCACAGCCACAGTGCTGCTCCATTCTAGAGGGAGTTGATGAATTACAAATTTATTCTTAAAAGTAGGCCACACAAACTTGATTCAGATATCCCACCCAGAACATTTTTGTTGAAGCTTTGAAGCTTTAATCTTTGTTTTCACTTTGTCAGCTTCGAACAAAAATAACCCTGCTTTATAAATAACCACATTCAATTCTTGAGCAGAAACTTTTCTGGTAGTTTGCATCTACATAGAACGCGAGAGAGAGAAAGACACGTCTGTGATAAAAGAGCAAATGGTATGTCAGTTTTGTTCCTGAAAACTTGAAAATTCCTTAATTTATTTTTTGTAAAAGAAATTTCGTACTACCATCTTAATGCTGCCACCATTTGTCCCTTTCTGGGAGTATTTTGATAAAGTTCATTTGCGGATGTTTGATTCACTGGTTTTTAAACTGAGGCTGTATTTCTTTTTCTTCTCTGCCTTTTAGAGCTCCCGAGAAGTGTGAGTTTGTAAATTGATGTTGCTGCATCAGAGAAAGTTTCAATAAAGATGTGTTGCACACTTGCAGCTTGTTGCTGATTTCTTTTTGTCAGTTTGTTCTTGTGGAGTCTACCTTTCCTCTGTTTCCATTCGCTCACTTTGGCTTTAAGGGGAAATTAGCTGCATTTCAAGCAGTAAGGCTCATTTTATTAATGCAAATTTTAAACTTTTTGCAGTATAATTGCTGGAAGATCACTCTTGAGCTTATTAACACTGCATGTTAACTTTTTATTGCTGAAAGGGGGCTGCTGATCTGTTGTGAATTGAAGCTTCTGTGGAATTGAGGATTTGTATTTTGCACTAATTACAGAATATTAATATGGTTCACTGAATCTTTCAGGCCTAAGGTTTTTAGTTAAAAGCTTTGAGTACTAGCAATAAAGATTTAACACAGCAGAGATACACATATGTGAGCTCCCTAAACTGTGGTTCATATTTCCTGCTGTTATGGTAACATTAGCAGGCATAATTCCTGGACAAGTATAATCTTACTCTTAATATTTGTTCAAAATACATCCTCAAATGAGGTATCTATAAGGAGTCATTTGCAGTTATTGCTCATTTTGTTCAAAGACATTAACTCTTGTCATCTGAATTCCAAGTTAATTTTCCTTTAGTTTTATTTACTTCAACAAACCTTTAGAAGATGTTGACGTCTTTGATTTCACTGTGATTCTTGCAAGCTTTAATTGGGATTGATTCAGGTGTGGAATCCCTTTTGCTGAATCATTAGAGCAATCAAGAAGAAAATAATACTCCCCCTGTTTTTCTCCCCATTCTCTCCTCCCTCACCCCATGCCCCAAGTAAAATTGCTGGTATAAAAGGACTGCATACACTGCATCTTTCTTGGAAGCTACCTGTTTGCAATATCACCATGATTCTGATTGGATGCTATATTCATTATCATGCAGTTATTATTGTCATCTTTGTTGGAGAATGATCAGTTTTAAAATTGTTCTCATCCAGTTTTTATCGCATGTTGCAACTTTAAGTTTGAACTTCCACGCTTGTCTTAATAGGACTTCTATCAGCCTTGCATGTGAAAGCCATAATTCAATTTGGTCTTTAAAAGTATTTGTTTATAATTGACTTTTGTTGATGAATAGATTTTAAGTGTACTACAAATTGATGCTTTATGAAGTTGTAATAGCATACACCTGCAGAATATAAATATTTTTTGTGTATACTTTGATATTTACTAGGTACTTGTAAGTATAGACTTTCAAACATTTAGATGCAGACTGGGAGTCAAATTTGGGCTATATTCTTTTAAATTATGAGTAACATCTGTAAGAAATGCAGCTAATTTTCTTATCTAATATTGCATTTTGCTTTATGTGCTAGCATTTTGACTTCTGCTTATTCTGTCCTGATGGCTTTATCTGGAAATTATGGTGTAAATTGATGGCAGTTGTATATTATTGTTCTGGCTCATTGTGCTCTCTTTGTGTACATCATTACTCAAATGTTATCTTAAAATGTTTTTGTTTGCTGGGTTATTGTGCTCCAATTTGGATTCCAGTGGAGCATAGTAATGTTTAACATTCGAACATTGGAATTTATATTTATAGATATGGGGGTAAACTTATTTTGGGTGCTAAGTAGGTATAGAATTGCTGGAAATAAGGCGTTTCACTTGCTATCTGAATCAGAAATTGGACAAATCCAATCAAATGGGTCAGTTCTTGAAGTTTCGAAGTTTTCTTTAATAATATTTCAGGGGTCCAAATTCACACTAAACTGAAATGACTGCCTGCCCTCCCCAGCTTGTTTGGGGTTTAACTATAAATTTCAGTGGAACGATCCTTCCTTGTGCCTTTTTGTCTTTGTATTATGTTTATGTATATTCTGAGGAGTAGAACTGTAGCTGCTTCAGTCTAACCTTGGTGTTGAAATCCTATATCCCTGGAACTGTTTCAGTAAATCTGCACCTCCTCTAGAATGTTCCTATCTAACTCAGAAATTTCAAAATGTATTACTGCAAGGTTTATATCTGCTCTTTATTATAAAATAACTATTTAAATTTCAAGAACAACTTGTATTAAATCTTCAAATGAAAAGTGTTTGCAATTGGATCAACAGTGGATTTGTAACTGACTCCTTTGCAACCCATCCCTGAGCACCTCTAGCCATATTGAATATTTGCTGTTCTAAGGCATGCCTTGTGAGTCCTTATTCATACAACCATGAAACAGAAGGTTATCTGAACCATTGAGACCATTCCAGTTGCTCCTGTATTGTGTCTCAAATTATTTTTCCTTGAATCCCTTTTGAAGACCTTCATTTGATTCTCCTTCCACCACCTCTAGAGGCACTGAGTTCCAGATGGTAATTTCTATATAAAACAAAGTTGTTCTTTACACCTCTCCTGTACTTTTGCCATCACTTCAAATTGGTTTGCTCTATGAACAACCTGCTGAGGGGAGTAGGTTCTCTATTCATCGTATGAAAACCTGTCTGGATCTTGCATGTTTCTATAAAATCTCTCAACATTCTCGGCTCTGAGGAGTAAAACCATAGCTGCTTCAGTCTAACCTTGGTGTTGAAATCCTGCTTCCCTGGAAGTGTTCTTGTAAATCTGCACCTTCTCTACAGGGTTCCTATCTTTTGAAATGTTGTGATCAGATTTAGATGCAACACTTGTACTGTGGCCTAACTAGTGTTATATGAACATTCCACATAACCACCTTGCTTTTGTATTCTAAGCCTTCATTTGTAAAGTTGAGGTTCCCTTGTGCTTTTACTAACCACACTCCCAATATGTCCTGACAATTCTAAAGGTGTATGCACACGTATACACAGTACCCCTGTTGCTGTCATATATTGCAGTTCGAATGCAAATAGTATACAGTATGTGAATCATTCAAAGGATTTTCTCGAGTAATATAAAACAAATTTGTAATTCATGAAGATTTTTGTTATATTCATTTAATATCCCCGTGCCATTAGAAATAAAGGTAATAAGAGCAGTAGGCCATTCAGCCCTTTGAGTGTCCTCTGCCATTTGGTCCAATCATGGCTGATTATCTATCTGAATACTGAATTCCTGCTCTCACCATACTTCTTGATGGCTTTTGCATCTCAACATTTATCTATCCTTTATTAAAAATGGGCCTTCATGGCCCTCTGTGGGAGCAAATACCACAGATTCACGCCCACAGTGAATTTCTTGCCCTGCAATCTGAGCTATGTATCTTAGAGTATAATATAAAATAAAAACACAACTTGCTGGAAAAACTCAACAAGGCCAGGCAGCATCTGTGGAAAGAGAAGTTAATATATTAGATTTCCAGTATCTGCAGTTCTTGATTTTTTTTTTAGGCTCTGTTGCTCTGAGAACATTTGTCTGTTTTCCATATACTTGGAATGATCAATGAATTTTAATGTACTTGTTTTGCAATGGTTTGGGTAAGCAGTGCTGGAATTTAAAGAAATTAAATATACTCAAGCTTTTTTTTAAAGTAGTTGACTAATGTATTGCCTATGTATTGGATGTTTGGTAGGGCTTTGATATAATACGTTCTGAATTCTTCACCTTATTAATGCAGTTAATATGTAGTATTGCTTTCGGTGTGAAATATGAGCTAGTGTTAAACTGTAGTAGTAGACATGAACTAACCTTAAATGTTATGGTGCTAAAAAGCATTGCAAAGGTCAGTCAGTTTCATTGCTTGTTGGAATGTTTGAATCTGAGTGTTTCAGATGTAGTTAAGGAATTTTTGAACTGGAAACTAAGGATTTTTACACATTCAGTCTCTTGGAAATTAAGACCTGAACTATTGTTTGAGTTTGACAATTGGAAAGTATATATTTTGGTACTGCTTTTCTTGAGGATAAACTAAGTAACTGGATTTATTGAATGCTTGCTTGTACAGTTCAGATGATTGGCCTATGTTAGTCATTTTTTGGCATATTCTACAATGTGACATTGATTCCTGATACACTAGTAACATATTTCAGCATTGATTTCATTTCTAAATTTGTCTAATTTTATTTTTATTAGCTCAGATATTATAACCTTTAATGTTCAGTGCTGGATAGTTCAGATACTGTGACATTTTGAATTTTGGCTAGTCATGAGGAAAGAAATGTATTTTAAATATCTAATTCATCATTCTTGTCTTTTGTATGACAGGATGATAAGTTTAAGTTATTCTGTGTTAATTAGATCTGTTTCATAATTTGGGTGTTGTCTTTTGATATGTAGAACAGGTGATAATGGAAGACGTGTCCTTGGATTTGTAGTTGTACTTAGGCAGAGTTTTGATCTGCCAGTGGTGCATTGTATCTACCATGATTAAATTGGAACCTGCTCTTTGTATGACATTTTTACTGTACCAGTTGAAGCCTGGTGATTAGGAGGTAGGGTTGTGGGTCTTTATTGTGGCAAATGATTGTTATACTCTTCTTCAGTTTTGGTGAAACTGAGGTTTTTGGGCCATTGTAAGATGGTGTGACATAATTTTAGTTAGATCCATGTAACATAGGGACAGGGCCTTTGGCCTACCCTGACTATGCTGTCCATTTATTTAGTTTGGTTTCATTTTATCAGTGAATCGGATGAGCATTACTGTGAATTTTTAAGGAGTTTTGCTCAAATCTGAGTCTCTCAACAGAGTTTGGTTTCTGTGATGTTCAATTTGTTGCATTTAATTACAAATTGAGGATCTTTAAGTATTTGCTGGCTACCCAGGCAGCACTGTAACATGGGTATAAAGAGTTATGTTTTGAAGTCAACATTCCCAGACTAAATTGTCCAAACAGAAGGTTACTTAATAACTTAGGTGTTCATTAGTAAAATATTTTCCCATGACTTTCTAATAGTATAATCTCATTGACTTGTTAATTTAGAGGTTTATTTTAGAAATTTATTTCCACTGCTTATCCTTTGTGTTACATGCACTCCAATGAATTTTAAATGGAGTTCTGATGAAATTTGAGCTGTTCTAGAAAATATTACATAAATATTTTAGATTTCACAATCTTTAATGCCTGAATTGTAATTTTTCCTTTACCAATTGATGTACGTAAGTTAGGTCATCAAATAAAGGATACATTGAAGTAATCTGAAACGGTGATTAAGATGCCTTACAGTAACAGCGCAATATTTACTCCTCTCCATCCCCACTGTAAATACCATGATTTTCAAACAATTCCCCACTTTTCCCTTTTTTTTGAACCATACTTTGCTGCCTCTCCCAGTTGAATGTGGTGAGTTCATTATTTTTAACAAATCAGCTGTTCTTTATGTAGATTGAATGATATTTTCAACTGTATTTTGAAATGTTAAAGTTAAACAAAATGTGTAATTGCTGCAATAGCTTTTTTGCCCACATTCAAAATAATGTCTTCATTCTTGTCAACTGGACAGGATTCATTTGATTCGGAATAGTCAAATAGAAATTATACCCATAAGGAAGATTTTAGGAATGTGATTAAAAACCAGTACCATCCAATCTTTTTACTTCTGAGTTGGATGTTGCTGGTAACTGGGGGATAGATCTGTTCCAGATTTAAGCAGCCTCTAAGTACTACCATTTTATGAGAGTGAACCTGATACTATGTACAGCTGGTTTGTTGATAATTGCGTTGAATTAGAAATGCAAGGTAGGTGACCCACGGGTGCTGCCCTTACAGCTGTCAGAGAGTTGTCCAAATAATTTTGGCTCTCAAAGTAGGTTGTTAACAGGCCATGAAGGGCTAAAATTTGTTCTGGATTTCTCACCACAGACAAATATGACCTTGTAAAGCAAAGAAAAATTGTCCTTTGTTGCCATCCAGACTGATTATTTTTAAGTGTTTTTAAGTCCTTTAGTTTATCATTGGGTTTCTCTTAAAAACCAAGAAGCACTGAAACATCTGCAGACAGGAATTTCCAGAATCAGATAATCAATCAGGTTACTTATTAAGTCAGGCATATATTCAAGAAACATTGAATTTAATGATAATGGATGGATTTCTTTTGAAGTGTGTAAAATCTGGTAGCAACATTTTAAGTGGGAACAACAGTAAGTGGGGTTATTCACATCTTTAACCACATGACTACTTAGAGTTAAAATCTATTTTCAGATGACACAATTTTTGGAAAGCACGTTTGAAGTGATTCACCTGCTTGGCTAGGTTCACTAAATATAACAGGGCCAGATGAATTAAAGTGGTGGTGTTTTTGAAGGTTATCAGACTTTTAATTTAAGGAACCTGAGTAAATATGTGAAATGTATTAGAAATCTTTAAAAACATTTAAAGCACAACACATGAAATTCTTGCCAAAAAATGGCAGTAATCTGGTATTCTGATTTTGCATTATCTGTTCAGTTGATTTGTATGGTATTTGTTTCACCGAACAATTGTGTTGAAGTTGATCTGTTCATGGGGCAACTTGAAAGGTATTTCTCATTTTTGAAATGCAGATGGAAAACTTTTGGTCTCTGTCATTGAGTATAGCTCCTATCATTTGCATCTCATTGGCTTTTTTGGTTACAGGACCAAAAATTAGCACAGTTCTGATTCTTAGCAGCTACTTAACACTGGTATAATCTCAGTCAAACCTACTCAATCAAGCATTAAATTGTCTACCAATAAGGGACTAAATTCGTTTATCTGAATTGTGGGCATCACTTTTTGAATCTCTTCTTGCTGAAGCATTCACTGCTGATGGTCAGAAGCAAAAAGTCTTGGCTGATTTATCATTCTAACCTGGTTTTACTGGGCTAATCGATGTGCTGGCACTGCCTGACTGCAATTGACCAACACACACAGAAGATTGCCCTGATGTCATGTAATTTCACTGAGAGACTGGAAGAACTTCCACATTTCTGCTCAAGGAATGATTTAACAGTGGATTATCGCCAATTCTGGGATTATTTTGTTGATGAAGGTGGAGGATAGGAATTTTTTAGTAGTCATTCGAATGAATTTTTGATCGAGCTTCATTTCACCAAGGAATGTCAAAGGGAGATTGTGGCTACAGCAAGCTAAACAGCAGTTTTTAAGGGGATGTTGATTAGAGATTTTAATAGTTCTGATATCTGTGAAGGGTAAATTCGGTTAAGAACCATTAGGTGGATGACTCATAGTAATGTTAATTTGCAAATCAGAATATTGTATTTCAAAGTTTGGAAACTTTTTTCTACTATCATTTTTACAAAATGTAAATTAATAAAATATTTCCTTGTAGGCCTAACCATAATTTATGGTATCACTTCATTATTTAATTTCATCTGTGTTTTCATAGCAGTAATGTATTATGTATCTTATAATTACTCCATGTCCTCCACATCGTACAAGTTCATAAATTTACTTTTGTGTAATTTTGAAGTAAATTCTCCATGTTGGTGTTTATGTTACAAAAGTTTCCACACCTGCAGAAGCAGGAAAGGGAACTTGCATATTCTGGAAATGTGAAACAATCATGGTGTTGTGTAGAGTGAACGGGTAGTTTTGTTGTTATTACCTACACTTGGAATGTGGCAGCACTGGTAAGTTTGCATTAACTCAGCTTATGGTCTGCTTCTGTGTTGTAATTTCATGCTCATCCTGTGTGACACTCAGAATGGAATGTGGGTCTAGTGTCTGTGTCTTCATAGATGTGGACCAGGCCAAGTTGGATTTGGTTATTTTACCCCAAATGTGACCAGATTTATTGAGTTCAGTTTGAAGTTATTGTACCAGTTTATTTAAGTATAATCAAAGCCTGTAATGTTACCACCCCATTTTGCCATTACAGATGTTGATTGACTAGTATTTTTGGTTTAACTTAATATTTGATTTAATTATGACTGGATTTTTATGTGTGAATTATAGCCGAAGTAACTGTGTTGAGAGTCATTAGGATTAAAGTAATCAGCAATCCTGTTGATTTATATGTGGACAGTTCCAGAGGATGTCAGTTTCCAGCTGTTTCAGATTCTTTTGTATTAATCCAATCCGTTGATCTTTTCCATTTGGTGACCTATATGAGATTAACCAAGGAGACATTGGGACTATCCCTTGCAGTTTGACGTTATTAGCCAGAAAATATTTTTCTCATACCATGAGAATCTTTTATACTCGTTTTTGATGTTAATTCTGTTCTTGGGTGAAGCAAAATTTGTAACACTTGGAATGATAATAAGATGAGTAAAAGATGCAGATCCTTTTGGGAGCGCAGAATTCACCACCTCATCCTCTGACATTTTAAGGAGTAAGAAGAAAATTAGAATCTTCAATGAAGATATAAATTATAACCACCTTCAAGCTGAACTGTATTTCATTTCCCTGTACCCAAACCAGCCTGCTGATCTTGTCCCGTAGTTCAATATTTGTGTGGTGTCAATTTGTTTTTGGCTTGTGGAGTCATGCCCCAGTGTATTTCAGAACTTAAAAGAGCAGAATTGTGGTTGGAGTAAAAAAATCTCTTGAACAATTTAATTGTTAAACACATTGTGAACGACTTGGGAAATGTGAATTCTCTTTCCCACAAAGAAATGCCCTAAAAGACAAGCTGATTATTGAATGTAATGGGAAAAGGCCAAACTAATGCTTAATTTAGCTTTTGTAGTATGTTGCTCTAAATGTTTTGTTTTTTTTGCTGCAGAAGGTAACTCTCAGCAGCAGAATATTGATGCCTTAGCAGGTTTGGAAACTTGATTACAAATTTTGTGTTATAAACATCAGATAATGAGAACAAAGACCACTTTATACATAAGATTTCCCTCATATTTTGCAATATGTTTGTGCATTGTGAGGTATTAAATGACCTGTCTGGTACAATTGATTTGACATCTACAGGTTGTCTTTGCTTGTTTATGCTGAACTGCTGTAAGTCATCTGCTTTTCTGGAACAACTTGTAGCAGCTGAGTTGGGGGTTGTTCCTCAAAAATCCAGAGTTCAAATATTCAAATACTGAGCTATTTGTATTTGATGAATACATATCCACAACATTTCTGTCATTGCATAGGAACACTTTCAGTTTGTGCATTCTAAAATTAATGCACAGAACAATAGTGTATAATGTTAACCTGTCTTAATGTGACTGAAAGTTTTTGGCATATATTTCAATATAGACAGGTCGGTTATGTTATTCATTGGAAGTACACATTGAAAAAACATTAGGATTTAAATGGAGACGGAAATTTAATCCTTGGAAACAAAGGTTCACTTAAAATAACAATTTAATTTAATTGAAAACCTTCCAAATTGATTAATTTCTGAAACTTTAAATGATTGAGAAATCTGTGTATTACTCCTTCAGCTTTGTATGACCCAATTTTAGTAAGTTGTAAATTGCTCTAGTCTCAAGAATAGTCAAAGTGAATACTTACTCCTTAACTCTACACTGCTAATTTAAATTTGGAATCTACTTTTGTAATGTAATTATTTATCATTGCTGCTTGGATTAATCTACCACTGCCTGATTGCCTCAATGGCACTGATAATTTGTCTTTGCACTGGAGTGTTAGACTGGTAACAAATTTGACAGATTGCTTTAAACTACAAGTTGTCAGTTTCTACATTTATGTGTGCTGGAGTTCTGGAATTTAGCTAACTCGTGAATGAATAAAGACTACAAATTGTGTCTGCTCAGCTCTAGTCATTTTTGAGGATAGTCTCCTGTGTTCCCTCTTAATGAGAATGATGTGTCAAGGACACCTACCTTATTCATCTACTTTATTTTTGCCCATTGTGGTTTCTGTAGCTTTGCAATTAGGCTAATGGTTTAGCTGTTTAACAATATGCTCATTGTTTTTTAATGAAAATTTTGGGTCAGAAAGAACCAATAATTATTCTAGAGATCCTTAAATCTTTAATACTTTCATTCTTTACTCCTTTCAAGGAAATCCCTAAATCCCCAAAGCAAACCCTGATTATATGCAAAAATATGCTGAAAGGATATATTTACCGGGAGCAGTTACTGAAGTAGACATTTGAGAGAGATCTAGGTTGTTGCAATGGGCTAGCAAAGAGGATGCCTTTATGAAGGAAAGGTTGGTTGTGGTTCTGTGATTGAAGGTGCAACTATATCAGCTTTTAATTGGATTGCTATGTTGAAATTTAATGCTAGAAATAAAAGGCAGTATTTGTGGGAAAATAGTTGAAGTTTCATGTCAATGATCTTTCAGTCTTTTATCAGAACTTATTTGTTTCCTCATTGCTTGACCTGAGTAATTTGTGTTTTCTGTTTTTGTTTCAAATTTCTTGCAACTTCTGTTCTTGAACTGTTTTAACCATGGAACTTTATTGAAACCCTTCAGCTTTTTCATAAAGCTGCAACATTTGAGTATTGTGTAATATTTCTGGTAACTTGTGCATTTGAGGCAATCATACAGCATATTTGCAACATTGTATCTATTGCCAGCACAAACTTCTGTTCAGATTTGAAAACTCCATATGGCTTTAGCTGGATCTGAATTAGCATTTTTTTAAATTGAATGAAATACACACATTAATGAATTTCAAAGAATATTTTATTTGCCAGAGCTTAGCTTTTGTGATCCAACTAGTTAACGTAAAGGTCTCAGAACAGTAGATTTGAAGAAGAAACTTGGCATACAGTAATGACTTTGTTTCTTCCAATGCATATCATATTTAACCACTGCTTTGTTGCTGGTAGGAATGTTTTTACAAAGCAAGTACTTGTGTAATAAGAGCCTTTCTCTGCAGCTGTTACACTTTATTCTGCATTGTTATTTTACCTTGTACTACCTCAATGCACTGTAATGAATTGATCTGTATGAATGGTATGCAAAACAAGCTTTTCACAAGCAGTGCATGTGACAATAATCAACCAATTCCAATTAAGGCAACAAAATGTTGCAGTGTGCCTCACAAATGCATTGAAAATGTACAAGGAGTGGGAGTTGATCATTTGTCTCAATAACACAATCTAAAAAAGCTTCCCAAAGAAACTTATGTCAGAGACAGGAATGCAGTGTGTCAAACAAAACAGCTGGTGCTCCTTTAATCTTAAAGATTAGTTTTATGCTTAAAACAACTGATGGGTGGGTTGAAGGGTATTGGATTGGAGTACTACACAATGGGAGATAACATTTTTTCCAAACTTTCTTTTGCTGCTTTCATATTGGGTGAGTTGTATACCACTCAGAAGTTTTGTTTACTTTCTTTGTATTTACTGGGTGGTAAATTATATTTACTTTTGGTTTTATTTTGCAGGCCGGGGAGGACTGATGAGGCCCAGAGGTATGAATAAGAAGATTGTAACTGCTACCCAGATGACTGCTCAGGAAGTGATTTAAACTGGACCCTCCCTCCCCCTGCCTGATGGAAGGGCTTCTTTGTGCAACTGTGAAATGTTCCAAACAGCAACCACAAATGAATATCACAGCAATTCCTGGATTATTGTACCCTCTGAAACCTGACTTGTTCAACCCGGCTAGTCCCTGGCTGTGGAATCACATGCCTCCTTTTGGCAATGATTCCACAATGTGATTTAAGAAAAAAAACAAAAACACCCAAAAATAAAGCACACTGATGTAACAGACAAAAAAAATAAAAGTTTATACAAAAATGGAGTCATGATTTTTGATATTTTTTTTCCTGTTTAGCCTTAATTATCTTGTACCTCTTCTAAGATAGCAGTGCAAAATTAATTTTAAAGTTTTCCAACCAAGTGTCCGTAACATGAGCAGTCATTCTGTAAATGAGCAGAACACTTGAATGTAGAATTAAAAGAAACATCTCTCTTGGACAGGATGGGGAATATAGACCATAAAAATGCTTACGTAAGATTTATGCAACATTTGTTTAACATAAGTCTTACACTTTGACAACAAAAGTTATCAATAGAATGGAGTTTCAATTATTGTCTTGATATTTTCACATGAGCTTTTCTTGGATAGGTGAAGGAGAAAAGGGGCCTACTTAAGTCAGTTTCACAAATACTGAAAACCATAAGGAATTTTGTAAACCTAGATTGCTAAAGGTGCGAGATGATTTGGCTTTATATTTGCATCAGCGTAATCATCAAAAGCAGGAATTCTATCTTATTGCCACTCTCCATGAATTAGGTGGAGATTGGTTAACCAAATAGATCAGAAATTGAATAAAGGATGGATTTTTCAAACTTGAGAATCACAATTCATTGATACTATGAACAAAGTATGAGCTGTTAAACTTTAAAAAGCTCCGCTAATCTCAGTATTTTCAAAAGGGATTCATGCTGAAAAACACTATGATGCTGGAGGAACTCAGCAGGCCAGGCAGCATCTGTGGAGAAAAGCAGGCTGTCAACGTCTACTTTTCTCCATGGATGCTGCTTGGCCTGCTGAGTTCCTCCAGCATCGTGTTTTTCACCTAGATTTCTGTTTCTCAAAGGATCCATGCTGCTTGTATGGACATCCTTGTCTGATTTTTTTGTGTGTGGTCTGGGTGTTGATTTGGATCTGTTATCACTAATCTATTTCTTCAATTAATATATGGTTAGCCTTGCACATTTGAGGTGATTTTGAATTTCCTTAGTGATCTTGTAAAAGACATTACAGGTTTGTGGGGCTCAAATGTCATACTTAGTACAAAATGAGCTGGTAAATTTGGAAAAATCTCACGCAAGTTGCAAGTTAATTTAAGTCCTTCCCTGACATTTTTAAATTGTCTCAAGGCTGCTGCAGCTTTTTCTGGTGAGGAACTGAATGATACTATATATATATAGTAGAGTTAATTGCTTGAAACAGAAGTTATTAATTACATTTTAAGATATTAAGTGTAATTGAGCTTGTCCCAAGTATATGTACTGATTAGTTTTCCAGGATCATGTCATGGCCCATTTGCACAGGTGATATGGGATTATTATCCAAGTTTATTAAACAGAAGAAATGCTTCTTCCTCCACATGATAAATTCTGTGCAAATTTGAAGGAAATTTTCCTGCAGTATCACTTGTTTCATCTTTAGTTGCCTAACAACTGTAAATACGGCACTCTCTTTGGGTACTCCCAATTGCTGTGTGGATTACAGAATTTTCACAATTGGGAAAGGGTCTCTGGTTTATTGATTTGTTTTTGCATCTGGTATACTTTCATAATCAAGAACTCTAAAATAAATTCCACCTCTCTTACCCATTAAAGTTTTTTCTATCTTCATCACTTCACCATTAAAATTACTTCTGAAGTAAAATTTTGTGATGCAAGATAGACATCCTGTGAATTGAGGAAGATGCAAAGGGCTCATAGGGTGTGAGTGCCAAGATGATGGGTTATAAAGTGAGGGAAAATGCATTTATCAGACTTTGCTATTAACTTCCATCGTGCCCTCAAATTCACTTGGGCCATTTCTAACCTCTCCTCTTTCTGGATCTCTGTCTCCATCTCATTAACATTGGTGAAAGTGCTCAGAATGTGTTCCTATGGTCTGGTGAGTATGGAGCAATGGGGCTTTATTTTAAGATGAGAGGTTGCTTTTCAGAATGAGGTAAGAAATGTCTTGAATTGTGAGTCTTTGTATTGCTGTAAAGGACTGCAGGTGCTAATTTTTAGGAGTGTATTCATGACTACCCAAATTTTGTACAATAAAAGAATAGTGCATTTGGGTTTGGGTTGGGAATGTCACCACAGATTAATGAGTGTGTCCATGAGATTGTATGACTTATTCCTGCTATTTATTTTCTTGTACTATGAGTTTATCTAAAAGCAGACATCGTCAGGTAAACTACCAAAGAGTAAGCTTTGTATGCATCTCCCAAAATAGCTGCATTTGGAGCAAGATGATTATTTACTGGGTCAGTGACAGCCATTGTAAATTTGACTCATTTGTTGATCATTGCCCAACTCCACTTTCAGCTATGGAGAGTGACTATTTTAAAGGCTGGACTAGTTCTCAAAGCTATCACAGCCATAGTCCTATCAATAGTAGTTTTGTTGGTGAGTAATCCCATGTGTTGCAGTTTCAAAACATTCAGAATATCTACTTGAAAGCAACGTGCAAATCAGAAGAAAACCCCTTCAGAAGTTTCACATTATCTACATATTTGAAGTGAGACCTCATTAAAGAAGTAGATTCAGTTAGGATCTGAGAATGATGTGCTACTCAGGTGGGAATGATAAGTGAATGGATATGATGAGCAAAGAGTGGTGAAGCTGAAAGTCATACTGCATGGTACAAGCCCCTCGGCCCAACCTGTCCCTGCCAACTAAGATGTCTATCTGAGCTAGTCCTCTTTGCCTGTGTTTGGCCCGTATCCCTCTAAATGTTTTCTATCCATATTACCTGTATAAATGTCTTTTAAACATTGTAATTGTACCCACCTCTACTGGTTCCACTGGCAGCTTGTTCCATATACCCACCACCCTCTGTGGAAAAAGTTTCCCCTTGGATCTCTTAAATCTTTCCCCTAGTTTTAGACTCCCCTACCCTGGGGAAGACTCTGACTGGCAACCTCATCTATGCCCCTCATTTTATATACCTCTATAAGGTCACCCCTCAGCCTCCAATGCTCCATGGAAAAGTTCCAGTCTATCTAGCTACTTTATAACGGAATCCTCCAGTCCCAGTAACGTCCTTGTGAATCTTTTCTGCACCCTTTTCAGTTTAATGACATCCTTCCAAAAGCTGGGTGACCAGAACTGTGCACAATACTCCAAGTGTGGTCTCACCAACCACTTGAACAATTGCAACATGACATCCCAACTCCTGTACTCAAGTGCCCTGACCGATGAAGGCAACCATGCCAAATGCAGTCTTCACCACCCTGCCTACCAGTGTCATCACTTTTGGGGAACTAGGTACTTGTCTTCTCAGGCCCCTTTTCTACATTAATTTCCAGGGCACTAACCATTCCCTGTGCACATCTTGCCTTGCTTTAA
Organism: Rhynchobatus australiae; assembly: GCA_034780895.1. Lineage (NCBI taxonomy): Eukaryota > Metazoa > Chordata > Chondrichthyes > Rhinopristiformes > Rhynchobatidae > Rhynchobatus > Rhynchobatus australiae. The sequence goes on along the minus strand of JAUZTB010000033.1, from coordinate 23,724,861 downwards.
CTTCC
>JAUZTB010000033.1:23623469-23642348 GCA_034780895.1 Rhynchobatus australiae | reverse complement strand
GGGAGTGAGGTTTATGCCAAAGACAATGGATTATTTATTTTGGAATATTTCACAACAGGGCGTGCTCCAATTTCCTCCCACCTTCCAAAACTGTAAGGGTTAGGAAGTTGTGGGCATGCTATGTTGGCGCTGGATGTGTGGCAACACCTGTGGGCTGCCCCCAGAACACTCGGCGCAAAAGATGCATTTCACTGTGTGTTTCGATGTACATGTGACTAATAAAGAGATCTCATCTCATCTCAGGAGATTTTGCCTTGATCAGTACTGGATGAAGACAATGAACAAAGAAATGAAAACTAATGAAGAAAAATTTATTTAGGGATTAAGAAAAAAGAAATCAAGAAACCCATTAAGAGAAATAAATAAGTTCATATTCCTCCTGCCCCCTCAGGACATGACCTCCGACAAGTGTTTCCACAGACACTCAATACTGCCTTATTCCAGCATACAAGTCACCAGCCTTTATGTGCTAAATGTGGTGGCTTCAACCACAGAATGTAAAAGATGTGCTGAATTCTGATATCTAATATCCAAACCTCTACATTTCCCCAAGAAGTTATGGTGCAGTCTTTCACAACTACCCGGGTCAGCAGGTATAAGAAATTACAGAGAAATGTACATAGACTGAGAAACAGGCAGTACTTATTCATATTCAGACTCGAGCCTGTCTGTGTACACTGCAAAAGCCATGGATTCCAATCACTTGCTATTTCCATTTTAATAATGCTAGTATAGGTAAATATGTGTGACACCTGTGCTTCATTGTGGTCAAGCCAAGAAGAACCCTGAATAAAGTACACACACATTTGTGTTATCCATGTTTTCCATTTTACCCTGCACATGCTACTTGTTACTGCTGTAGAGACCATCAGCATAATTATTATACAAACCACCCATAGAACCCTCAACTTCAGAGCATTGCATATTGTTAATGAAGTCTTGCTTTCACTTCCCATTGAAGGTTATTTGTACCAACTTCTCTTGCTTATTTTTTTTTATTTATTTCAGAAAATTATTACTTGCCTCTTGCATTATCTCTGCTCTTTTCAAAATATCCGCTATCAACTCTATCACAAACAACTTTAAATTCTGCAGTCAAATTTACTAATCAGGTTTTAACCCTTGAAACACAAAAACTCAGGTACTCAAGGCATGCTCTGAAAATAGACGAGTAAACTCTAAGATTTTCATGTTTAGAATGCAAGACTATTATACATAGAACAGGAGGATGCCTTTCAATAAAATCACAGCTGATCCAACTTTCCTTAAGCTATTACTTAAGGTGATCCAACTGCCCTCTCCTCAAAATCTTGTTTTAATTGTTAATTAAAAATGTCTCAGCCTTTAATATATTCACAGATTTGGCCTCCACAGCTTTCTGAGGCAAGGAATTCCAAACAATTCAAACTTCACAACCTCTTGATTGAAAAAATTCTTCCTCACCTCAGTGTTAAATGGGCACCTCTTTACCCTCAGACAACACCTTCTAGTCCTGGACACTCCTCTCAGGGGCAACATCTCCCAATATTTCCCCCGTCAAGCTCCCAAAGAATCACGTGTTTCAGTAAAATTGCTTCTCAATCTTCTGAACTCCAAAGAATATAGAATCAACCAGCCCAACCTTTTCTCAGAAGACAATCCTGCCATCGCTGGGATTGAGAAGCTTCATGGGGGAGGTTAGAGGCAGTTGATAAAGAAGAACATAAGTTCGGAACGACTTCTGCTTTTTAAGATATCTTCAAAGTTGTCACGAGATTTGCCATTTATCTTTATCAAAGAATGACGATTTGGTCCAAATCAAGCAAGTTTGAACTTTGGGCTTGCAGATATTTGTTTACAAGAAGTAGCTATTAAACTCCAACATGGGAGTGAGACACACTGGAGATGAGCCAGTTATCAGATCTACCATAATGCATTACCAGAGAGGACTGTTACGGCCCATAAAAGTAACTATAACAATAGCCAGCTGGGAACATTAAATATGTGGGGCAAGAACCACGGCTATCGAATCAACCCAGTCACTTAGCCCAGTTTTTTTGATACCTGAACGACAGGGATGTGTCCATGCAGTACAGCAAAGGTGAGGGCTGTCCAGCGCCTGCTGTCTGGGTGCACCGAAGGATACCTCTGAGTATTCCCGGGAAGCTGAGGAGAAGGAATATTTCATTATTGATGGATATTTGAAAAATCCAACAAGGAAAACTGATGGTTTCTGGCAGTCAGTTACTTTTGTAAAAGAAATGAAGACTCACTGAAAGATCCAAGTTTGCAGCAGCATCAATTAACATCTGGACCATGGCTTCATCCCCTGCCGCACAGGCATACATAAGTGGTGTCATCCCCTGTACAAATGTAGCTCAAGAACATCAGTGGGGAAATGGCCAATCACAAGCAATGCTTCAATGTTAAAACACATAATGACTAGATAGAGCTTGTCAGCAACAGTGCTGGGGTTTTGGAAACACACATAAATTATATTTGGATTATTGTTATAACCTAGATCACAAATCACCTTCAGTTATTTGGTCAATAAATATGAGGTTTAGTCATTTGAAGCATAGCCATAGCTTGCTTTACACTTGTCACTGGTCTGCTGGTTTGTCATACTCACCCCACACAGTGCACTTCCCCTCAGATGAAACTTTGTGAATTCAGGAAAGTAGCAATAACAGGTCAAGGCCCAAATACTAACTCTAAAATGCAGAAACCTACTTTATACAAATCATCTTGATTACTGGATTTCTTGTATGGAAAGCTTTGTTGCAAACCTCCAGATTTTGATAAAAACACTGGTACAGATCCCCTTCAAACTAGAAGAGATTAACTCCTCTCCAGGCTAGACAGTGTCATCAGAACCATTGCTACCAAATGTAATCGTGTATTATTGATATTCATCATGTTTTTCTTTTGTAAGTTATGTCCTTGTTCAGTAAGCATGAGACCAATTTTGCTGGCCCAAGTCTGCTGCCCAGAACCATCACACATTTCACAGGCTGGCTCACTGGAGATGTTTAAAAAGGCAGTGGATATGTTTTTGAAAGATCAGCAAATTGGCAGAGAAGAGAAGTTGAGGCCTGTGATGGATCTGCCATGATCACATTGAACGGTAGTGCGGGTGTGAGGGGTGGAGATCTACTCCAGCTCCTGTTTTCTCCTGTTCTTAAGTATTTACTTAGTCCAGATAAAGAGGGACTATCTTGCTGGCCTGAAATGTCCCAGGATCTAGCTACATGTCCTGGGTAGTGGCAGAGCCCTCAACAGTCAACTGAGGAAGTTCCCTTGAACAGCTAGCCAAACTTGATCCCGAGCTTTGCCAGCTGTGATAGTTTTTAATGCCTCTGACATTCAGACATATGAAAATATCAAAAATGAAGTAAATTATTAACATTTTTAAATAAGGTAGAAACATTTCATTAAGAACATTAAATCAAAGTAATTAAAGAACAGAACTCATCTCCCCCTTTGACTTTTAATTACAGTCCTAAATTCCCATGGAAATCAAAATAGGTTTCATATTCCCCACCCTACCTAAGAAAACGTGTTGGGGAACCTCAGCAAGATGGAGCTCTGCCTCTGTTTGTCATGAGAATTCCAATGGAAAATGTATTGACAGATGGGGCACCATCTATCCACGAAGTTCAGGACTTTGAGATTTGATATCCCGTGCAAATGGAAACCTGACATGTGAGAGGAGCAGCACTACGTGCATCTGTCTGTGAGGTACAACCCTATGCACTTGAACTATATAAAGGCGGAGAAAAGAGAAGGGTGGGGAAATGGCAAGTCCAGCTGCCCCGGGTGAAGAATTAACAAGCCTCCCTGCTGGTGGACATCATTTAGTTAAACAGCCATGTCCCCGGGTTGACAAGTCTCTGTCACTCTTTTCATTCCTCTGATTACATACCAGGCACACTATCTTCTCCCTTCACTCCTCCAATAATAGTTTCCTTCAGTCATGTAGGCCTGATGATATTAGATGACAGGCCACCAGGGAAGATCTACATTGAGCTGAAGGAGGGAAAATACTTTGAGAGACCAGAATAAACATTTCAAGGACACCCACAAATTATCCTTGAAGCGCTTCGACAGTGACCTCTGAAGTCTTGGTAGGATCTCTTTAGTGATCGCTCCACTGATGTGTCTTCATCTATACTGAGTGGAAGAGAAGTGTGAAGGCAGAGCCGAAGCACTAGCCCGATCAATCTCACAAGAGCAGTGCTATTAATCTCACAAGCCAGCACGGCATCTCTTGCTTAATGTGCCATATGTAGTTCAAAACATTAACTGGCACTCATCAGCCTGTGCAGCACAATGCAGCTCCCAGGTCTGGATGCAACAGAACCAGCATTTCATTGAGGGTCACCATCTTTATATCATTCTATTTATAAAGCCCAGGATCCCATATGTTTTTTAAATAGAAATGCTGTCACCTCTGAAGATTTATGCACATAAACATTCATATTGCTGTTCCTGCATCTCCTCTAGAATTGCGACATTTATCCCACTGCCTTTCCTCCTTCCTATCACAATATGTCCCTTCACAATTCTCTGTGTTACATTTCTTCTGTCACCTGTCTGCTCATTCCACCAGCCTGTCTTCATCCACTCAAACTCTGTCACTATTCTCCTCACTAATATACCACATTTGCAAGCTCTGTGTCTTCGACTAAATTTTGAAATTGTTCCACGTGCAGCTCAGCTCAAGTCCAATAACGTACTGGCTGCAGCATTTCCTCCATCAGACAGGAGTAGCTTGTTGGCTACAAAGTATTTTGGGATGTCCTCAGATGACTAAAGACATAATGTAAACATGTCTTTTGTTTCCTTTTTTTTTGTACACAATCCAGTGCTTCTGAGAGTGTTCAAAGATCCTTTGAGAGTGTTCAAAGATACTTTGACATGAATGTTACACAACCCAATTATAATTACGTATTGACCTTATGGGAGAGAAATCAGTCTTTGGATGCTAGAACTATACGTGGAAAAGTATTGGCTGCTCACTAATTGAATTTGCCCTATTGACCACAATGGAATCGGACATTAGGAGGTGATTACAACAGCAGCTGATACCCTTGCATGTTTAAATCCAGTGAACAGTGACAAATTTCTCCCCTATTAACTGTGGTTAGAATTCTTAGATGTCATCATGTCGAATAAGTGAAAATCAAGAAGGGAAGCAAGTTTTACCTGGTTATCCATGGTGTTGACACCATCGATTCCTAAAAGCTCTATGGCCTGATTCACCAGATCTGTTCTGCCACAGCTCAACATGCGAAATCCAAGGTCTTGCTGGAACTTGGCTGTGGCGGCTTTCGCATCCAGTCTACGAAATGAGCTGAAACAGTCCTCGGTTCTAAGAAAATGTATTACAAGTGTTTGCATGGGCTGCCAGAACAGGCTAATGCAATCAATTAAAAAGCACATAATATTCCTTCCCTTCAGCAATTTTTTCCTTCTTTCCTGAAGACATTGACCTTTCTTGTTGCTGAAATACAATCTGCAAGAGTTCCAAGCTCATGACAAATTACTGGGGAACTTGCCCAAGTGTTTTGTTTTCAGATGTATTCCTGGATAGGGAGTCTTCTACGAGGTTGACCTCAATCCTGTCCTCGTACAGCAGGCACACAGATGCACTGCCAGCAACAGTCGGTGGGTGGAAATCAGATCTTTCCTCCCCTACCTCAAGGGGGCTAGCCCCAAGTGGGGTTAAAGTAGCAGTACAGCATCAGGGATCTTCTTCGTCTGTGTCTCTCTGTTATTCACAACCTCATGGAATTGACTTGTTGAGAAAGCCTTGCTGAGTTTCTACGCCCTTTTCTTCTGCTGCTGGTTTATGAGGCTGAGCAATGGTGCTGCATGGAGACACTTTGAGAGGCAGAGCTACGGGTGATGTGTTGCAGCCTGTGAAGGCAGATACTGCTGCAACCACCCATGTTTTCCTATCCTGCCTTCTGCTAGAATTTCTGCTTCATTTTAGCAGCACTAATGATGGGATCAAGAGGAGACAAGTATCAGCTATGATTCAAAATTGTTTCTGAATCTGTATGGGAGTACAGAGTGGGTCACTGAACATGAAAATATTCATGATCTGCACCAACTGTGTTATTGTAGGCTTCTTTAGTTATGCTGGTTTCAAAACACATTGCGAACCATGAAATGAAAATACAGAACTTCCCATTATATTTAAGAGCCCACTAACATACAGCAAGCAGATGCATGAACAACTTCTCCCTTGGACGCACTTTGTAAAACATACTGAATAACAATACACAGCTCCCCGCTGATAAGGAAGACTATGAGGAAATGATGTTTGGGACTTTTTTTAAGCAGCTATCCTATCATAATCAATATTAGTGTAAATATTTAACATGTCTCTCTGAAAGTCAAAGCACTTGAACAGTAAAATCAGTTTCAAAGCTCTTCTGAAAGTTGGAATTAGACACAAAATCATTCAGGTCATCCTGCAGACCTTCAGATCCAGGGTCATCTTTAAGTCCCGATTAGTGCATGTGCGTTTTTCCCCAAAGCCTTGGCATTGCACTGTATTGGGCCTCTATCTAGATACTGTACTTGATGCAAAGATGGATGCCCATTTCTCTGCATCTCAGCTCGTGACAAAGGAATTGCACGTACTTGAGTTGCCGTGGTTCACAATCCAGCCCTGGTAGCAGCAAACGAGCTGTCTGTCTCACATCATCACTGTCGACAGTTAGACTGCGCCGATGTTCAGCGTGTGTGATGGCCACTCTCATCCACTCCATTAATGGAGGCAGCAACATGAATGGCCTAATGGAAGGTAAAAGAGAATAAAACCTCAAAGCAACTTTAGCAATAACAAACATTACCCTTAATGCACTAGGCAGACCACAGTTTGCGGCAGTGCCCAGTTTCAGTAACCAGAAGGCAAAGGAAATAGTGTTGGACTTTACTGAGAAAACGATCAGGAGGCTGATCTCTGGAGTCTACAGATCAACTAAAAAACAGTTGGGTTTTCAGATTCAAGTTGTGGTATGCCCAAAAGAAAGTGAACTATCAAAACAGTTTTAAGAAGTTGCTTTAAGGGGATTTAAATTTCTCTTTTGCCAGTTTGATCCAATGTCCCTTGTTCCTACTTGATGTGGTGTTGTATTCAGCATTTCTTGCTGAATACACTGTATGCTGCATCTCTTTTATAGTTCTATCCAGTCTCCACTTCATGACTGGAGAATGGAGCTTTTCCAGTCTTTACTTGTAATTTACCCGAAGTTCATTGAGAGCCAATCAGTGACAGATGAATGATGAACTCTCCCACTATTTGAAAAGGGACCACAAAGTGTCAAGCTTCAGTATGATAAGTGACCCCATTGAAGTACAACAACACATAATGGGTTGTTCTAAATAACACACAAATCATATCTTGCTCTTGTACCTTGTAACAAATTAAAATCCAATTTAGAAATCAACAAAGAAAACCATCAACACCTCACCCTCGGCACAAAAATACAAATGCTGGAAACCTAAAAACAGACAGAATACTTTGGAAGTGCACCACAAGTCAGCCAGTCTTTGCGTGGTTAATACTTCAGAAGTTCATTCCTTAATTAAAACAAAAAAAAGACAAAGTATTTTAATAGAAGCAAATCAAAGGGAAGGGTGACAAAAAATGAGTGAATGTCTCTCTGGAATGACTGAAGGATCAATGAATGAACAATGGAAAGTGAGGAGTGGAAAAGATAAATACATGAAGTATGTGAGAAATAGATCATTTCAGTCAACTATCAACCTCATCATTCCTGTCATTCCACCACATCCTCCTCTCTTTTCCTGTTCTTTTTCAATGACCATAGATTAAGATACTTATTCATCCTACATGCTACTTTGTGATGTAGGGCTGAAGGCTTGAAGTGTTAACTTATTTGCTCTTCCATATGCCACACAGTTTGGCCACACCTTCAGTAGCAGCAGTGACCTTTGCAGAATATTGGCACAGAAGGGTTGAACTGCAGAGACAACAGTGAAAAAGATTTTTCTTCACGCAAGTAAACTTACTATTTGCTTTGAGTGATTTTGCTTCCGGTTAAAAATAACGTTTGCTGTGCAATGGACAAGTAGAAGTATTCTTTGGTCTATGATGAGTTAGCCAGTTTATTTTTTCTGCCGAGCATTCTGTTCAAATAAACATCCCAGGAATAACTGGCGGGTTTTGGAGGAAGAGGGTTTACACAATCACTATGCAAGCACCAGGGGCCATTATTGACTTGCCCACCACTTCATTTGTTAGCACAAAAGATGAAAATATCTGATTATTTAGTGAACAAGCTGGTGAAAGAACAAAGTTTATGAAAGTTGTATTCTGATCTCATGGCACTAACTTTACTTTGATCAGCAATGAGAGGTGATCAAACTTAATCAGTACTGAGGCCAAACATAACATAAAGCTTTTTGCTCTTGAGATGTACATTCAGGCTCATCATGGAAGTGTTGCACTGCTGACACGTGGTAGCTCACGCTACTCTGTTCCTGTCACCTGCTGTGAACCTGCACAATAAACTTCAGCAGCTCCTGCAACATCAATTATCAAAAGATCATCACAAATTACAAAAATAAAATGGAGATTACAGGATTACTATTAAAAAAAACATGAATGGATTGCAAGATACCTATAAGATCTAGGCAATAGTTAAAGAGTTCTTAAGAATATCCCTCACAATGTCATCCATATATCTCCAACTTATAATCTATTACCCATGCCTGCCCACATGTTGTTTGCTCTATAATGCTTCTGCAAAACCTTACCTAACAGGTAGCATTAGATGCAACCATCCAATGCAATTACTCCAAACTAATAATAGGTGTAGAAGGCAATTATCCTGGAGATGCAAGAAGGAATGGTCTACTTGGTGCTTTCTGCCACTTGAAATATTTTCTTGATCAAGCTGTGCGATCAAGCAGGTCACTTCAACAGCTAAAAGTCACGCTCAGCATCATACTTAGGACCATACTTATCGGCTCCATAGATATCATCGACATATTTTGGCACCAGTCAACTTCTGCCCAATCCCCATTAATCAGAGTTGCTAAATTTGTGTCATACTGTTTTTTTTGTAACCTAACGATATTTGGAATTCCTGGCACTGCAAAACATTTTATTAGTGAAATATTTTATATTTGAATGACAAAAGTCCAATAACAATACATTTAATTTTTTTAAAATTGGAAACCAGAAATAAAATTACGAAATCCTGGAAACGTACAATCCCATCATTATATGTGAGACAAGTATTCATCAGAATCAAACTCCAATAATCATTCTTCCCTGAAACCATTAGTATCTTTCAAGATCATGATGATATTCAGTGCATTTCTAGAATTTTCTGATTTTATTTATTTCAAAGTAATTTTCTTCATGAATAAAGTTGTCAGCTAATTAATACCACCTACTGCACTTGCACATCATCACTGATTTAGTCAAACCATTTTGTTTTCCAAATATTTAACAATATGTATGTATCCTCAAAGGGGTTTCCAGCATGCTTCTGAATCCTATGGAGGTTTTTATTCATCAGTATCGGAAGTGGATAGCAATTCTATAAACAATATTACCAGGAAGCTGCAGCAGTCAAACGTCTCCCTTGGCTGTACTCACTGTTTGTGCTGCTTGGTTAAAAAGACAGACTGAATTGTTTTCTATATTTAGAATGGAATCCATTGTGAAACCTTTAAATGGGTTTCCCCATGGAGAAGGAGAAGTTTAGCAGCTGACAAGTACATTTCCATTCAATGAAGAGACAGAGGGGATATTAGCAAATTAATAATACAAAGACAGCAGGTCCAAAAATATACCATTTATGATTGGAAACTGCCATGCCATTCACTGTAACAAAAGGCATGTGTTTCTTTTTGTTAGCAAGAATATACCTGTGAAAGGAATCAACAGGAAAACTAGAAATAAAAGACATGCAGTCTTGTGTGCTGTATCATTATGAGCTGAATATTTTTATTATTTGAGCAGACAAATATTGGATAGGTATAATATGAATGTAGAAGAGGTTTTAAAGACTGGAGCAGGCAGTTAGTAAATCTTGCACATTATTTGAGGGTGTAAATGCTGTATAACAGCAATTAATGTTTGAGAGCAAATGCATGAAAATTCTCTGTGCTTTGTTTATTACACAGAAGCAGTTCCTTCGTCCTGGCTGATGTGCTGATGTTGAAATGTCATAACGCATTCTCTCATTGTACATTCAACACAACCATCTATTCCTGTTTCTTCATATATTTCCAGTAAATTGCATGAACATGTAGACTGTCCTTAACACCCATGAGCTGTCCCAAGGGTGTTCTGTAGGCAAAGATGTCAGCCAACTTGCACACAGCAACGTCCTACAAACAGTGAATGGAAAGGATGGCCAGTTTCAGTCTGCCTCTTAGCAGTTTTCCTTGAAATGATTAATGATAGTCAGGAAATTTGATACTTAAAAAAACAGGCTAATGCCTTGCTGAAATAGCTCAATGACAATTGGAACACAAATATATGAAACCAGTTGTTACAAGTGACATAGTAATATGTCAAAAAGAATAAATGATGGCTGATAATCTGTCACATACTTTGTGTGTATGGGTGTGGTGGGGTTGGGGGTGGGGGAAGATGATAGAGAGGGGGAAAATCACCTCATTCCCTGCTAGAGAATACATCAAAATACAGAAAATTCAAACCAAAAAATTCCTAGTTTTTTTTTTAAAAACTATTCACTTTTTTTTTAAATGTTTGAATAAATTCCAAATTGAAGTTTTGCTGTGGCAAGTTGCAAGTTATTTCTGACTTTATTACCCATCATCACTAACTTCTTACCATAGCTGGCTCATTTCCGAATATTACATTCGTGAATATCCAAGCAGAGATGCTACAAAGCATTTTGCACATTCTAAAATCAATTCCTCTCAGTTTCTGACATCCTTAAAAATCTCTCATTCCTTCCACACAGTTTTGCCTCCATTCTCTGTCTGGACAGCCCATTCCACACTTCCACTATTCACACAAAACAGCCTAAACTTTTCATGTGCCTTCCTTTTCACAGCTTGAACTCCTGACTCCAGGGTTTATAGCAGTCCTGAACATATCAAGGTTCACTCCTTCGTTTCCAGAGAAGTACTTGAATGCTGTCTTTCCAGAATATTCTCCACAGTCTCAAACTCCACAATAATGCCTCACATCAAGGTCAACTAGATACATGGGTTCTTGACTAATTGTTTCGTGATTGATTGTATCCTCGAGATGCTGCACATCATATACTTATCCCAGTCTCTTCCTGGTAAACTGAAGCTGAGCAGAACTTTTTAATTCAGTGTTTGGGAATGAGCATTGCTGGCAAGGCCATCATTTAACACCCATCTTGTATTTGTACCTGGACCCCCCTCCTTTATTCATTATAGTTGCTGAGTATTTCCAAATGTATATTTGCCCTTCCTGCACACAGGATCAGCCAATCTGCCCAAATGATGTGGATACCAGAAACTGTCAAACCAACCCTTGAAGGAAATCGCTGAATGGCACCAAGATAGTGATCACTTCTAGATTCTCCACAGTGCTCTGGAGAGGCCTTTTCCAAACAACCCTCAACCCTTCTCACTCCCATTGCAGCCAAGCTTGTGAGTCTCTGACTTTGAATGCATGACTTTACCAGTGATGCTGGTGGTACACAATACTGGACAGAGGTGACAGTGCTCCACATTTTTACCTGTGTCTATTAGAAAACACTTAGGATCTATTCTGCTCATCTCAAATATAGGACTCAGAATAATAACTTGACACATGGATTATTTATGAACAACATGAACTATTTACTTGGTGATATGATTTAGTAAGGCACCAACAGCTGCCATCCTTCATTAACATCAACAGGCATGAACAAGCTGATCATTGCTGGGGAAGGTTTTACAAGAGCATTTAATAAGATGCACAAACAGGTGAAAGAGAAGCTTAACATGGAAAACAAGATTACCTTTCATTATTTAAGGAAACTCTAGGTGGGTCCAGGTTGGGATTCTCCATTGATTCCATCTGTGGACACCGCAGGAAATAGTAAAGTGTGTGCAGGGCGTCAGGAGACCAGGTAACAGGCTGCTGTCTGCCATGGCGGCAGGGACTCATTCCTGGAGACAAGGTGTTTGAGCACTGCAGGTGGTGCATGGCTCGAGACACAAGATCACCTGGATAGGAAGTACAGGCAGAACGAAAAGATCAGCTGCCAATACGTGAGACCACAATCAGAAGGGGTTACATCAGAAGCATAACTGGTACTTTTTATCTGTATCTGCTTATTCTTCACTGTGTACTTACCCCATTTATTTTCATCTTTTTAAATGTAAGCAACAGTTTTTCTGCTTTGTTCGGCTGAAGTGGTTCAGCCCTGGCCTGACTGCGCTCTTCCCCTGCTGGTCATAAGCAGAGAACCTCTCACCCTGCCCTGGAACAGCACTGCTCGATTCCCTCAGGATTAATCCTTGGTCTGAAGATACAATGTCAGGCAGCTCCATCTCACAACCACCACTTTTCTCCATCCCTGCACCCTTTCCAATTTGCATGATTACTTGGCTGACATCCAGAAGGGATCTTTCCCAATTAAACACTGGAAGGACCCAAGCCATTGGCTTTGTTCATTGGTTTGTATTTTCTTCTTTAGTCCCTTTCCCTCCCAGATCACTATACAAAGCTGAAGCTGACTGCTTGCCATCTTGGTATCCTAATTGTCCCCGAGTGTCCTCGTATCCTCTACATAACAAAAACTGCCTACATCACCTTTGTAATGTTATCCTATCTGTACTGCCTCAGCCCATCTGCTCCTCGTGCTTTAGTTGGCTTCCAATGCTTTCCTGGATGGCCTCTCATCTTCTGCACTTCATAAACTTCAGCTCATCCAAAACACTGCTGCCTGCACAGCCACACTCACTTATCACTCCTGTGCTCACTGACATACAATAGCCACAATGTTGCATGATTTGAATTCAAAACTTTCATTCACACTTTCAGATCCCTCCACTGCTCCTTATCTGTGTGATCTCCCTCACTGCTACAACCCCCTGGGGACTCTGCATGCCTTTGTGTATCTCCCACTTTCTGTGCTCACTGTTGGAGGTTAAGCCTCCAGCCTCAGGAATTCCTCCACAACAGGGCACAGTGGTATAGTAGTTAAAGTACTGGACTGGTATCCAGATTTCTACACCATCGATTCACAGACCTGTGTGTACATCTCACCAAGGCAGCTGGGTAATTTAAATTCAACTAATTTAAAAAAAATTGAAAAGAAACTGATCTCAGTAGTGGTTTGCACAAAACAAATAGTTTGTCACAACACCTTTTAGTTCAGTAATGTCCTTCAGTCAAAGAAATTTGCTCTCCTACCCTATATGACTGATATACAACTCCAGAGCCACCAATTCAGTTGACTCAATAGTGTCCTCAGTTCCACAGCTATCAGAGACAGTCCAGTGAGATTTCCATCCCATGAATGAGTGAGTAAATAAATAAATAAACACGTGGCATGGTTAGGACAGAATAGGTCATCATGCTTGGAAATGCAGCTGTAAATCCACGTCCTCCTCGATGGTTCTCCAGTGATTACATTACTGCACCACCCTACACTACCACCTGAAACAATTCCTGTGTCAACACAGCTCAGGAATTTGCTTCTTTAAAGGAATCATTCAAGCCACAGTAACACACAGGGATTCCATTCAGACAGGAGCTGGGTGAGCTTTGGAAAACCTGTGTCAAGGCGGTTCTGTTCAATACACACAAAAAAAGGATTTTTATAAAGCAAGCTCTCCTGAATTTTAAAATGTTCAAACACTTGTGTTTTTGGCCAAGAATCACTATAGGCAACACTTTTTCCAGTCTCGCTGATTCTGAAACTCAGAGTCATAAGGATCTGGCTGGAATCTAAAAACACAGCAGACATTTGGATGTCATAGATTCTCTACTGTTTTTGTTTGGGGCGGTGAAGTACAGTGATGACATTTTAGTAAATAGCTTACTGAATAAAAGTAGACAAATCAAACAAAATAAGTTGTTTTGCTACAGTGAAATGTTACAGACACTCACTTGTGTTAGAGGAGAGAGAGGGAGTGTTAACCAGCAGTGGAAAAGTCTTTTGCTAATGCAAGTCGAAAGTAAATGAGGGTGGCCTCAAGATCCACAGCCAAGTCAGTGGTTTTCCTGATATTTCAAGAAATGGATTGAATGGTGAGAATGCACAGCAGTCAGTCATAACTTTGTCTGTCAACTCTCAGTACAGCAATTTAACTTATATCCTTTATGTGTGTTATTACTTCATTTAAAATGCAGTTTTCTCCTATGTTAACAATGCTGTAACATTTCTCTGTAACGACTGCACACACATTGTCTAGAGGGGAACCATCCAAAAACTGCAGCCATTTGAATGTTTCTCCCGTTTAGCTCACACAGTTCAGTGCTTGTAATGACCGCTCTGTCTGCTGCTTGGCTGAAGGGTTGCCAATAATCATGCTCTTTGTAGGAAGAAATTAGAAACTTTCCCTTCTGGTTTAGAGCTCTGCATTTGAACAAACAGCCTGGACACGAGCTGTCCTTGTGAAAGCTCTGAAGGATGTAATTAGATTCCAAGCAACAGGAATCAAAGGTTCCACTTCTCTGGAAAGGTTAGGTTATCAAAACTCTGAAGGGAACATTTTTTCTGGTTATTAGTAGGTCTGGGTCAAGATTGTAGCCACATAACAAGGGACATCAAAAATATTGAAAACAGCAGGAGAGAAAACAACACGAGGAAAAGTAAAGGTAAAGGAAGCAAAATAGCCATCGGGCTATTTATCCCTGCAATTGCATCCTTTGAAACTAGCATCCAAAGGGATCTTCAATTCCCCTGATATCCTATTTTCCCATCTTATCAATTCTTCCAAGTTTTTGAATATAGTTATTCCCCACCCCCCACCAAGTTCTTTTTTATATTAATCACTAACCTGTTCTTCTGCCCTAATCACTCTGTGATTTAAATGATCTGTGATATTTAAAACCATATATATCTCAAAACACACCATATTTTCAACCGTAAGTCTCAAGCCTCTCTCAAATTCCAGTTTATTTATCTCCTTTATGTCTGGTTCATCTTTTCTGCTGTTCTCTGTGTATGAAACTGGCATATTTCAAGTGAGGTAATATCAGTATAGTCTAAAACCTCATTGCTGTAGACACAGGCTGTATTGCCAAAGTAGAATTGAGCTGGAGTGGACCAAAATTGGTGTTAAGAATATGACCACAGAACACTGGATCCACTCTGGAAACAGAGTCTTGTTGAATTTACCCTCTGGGCTATTTATCTCGGCGTTCAACCTGTCTTTTTCATTGTCTTTGAACCTAAAAAGTGATGCAGCTGCTGAAGGTGCGCTGCTCCTTTTTGTTGTGTCTCGTTCATCATAACAATTGCCCTTACAGATATGGAATGTCTTATGTCAGAAGGTTGAGCAGAGGGGATGGTGATGAAGCTGGCAGGAGGAAAGAAATCAAAAGCATGACTGAAGAAATGGCTTGAAGGCAGAAAGAATCATAGTGAGATAAATGTGTTTTTCAGAAGGGCCATTGTTGTCATGTAGATTAGTCTGGCAGTCAATTTGTACACAAAATCTCAGAAACAGCAGTGAGATGAAGGAGCAGTTAATCTGTTTTTGTGGTGACAGGTTGGGGATGCATTCTGACAATGGGAGAATTTGCTGCTCATCTTTTAAGAAGAATCATGGAATTTTTTATGTCCACATGAACCACCAGATGGGGCCTTGCTTTACTGCCTCCCATGAAAGATGGAGCTTCTAAATGTCCAGCAATAACTCAGCACTTAATGAAGTGTGAGAAGATTGGAAATTCTTAGATGAGATAATAAATCAAAAAAGGAATGGCCTTATGTTACAGGAAGGGAGAGTTTAATGACTGGGTTCCTCACTAACCAATACCTCATTCAATGGTGTCTGTGATGTGGGATTAAGAGGGAGAGGGGTTCCCATTCTCCTTATTCTTAACCTACTTCACTCTGCCACAGGAAGAGTGCTCTTACACCTAAAGTAGCAGCATAGTGTCAGTAGTAGTACTATATTGGTATTGGTTTATTATCGTCACTTGTACCAAGGTACAGTGAAAAGCTCATCTTACAAACCAATCGTACAGGTCAGTTCATTACACAGTGCAGTTACATTGAGGCAGTACGGAGTGCATTGATGTAGTACAGGTAAAAACAATAACTGTACAGAGTGAAGTGTCACAGCTACAGACAAAGTGCAGTGCAATAAGGTGAGAGGTCACAACAAGATAGATCATGAGATCTATCTCATTGTATAAGGGAACTGTTCAATAGTCTTATCACAGTGAGGTAGAAGCTTCCTGAACTTCATTTTAGAGGACAACAGAGCCATTTGTGGTGTGGCTGGAAAGATCAGGCTAAGTGTTATGGAATCACTTCTCTGTGGGAAAACTCATGGTCAGGAACAGTAGAGGTACTTCCTTCACACCAACAAAGAATCCTGGGGTCTCCCAAGCCTTGGCCTCGACTCTTTGCTCAGTTTTAGAATCTGTTTCTATCCCAAGTTAAAATGCAACATGTTTGCATTGTGATGGCACAGTGATGTATGGTGCTTTAGAGCATTGACACGTTCTCACAGTACACTAGAGCATCTACTAATGCTTGTAATTTATTTCACTCCTGAGTTACCAGTGTTAGTTAAACTAGGACTCATCTTAAACACTTCTGCACAGCTGGGACAGAACACCATTGACAGAGGCCTGGAAGGCATCAGTGGCACACAGCCTAGGGAGTAAGTTATAGGGCAACAAAACTAGAGATTTACAGAAAATCAGTATTTGGACAATGGATACCTTAGTCATCTGTCTCCTTTCAACCACTGACATTGTCAATTTTATTGGCTCAAATATCAAATCACCAAATAGTAATGATTTGTACTCAAATGGGCGGTGAACACTGAAAAAGGAACTTCAAAAGGATAAAAAGAAAATTTATTTCCAGCCATTTTTCTTCAAATATCAATCTGTCCTCTGTCCATATACTTGAGCCAGGGAATTATAGAAGCAACTAGACTCGAATTGATTCTGGAATATATTGGAAATACTCAACAGGTCAGGTGGTACCCATAGAGAGAGAACCAGGATTAACGTCTTAGGTTGATGACCTTACATCAGAACTAGGAGATCCTTTTGAAGGAAAATCTCTAACTTTCCCCATTCTGGTGAAGGATCATTGCCCTGAAACGATAACTCCATTTCCCTCCCCACAAATACTGCCTAGCACAGGGCAAATTCCCAGCATATTTGTTCTTGATTTTAGAGTTTCAGAATCAACAGTATTTTGCTCTTTGGTTCTGAGCCATGACTATTTACAATAGTTGGATTTTGTAGCTCTTCTTGATGGGATGAGTTTGGCCTTACTTTACCTTAGAGACAGCACCTCTGGTGTGCCCATTAGGAAAGGGTTTTCAATACTGGTACAAGCACCTTGTTATGGTGCAATAAATCATGCTTCGTATTGTGTAATATGACACATTCAACACTGAGACTTAAAAGGTACAAGGGTTAATCAAATAAAAAGAGCAGACAGACAGTATAGGAGACCCTTGATGGAGTCTTGCTCCCTAACCGGTTTGGAATAGTGGTGGGGAAGAGGGTTCCCCTGAAGAGTGCAACTAGAACTGGGACCATTGCACAATGTGGAGAGGGAGGACATAAATGTCACGTGAACCACAGTTCTGGGGAATTGTCACAGGAGCCGACAGATGTTTCTGCAGTTGCAGATGTGATCCAGGATGGTACGTTGCTTTGTTGGTGCCAGTGTCAAGGATGTTACAGAGCAGCTACACAACATTCTGGAGCGGGAGAGTGATCTGTTTCAGCACCAACTAGCAGAAAAAGCATCAACATCCTGCAGGCAGCTTTTAAGCAGCTGGGAAAGAAATTAAAAACAGGACCTCAAAAGTAAGTTTCGGATCTGTCCTGATACCAGCGCCAGTGATTACAAAGCAGGAGGGTGATGCAATTGAATGTGTGGTGGGAGGGGTGATGCAGGAGGGAGGACGTTAGATTCTTGGTGCGTTGGGACCAATCTAGTGAGGGTAGGACTTCTACAGGGCCAGCACCAACATCCTTGCAGGCAGCTTTACAGGGAGCTGTTGGATAGGGTTTGAATCAGCATGGTAGTGGGGGGAGCTGAGCACAGATTGAGAAAGGTGGTAGAAAATTAGAGCAAACAAAGGTTAGAAAATAGACAAAAAGGAATCTGGCTGTGCTTAATTGTATGTGCAAGGAATTCACCGAACAGGATAGAGAGGAAGGTGGCACTGACACATGCATAGAAATGTAATATTTTAGCTATTACTGAAACATAGCTTAAAGGCAGGCAAGAGTGGCAGCTTCACGTTCCTGTTTCCAAGGTTTGCAGATGAGTTGGAGAGGATGATTAAAAAAAACACAGGGGGGATGGTGGGTGTTGGCAATACTGGTTCGAGAAACAGCTGTGAGAAGGCAGCATATGTTAGAGAAATCTCCAAATGATTTAGCATTGTCAAAGAAAAGGGCAAAGATAAAATAGGACTGTAGGTTTTGAATTAGGGGAAAGATAATTTTACTAGCAAAGAAATGATTTTGCAAAAGCAGATTGGGAACAGCTAGCTGGAGGTACACCAGTGTCGGAACAACGGGACATGCTCAAGAACGAGATTCCAGAGTGCCAGGGTGAACAGGTCCCCACAAAGAAAAAAGAGCGGGCTGTCAAATCTAACGTCCCCTGGTGAAAAGGTGCATAGTGGGTAAGGCAGGCATAAAAATATATGATTATAACAAGACACCGAGAGCTACATATTGCAGAAAGCCCA
>JAUZTB010000033.1:23601816-23623369 GCA_034780895.1 Rhynchobatus australiae | reverse complement strand
TGCAGAAAGCCCACTAGAATACAGGAAGTGTAGGTGTGAAATTAAAATGGAAATTAGAAAAGCAATGAGAGGGTATTTAAAAACGCTGGCAAGTAAAGTCAAAGAAAATCCAACAATGTTTTAAGTATATAAAGCGTAAGAGGACAAGCTAGGAGAGAGTAAGGCCTCTGAGGGACCAAAGAGGTAAACTACTTAGGAAATGGAGGACTGCAGATGTAGGTGTGCGTGTGTGTGTGTGTGTGTGTGTGTGTTTTCACAAAAGGAGGAGATATATGTCAATGTGAAATATTGGATTGGATGATCATAGTAAAAGAGGAAATGTTTTTGAAAGTGGACAAAATCCAAGACTTGGATGAAATAAATCCCAGGCTGTTAAAAAAAGAAAGGACGGAAATTGTGGAGGCTCTAATCATCATATTTCATCCTCTGAACAATGTTACAGGACTGAAGAACTGCTATGATTGTGCTATTGTTTAAAATGGAGGATTTAGATGTAAAAATGTTTGAAGGTGGCTGTGTGGTTGCCAGTGAGGAGAAAAGCTTTCAATGACAGAAAGATTTGTTGGGTTCTCCCCGAGGGTGGTAGGGGTCTGGAACCCCTTGCCTGAAAGGCTGGAGACAGAAACACTCATCATACTTAAAAAGTACACAAAGAACCATGACCTCGGTGAAGGGTGAGATTAGGCCGAGTTGCTCTTTTATGAGCAGCACAGACAGGATGGGCTGAATAGCCTCCTTCTGTCATAATCATTGGCATGGAAACAGGCTCTTTGGCCCACCAAGTCCGTGCTGACCATCAATCACCCATTTTTGCATTAATCCTATGCTAACCCATTTTATTCTCTTCACATCCCCAGCAACTCCCAATTCTACCACTCACCTACATACAAGGGGCAATTTAGAGTAGCCAATTAACTTATCAACCCACGCATTTTTTGGTTGAGAGAGGAAACTGAAGGAAGCCCACTCAGCCATGGGGAGAACATGCAAACCACAGAGAGCACCGCCGGTCAGGATTGAACCTGGAGCTGTGAGGCAGCAGCTCCACTCGCTGTACCACTGTGCTGCCCTTTAATGTAGCACGTTTTCCAGGATTCTATCATTATCTTATTGAATAGCGGAATAGTCTTGAGAGTTCATGTGGGCTATTTCTAGTAACATTCCTGTCATTATAAAATACTGCATCCTTTATATTACTGGGAGCAATGCCACAGGGGAACTGGCAGCATTCAAAGACTCTGATAGATTGCCAGGGAATGAATTCTTTGCCACAACTCCCCATATTTTGAATTCAGTTTTTAAATCAGCAGCAGGAGGAAATTATAGAACAGGATGCAGGCACTTTCCCAAAGGGAGGGAGACAAAGTCACTCTCAATTCCCTCTCGTACCTTCCCAGTTCATGAATGGAAAGAACTGAGGCCAGGAGGCTGCTGTCTGTCTGTTCCTAACTCGAGAGTGGCAATCTGCTCAGGAGACCAAATATAGTGACAAAACAACTTTCAAATGGAGGTGTGTGTGTGTGTGTGTGTGTGTGTGTGTGTGTGTGTGTGTGTGTGTGTGTGTGTGTGTACGTGCATGCGGGCACATCTTGTAAGAGAGAAACATTCAAAGAGCAACTAACTCACTCAGCTCTGAAATGCTCCCAACACACGTTGCCAGTAGTGACTGCTCCAGGGTCCGGAGTTCCAGCTGGGCGTAAGCATCAGCCCGTCCATCCTTGGCTGATGGCCCATTGTTGTATAAGCTGAAGTGGGCCGGCAGGGAGAGCACACCTGCAAAACCACAGAGAAGTCATATCAGCAACACATTCACCGGCATTTGCAGCCACTTTATTTTTCAATCTGGATTACCTTTTGTCAGAAGTCTGTTTTACAGTGACATCACCTGCTGTTTAAGGCAATACTGCCTGTGCCACTTCCTGTGGCTTGCAGGACATTTTGTAGCCAAACATTTAGTGCCTCAGGAGTTTGACCTTCCTGTTGACATCACTGGTTCACAACAAGAGCCCCTACCCACAGTGGCACATGGTCAATACTACACTGTTGACCTTACAAAGTACATCCAATTCCTTTTTATTTAAGGAATAAATAAACAAGGAATAAACATGGCCGTTGTCTACTTATCTTCCATTGGATTCTTATTAAAATCTGACTGCTGTTTAAAATGATGGTTAAAAACTTGTAAATAATGCTCAAGGTAACAGAATGCCATGTTTACCTTGTCTGTTGTTTTATGCCAAAGATAGCATCAACAGTGGTATATTTTCTCCCTGGTACTTTTTGTTTTCCTATCCTCCTCAACTCATAAACATGGTTTGAGGGAAAGGCAGCCAGACTCGCCAAGTTGCAAGCTTCCATTGTAGCTCAGATTTTTACTGGTGGCTTTGAGTCGTCTTTACTTATGTCAAGTATCTGGAAGCAAACAAAAAGAGCAGACCCCCCCCATCCCACTGGCACTCAGTCCAAGCTACATCACCAATGGCAAGCTGTGGTATTGTCAGCATCTGCCTCAACCAAGCAGCTCTAATGCGCACTCTGGACCTTAGACCCCCTGCAAACCAGTCTTAAGGCAAGTATAGAACACAGAAGTCAACAGAACATGGACAATCGGGTGACATCAGGTTCTGATGCTAACTGAATAAAACTGAAGTGGTAGTTAACTACATACTTAATATTTGAGGCTTTTTCTGTCCCTTCCTCGTGCCTCTTTGCTGCCACCGAGTTTCTCCTGAGGTTTGAGCCAATTGGTCAGAAGTTTCTTTCCACAGGTCCTTTTCTGGAATTGGTGGAAATCCCCTCATGCTGAGATGTGGGAGCATCTGCAAGTGAGGCCTCTGTGCCAATCCACAAGCTTATGCAGGTATCTGTGGCCCACTGTGGCTAGATCCAGCAGACAACCTGTGCATGCTCCTCATCCCAAAAGAAGCTGAGGCAGCAGACCAATGGTACCCACAATATGTCTCCATACCTCACAAACCACAAAGTTAGATCCCTCAGAAATATTCCAGTCATGCTACGTTACGTTGTGAGTGGGACTGTGTCAAAGACCACATGCTGTCAGTTTACCATTTGGCACTGTGAGCTGGTGCCAATCACAACTATTGGCCCTGATACACCAGCCTGGCATCGACTGAGAAGGAGCTGCCTTCACCACATATGGGTCAGTGGAGAGCTACATGCAGAGTTATAGCTTCTGCAGCTGCCATGCACAAGTGGGCTGAGAAATCCAGTCACAGCTTCACCTCCTAACAGGCAGCGAACAGAGCAGAGTGCAGGGGACGGTGGGAGCAACCCTCCTGACAACCACTTTGCTTCTCAGGATGTGACAAAACAGCCACTCGATATTCCCATTTGTTTCTAGATCTCTCAAATCCACCAGCAGGATGTTTCCACCTCCAATCCTTCCGCCTTAGTCTCTACACTGGAACTGATGGTGAATTGCACTCTTCAGCAGCTCTGTAAAGCTGTGCAGATAATTTTCTGTTTTGACAAATATCCCTGCTCACATAATATGTTGGTTGAATTCACTCTAAAATAAATTTGACATGGTGGCAATGAAGTAACAAGCTCTCTGCATTTAAATCTGAGCAGGAATAAAATCTGGACATGTGGTAAAACTATGAGCAAAGAATGCCAAGAGGTAGGATGTGTAAGATATTCAATAACAATAAGTCATTGGTTGAATTTAAAAAAGGCAAACTTTTTTTGTTGCTGTTGCTCTATTAATCTTCTATGTACTTTTAAGCAGCTCCAGAAATAAAAATTCTAATGTATTTGCTTTGATTTGTTGGTCTATATATTACAGCCAGCCAGGTGCTGTGGTTTTCAGTTTGTAAGTCCAAAGGTGGCCATATAAACAGAGGCCCTTTCATAAGCATACAAGGTTGGTGCTACGTGACTATTAAAGCAATAGTATCCTTTGCAATATGGACTCGCTGCTAATTTCATGAACTGAGAAAGAATGCAGCAATCTTTACTGTGAGTGTGATGTTTTAGGAGATCCATCTGTTAGGAATTATTGAGAACAGCTGAGGAGATGGCACATTTCAGAAGTTCGGTTCAGCAATAAAAATTCTACAGTGAAAAACAGTGGTTCAGGTGACTTATTCAGTGCCATTGATGATTTTGAAGCTTTTCAAAAGGGAAGCCAAAATTCTGACTGGAGAATTAAATGTTAAACAGACCCAAGTTTCTCTCTTGCCATTATCTAGATGAAACCATAATCCAGAAGTAATCATAGGGATATGGTTATCAAACCCAACTATTTTACTTCAGGTTTTACAGAACTGAAACACTATTAAATTGGTAAAATCAATCAGCAAACAATATAATTAATTTATTCTTAATATAATTAACATTTATCAATTATTAGAAAACTAATATAACTGCTGAATAACAAAATACAGTAGAATGGGTTTTTGTGCATTGTACACAGGAGCAGCAATGTGATGTTGAGCACAATACACATTAAGGACAGTTATCAAGGGCTGAGACTTCCCAAACTACTGATCCATCCCTCTCCACCTTCCCAACTACAGTTCCTGATCCATCCCTTCCCCACATTCCTAACTACATGTCCATGATCAATTCCGCCTCCATTCCACTTGTTTATCCTTGTAAACTGTACCCACTGCACCTCCCTCCATTAACCATTCACAAAATCTGTTGAGTGCCCGTTATCCACCCATGCTCCCACCAGTACACCCTGCCCCTCTCCCACACCTGCAACCTCCAGGGTTAAGATGACACTTTCAGTGGAGGACCAGTGATTGAAAAGGTCATTGGTGTCCAGCTGCTGCATCCACTGAGCACTCACACGGGTGCCTCAGACTATTTAAATGCAAATGTTCTTTTAACTAGCTGAGTGCTTCCTGTTAGAAGAAATGTTGCTTATGAATTACAGGTAATTAGAAGGTAATTAGAAAGCTGTCTCCAACAGTAATGTTTAGACGACATTGAGAGCATGTAACTGTGTACACCAGTCCACTACATAAAGGATTTTTTAAAAATTCACCCACAGTACTTACTGCATTAATAGGTCCAAGACTATGTTTAATTACTGGTCCACTCATAAAGTGTTTATAACAGGAAGGGAGAGCCTCTCTCAGTTTGCAAAGAGCCTAGAGATCTACTTGATAATCAGAGTTCAATGGCCTGTAGCGGTGTCAGTGGAATGCTACGTGATGTTGTATCAATGACCAAGGCATGGCTCATAGTCCAAAGATATTTTGCCATGCATCTTTGTTTGGAGCAAGTGTCATTTTTCCAGCCTTTCCTGCTTCAGTTGGAAAATGGTCAAGCCTTTCAGCAGGTTATCACATGCACCAATGCAGCTGCCTTTCCCAAAGGTTCAATGAAAATGCTTATTTTTCAATGTGCTGCCAAAGCTCACTGCTTGGGATTGAACGACACGAATGAGATTCTGTTCAGTGAACCTCTGCATTTTTAGGGGCAGAATGAAAATTGGCAACAAAAACAGGCATTACCCTAAGTACAGTTTTAAACGCCAGAGCTAGAAAAGGTCATTGGCAATGAAATGCAACCAGTAAAGCTCACAATGATTGATTGCTCTGAGGAATGTTGATCTGACTGCAAGTTATAACAACTGCAGTAAAATGCTATCAGTATTAGAAGGTGGGAGTGGTTGTGGAGGAAGGGAGTGCAGTGGGAACATTGAGGAATTCAATTTGGTAAGAAGCCATAGGGAGGACAGATCAGGGTTCCATTGGGGTTTAGAAGGTTGTGTGACGGTGGGTGATCAGAGGGGGGGAATAGCCTTGGGAGTATGAAGGGTGGGTGAGCTGATTTGAAGGGTGGGAGTTAAGGGGAAATAAGGTTGGGAGACTGGGGCTTGGACCAATTGCCGTGTTGCTGGGGCAGAGGGTAAGGAGATTACACCATTAGGGGTTCAGGATCTCAGGGGATCACACGGCTTGGGCCTCTGAGCTTTGCTGGGAGGAACTTGAAAGTTCAGATGCCCAAGCCGTGTGATCCCCTGAGATCCTGAACCCCTAATGGTGCAATCTCCTTACCCTCTGGCCCAACAGCACTGCAAATGGTCCTACTGCAATTGTGGGAGAGATTGGTAGGTGTGAATTCAGTGCCTTATGGAAAGTGTGGGACATACTTATGGAATCCCAATCTGGAGTTGCCCTCTGAACTTGTGGCTGTCTGAGGAGTACCCACCAATGGTCACCATGGGGGCCGGGGGGGGGGGGGGGAGACAGTCGCCCTGCAATACTCGATAAAGAGCTTGCACAAGAACTGAAGTAATTTGATGCTTGTGTGATTCAGACCCATCAGACATACCAATGAAGTTGCCAGGAAATGGCTGGTTAGTAAAGTGTTATTTTAATACACTGTTCGGGAGTGATCATGGAATCAGTGCTAAAGGGGCCATTATAGCTTTATACGTAGAAAGATGTGTTACTGACAGTGCTGCTGTGCTGAGAATCTGCTGCCCTCCCCGCTGTTGGGGTAGACCTCGGTGTGAACACTGCCCTGCCTGCTGCCGCTTACTACTGAGCCAGGAATCGGCCAACAATGGTCACTGGCCATTGTTTGTTACCACAGAGAAACTTCCCAGCTGGAGGGAGCAGTGCAGCCAGACAAAGAAAAAGCTGTACAGCAGCTTCCGTCACATCCAACAGGAGATGGCAAGAGCGACCATGGGATCTGGGACATGCTGCAGGTGCTGCCAGTACCCAGCAGTAGCCCCACATCTCAGTGCTGAACGACGATACTTCTCACCCCAGCCTACCTAACAGCAGCCCTCACCAGCAGCCTCCCCACACCGAGCCATGGGGCAATTCATTGCCAGGAGAGCAGCGATGGAGGTCAGGGTATCACACCAGGTTCCTGGCACAACAGCGTGCAGCCAGAGTGAATATCTTTTTTTAAAATAGAAGAAGAATGTCCCAACTCCAGGACCAAGACCCTCTAACAAATCAGTACTCTGCAAAGTAGTACCAAGTGGGTTAATTGTTATACTACACCAGAACATTTCCTTCTAAGAACTTTGTGTATTTACTCTTTAAGACTGTGATAGTTATGAGTGTGCCAAGTGTCTTGAGCGTGGCAATAAAGAAAATCTGCTGTTGTCTGCATCATGCTCAGGAATGAGTCTGTATAATTAACCACAGATACAAAGGTCTAACAGAATTTACACTGGCAACAAGAATAAAGGAGCAAGGAACAGTTGTTGTTATCTTGAACATTTTGTCTGTGTGATTACCACCCAAAGCAAACTCAAGTCCCGTCACAGGATTTATGTAACACAACCGATGTATCACACACCACGTGCAATGCACCTTTGCTGAGTTCATGCACTATAAGTCAGCAACAGGCACAACTAATCATGTGCCATTCAAGGTGCATTCCCAGCCATCCTGAATCCCAACCTGCTGGGAAAAGCAGTTTGAAGACTTAACAGGACAATGACAGAATTTGGAATCACAAGTGATGTAAGAAAATAAAGTACTCCTGGTCGAGAATCATTGTCACCTTATTACTACACAGCAGCAAAACCCAACTGCATTTTTGACTGCATAGCAGTAAGTAGTATGAGACAGTTCTATTCAGTCGTAGAAAGCAAGGAAAAAAAGAAACAATTTATCAATGTAGCATGCTGAGAACCGGCCAACAAATGTAAAGTAAGAGCTGAAACAAAGATCATTGAATTCATATCAAAACAACTTGGAAGGAAAGCTTTAGAAAGGATGTCAAACAGTCCAAACTAATATCATTGTCAACTTTGGAGAACTGAGTACTCGATGCAAGGCCACAAGATACTGCTGTGAATAGAATCAAAGGAGAAAATAATCACAAGGGCAGAATGCAAATCAAAACAGTCATTGGAGAACATCACCAGCATCAGTGAATTAACCAGAACTCACAGCAATGTTTTTATTGACGTGACTCTACCCTCACAAAGCACAATGTCCTGTAGGTCACATAGAAAACCTAACCATTTCACCAAATGAGTCCTTCAGAACTCAAAATGTATAACAAGTGTTGAAGCTAATGCAGAGGTCAACGTGATTCTGTTGATGCCAAGTATGCAAATGTTAATTCATCTCATTCGGTGTACTGAGCCATAGGTAGAAGTGAACATTTCCAACTCACAAATCAATATACCAGTGGAGTTGGATGCATACATCAACGTGATGGGTGAGCGAATCTTCAACAATCTTAACATTGTCCCATTCTAACGCAGCAAAGAAAAGCTAAAGCAATTCTGTATTACACTTTATGACAGTTTTGGAAGTGTTTTCTTTAAACCATGCCTCAATGTAAAAAAGTTATTAATTTGGCATATCCACACTGAGATCACAGCATCATACCTGAATTTTAATTAGAGAAATCAGGGACATCTTTGACTCTCCACCTGTATCCCAAATCAGGGTAAAGAACAGAAACTTGGTTAATCTGGTTTCCACCTCTAGCAAGTTATTTGTGAAGTGGGAACAGAATCAGCAGTGGTTTCCCAGTCTTTTTCAGGTAATATTTCAGTTAAGCTCAAGGCAGTAAAGGTCCGTTTGTGAATCAGTTGATGCTCCAAATCCGGTTTAATACAATGTGAAGCCCTGCAGATTCATGCTGGAACTCCTGATTTGAGGATCAGCTGTGTTGCTTTTCTTGCTTATGTGAAAAATGCCACAAAGATACCATTAAGAGTTTTATAGTACATTCACATTTCCAAGCAATAAGGTCATAAACTGCATCAACCACTATGACAGCAGTATTCCCTTGTTGACATTAATAAACTTAACTCTCTATTCTGACTCTTACTCTGGATTAACCCATACAGTACACAAAGTAAAGTGAATGGAAGCTAGTGCAGGGTTGTGAGGTGATAACCCTCATTAGATCTGGTTAGGGAGAAGGGTTAAAGTTCTGTACTGCTGAAAGGTTGTTTTCTGAGAAGTTGTCAGACCTTCAGCAAGGCCTGCAGTCAAGACATAAAAATAACTGGAGGCACAAATTTGAATGCTGGCACATAAATGGTTGTACTGAATCAACTGCCTGTTATAGCTCCTGCACAATTTTCCGTTTGACATGGGGATGATCGAGGTTGGTCTATATGATGAACTGCCTCTATACACCCATTCCTTTCCTTTTATTTTGAGACTACTTTATAACTGACACAAATAAAATTTGTATTTGCAGTAAAGTTCAAAGTAGTTTGTCATTAATTGTCAAAAGGAATGATTTGGTAGTGAAGAAAATGCATAGTAAGGGTTTCCGTATGTTCCTGTTGAAAAAAAATGATGCATCTGATCCTGAATTTATGAGCTCCTCTGCTCTATGCACTGGCTTTGATTACACTGAGATGATGCATTTTATTTAATATGCCTTTTCCAGATGAGGTGCAGATGGTACACATCATAGAATTAGCCTCTTTCCCATTTTTGCTGAAGTTTCATGAACCAGTTAGGTAAAAACTGGAACAGTGTGATGTCTTAGCTGCTGACAATATCTCAATGTACATGGAAGGTAAAAAGGGAGGGAAATCAAACCAACTGGATGGTAAAAATATTATTTCTTTCTCCCTTTCAAACAAACACTCTAAACTCCTGTGAAGATGCATGTGGAAGTGAAACCCAAGTGTAATCTTTGGGTGATGGGGGGGTGGGGTGGGGTGAGATGGATGGATAGGAGATTTAGAGAACAAATGTACCAGAGCATGCTAACTGAAACCAATATGAAGTCATACACTCTGTCCATATATTTATGTATTATACTTTGAATTCCTGTACATATTGTAAACTTGTCATGCTGCAATTACATCCTCTTGTACTCTACTGGGAGAGTAGAACAGTATAATAAGTTTACATTGGCAGTTTTGATAAAAATGTGGACACAGGGATTTCTAATGGGCCGGAAATCCCAGCAGTGAATGCAGAATTAAGTTTTTAATGTGCTATTAGATGATCCCTACAGTCCTAGTCTCTCTCTCTCTCTGCTGCCTGCAAGTCGCTGTTTTCCTGTCTTGTTTCCCCTGGTGGTGTGTCTCTTGGCCCGGCTCTTTATTTGTGGCTTTCTTCTCCATTCTCTTCTAATTCTCACTCATTTATCTTTTTACTTTTCAGCTGGCTGCAGAGGTGGAGAGGGAGCTTTTGATGAGCACACCATGTTACGAAGGGGAAAGAAGCTGCTAATGAATGCATCTGGGATGGGGCATTGCAGGAAAAGAGCAGCCAGCTTCCCATTCGTTTCCCCAGTCACACTCCTGAAGGTTTCCCAGGCTCCCACTGATTCCCAGAGCATCACCAACTCCTTTATCTTCCCTGCATCTTCTCCTTCCTCTTCCAATTATCCTTGCCATTTTCCTTTTGAATTAACAATCCCTGAATCATCTATTCCCCTTCCCCTTTTCATTTACCTTCTCATTTGCCATCCTCTCCTTTACTCTCCTCCAGGATATCTGGTTAAAGATCAGGTCTTCTCACGTCACCTCGTTCCTTCCGTCTCCCTTCCAATTGAATTCCCTCAGAGAATCAGTTTTCTTTCAATTGCAATAATTTTATATTAAAAAAATTAACACAACTAGAATGAGGTTAAAAAGTTCTTCTGTTGTTTGTGCTAAGGATATGCAACATTTCCACTTTGAATTCATTGTCTTCAACAAAACCAATACAAATTGAAGCTATTTACAAACTAGTCATACTGCAAAGTACACTGAAAACCTTAGACCTTGTTTAACAAAACTCAAGTTTGTAATGGTGAACTAAACTACAATTAGATCAGAAAACTAATGTTATGCACATGAACTTGAATTCCTTCACATGAATACTTCAAACTAAAGGATTTTGATAATACTTATAATACTCCACCTCAATCACACTGCTACATATCTATCTTTATTTAGCACTCTGCATGTTATTTAGCAAATTAGTTAAAAACGGTGCATTGTGTTTCCAGCTACCTTATAGTGATTGGACGCTCGGACAACTTGTGCTGGGACAGCAGAATGCCGAGCTGGCACTGGACAACAGCTGCAAACTCTCAGGGGGTTTTCTCACCACAGAAATCACTAGCTTTCTGGTGGTCAGTGATGCACACTTCACCAGTATGGCTGGAGGTAATCGAAGCCTGGAAACAGATGATGGATATATATCAACAGCCCATGTAAAGAAGCCACTTTAGAGCTACTGCACATGGGCAAGTTCAATACCAAAAGTAACAAGAAGAGTAATTCAGTCATAAGTAGGACCAACACCCCCCCATCCCCATCTTTGTACATTCAAATATTATTTGCTTTTCCCACCACTTCTGAATACTAATTGATAATTTTAATAACTGTACATCAGTTTATCCTGCTCTATCTCAATTAAGTTGTCATTTCATAAGTAAATTGCACTTGCACTGTTTCTACATACTCCCATGATTGACATTCATCAACAATCAACTTCGTCTGCTACCTCTGATGTCCTGGAACCAACCCAGTCCAGATTCCAGCACAAGAGTTAGCCTTCACAAACAATTTTATGTAATTCCATCATCTAATGTCATTTATAAAAATTGCAAATCAAAACAGTGCTACTACTGATGCCTTCAAAGCTCCATTCAGATACTCTGCCCATCACCCTTCTACTCTGAAACTACTCGTCAGTCTGATCTAATATCTTATCATCTATCTCATAACACTCCGTTGATGTTTGCACTTTTGTGCAAAAATGTCACTTTGTCCAAAAACCAAAGTATATTTTGGCCATTGATTCAGCCTACCTGCTAAAGCTCAATGAAATTCTATAAATTTAAACAGATATGGCCCATTTATTCTGAACACATTCTGACACCATAATCAATCCTTTTTGATGACCCCTTATTCAATTGTTCAGCTGTCTCAAACACTAGAAGGATAAATAGATGTGAGAAAAAGAGAGAGGGAGGGGTAAAAAGCCTTGGGCAATATAGTCAATGAAATAGCCAGATCAGAGAGATAAATTGGAAGTAAATGCCACTCAGTACAGATGTATAAAATGTATCAATAAAGATTCTCATCTGTTTTGTTGACCCCTCCCAAACAGGTTGAAATGAAGTAAAAGTTATATTTATCACTACACCATTAAACATCATGCTTTAAATCACTTGCATTTATATAACACAGGGAATAGACAAGTCTTTGATCCAATTCCAGCTCTCCTGCGGAAGCACTTTGCAAAATTCCTTTCCATTTGGCCCTTGCCTCTAATCCATTTTAACAGACATTATATCTAAGAAAGAAAACAAGTTCCATATAGGTGACGGGCCCACTACGTGCAACCCATTTTGAAATTCCCTCCAGCTCTGAACACGTCAATTAATGTTCAGTTTTATGACAGAAGCAACATAGGTGAGTTAAAATCCACATTCCCTATTCTTCACAGACACATGCTGATAATTAAATCTGGCATAATTTAAATAATCTCAACTAGTGTTAAATATAGTGTAATCAGACATTTTTGTAAAATTGGTTCAAGTACATAAGAAAACCAGGTAAATAAATGTCCATTTTTAGCTCCAACTCACATCTAAGTAAAAAATAAACCAACAGATTTTAAATAAGTATCACACTTTGGCGGAAAAGAAGCCAAAACAACACCAAAAGTTCCAAATGTTCCAGAAAGCAAAACGTGTCACAAGGCATTGCAATCAAGGCCACAGACTGTGGATAAGGTACTAAAATGACACTCCTCTGACTGATACAGTGAGTTCTAGATATCAGAATTTTATGGAAAGTTGCATTACCTGGAAGGCTTTGTTGAATTGTTTTTACTTAATTTTCAGCCCTATTGATTGCTTTCTTTACCTCAGTTGGCTATCGACCTCGCATTTTCATAGCATTAAGAAATGTGGGGATAATGCAAGCTGCAGGTTTTTACAAGGAATTGTGCAAATGCTTCTGGAATTAGTAGACTTGGGGGTTGTTCTTAAGTGATGTACAACACACTGCAATTAACAATGCCAAACCCCCAGCCTCACAGTCACACTGCCCTCAAGAACTCCCACCATCATCAGCAGCCCCACATAGCAGCCCAACTGAGAATGAATGATTGAAACCAATTTAAACACTGGCAGCCAGGTCTCACTGGCAGCTTTGGGATTTGACCTAAAACAATGCAGTTGCCTGCTCCATCGCTTAAACTACTTGGATTGAAGATAGTTTTACAATACTATTAGGATTTATAGTCCTGCTGGTGGAAGCAGACAGAGGCAGCTTCAAGTTTCTTAAAAGAGTAAAGAATATCTTGCAAGCCAGTTGATTTAAAAAGAGGCTCGAGAGGTGTCTTTTATTCAGACATTTCTTAAAAAAACACCAACTTTCTGTTGAATTCGTCCAAGTGTTAGATGTTCAGAAGTCCACACTGCAGCAGAATTTAAGTCACGGTGACAGAAGCTGTAAATTCTATTGAGTTTCCTTTTGCTTTGAGCATTCCCAAGTGGAACACCATTCAACAGCCTGGCAGCTTACCAAGGCCATCACACCTTCCTGTTTGTAAAGTGCAAAGTCATTTTATTACTGCTGAGAACAAGTTTTTTATTCACCATAACATCCTTAGGAATAATCTGCTTTCAAATCCAGCAGGACTGCTGTGTTTTTTGAACAAATTCAAAAGGATCATGTACAATTTTTGATTTATGCCAGAAGTTTGAGCACATAATTTAGCTTGATCCTCCAACACAGCACAGAACAGCTTGCTAACCATTTAGCATCTATTGTGAATGTTATCCTTTGGTTGAATTGTCGAGATAAGGTCCTTCTCATGTATGCCTTGATTGAAAGATCACATTTTGCTGATCAAGCAAGAACGAGGAGTTTTCTCATTACCTTCCCAACACAAACCAGATTAACTGGCCATCCATTTCATTGCATTTGCTGTATAAAAATATCTGGTACATTTTCTTGATAACATGCTCTGTGCTTCAAAGCAAATGATTTCACTGCAATTACACTGAGGATTTTTTTTCCCTCTGAGGGACTAAAGCACAGCATAAAATCAAGCTCATCTGCTTCTTAAAAAGACCCACCACTATGGCCAACTCCTAAATGCTCACTGAAATGACTCAGAACACACAAGGGCAATTAGGGATGGGCAATAAATGCTGGCCTTTCCAACCATACCCAGATCCTGAAAAATAAATAAATAACTTTTATGCAATACACCCCTTTTTCATTATATATGCATTTTGGCAGATTGTTATGATACTAGTTTTGATTGTGCCCACTCATGTAATTTGGAATAATTATTTTGGGAAGAGGTATACAGTGGGATTCCTGATCTGAAATGCAATAGGATGCACACAAATATGGAGGATTGAAGGTGTGTTGTCACTCCTGCAGGGGAGAGGGAAAGCTAAAGTACAGATTGGCTTGTGAAAATCACCCAAGCAATAGGTGATGCATAATATGGTTGAGTTCATACTTACCTTTATGTTAGATCTCCCTACGTCCATGTGACCTTGACCTCTCAGAAGCTATCTGCTCTCTGCCTGTAGCCACGTTTTAATTTCAGTCACCAGAAAAAAGTTATGAGATTGAAGTGATCTCATGTTAGTCAATCAAATGTTAATTCCCAAATACTTCAAGCTGTAAGAACAAAATTTCCCTCAGTTGCTTTTATCTATGAGATTTAAGGATTTATAGTGATGGAAATAATTTAGTCAAATGCTAAAGATAGAGATGAAAGTAAACAATGTCTTGTCCTCTCATTATGTATGAATTCCATGGTAAATTCTTGACTTACCCAAAATAATGTCTGTTGCATTAGGTGTGTGAATGAAGACAACATGTTTGTTCTGGGGCTTAATACACATACAGTTTGCTAATTTAAGAAATTGTTCCACATGTTCACAGATTTAATACCATGGACAACTTTCAAAGCATATTTATCAAAATAAGAATTCAGCACATACAACTACTGCCTGAAGATCAGAAATATGGCCTATGTTGTGGCTTTGAATATCAAATAAAATAATTATAACACTCTAAGAGCAGAATAAAGATGGCAAAACATCTCCATAATTCAGAAAGATTTATATTATTGGTGAATAATTCAGGTATCCTGTGGGTAAATTTTAGACATTAACTAATTTTGTTTTAAACTTCTCATTGTTAAAATTGAAGGCATCTTTTAACTTTGAGCCATATCTATCCAGTGTCTTTTCTGCAGTGATGCTGTAACACCTTCGACACAGGGTGACACAGTAGCACAGCTAGAGCCACTGCCTCGCAGTGCCAGAGACCGGGGTTCAATCCAGATCTCAGGTGCTGTCTGAGTGGAGTTTGCATGTTCTTCTTGTGACTGCATGGGTTTCCTCCGGGTGCTCAGGTTTCCTTCCACATCCCGAATATGTGCAGGTTGGTAGGTCAATTGGCCACTGTAAATTGGCCCTAGTGCGCAGGTGAATGATAGAATCTGGTGGTGGTGGGGTGGGTTCGGGGAGTTGGTGAGAAGAAAAAAAATGGGATTAATGTAGGACTAGTGTAAAATGGATGGTTGATGGTTGGCACAGACACAGCATGCTGAAGGGCCTCTTTCCATGCTGTATCTCTCTCTGACTCGATAGCCTTGTGCAGCAGTTTCTAGATGCTATATTGAGCCAATAAGGAGAGTGAACCAATTTTCTAAGTTTCCACTGAGATGCCAACTTTACCTGGACCATTGTGACAAGGCACCAAGTGACAAAAGCTGACAAAATAACTGCATAAATCCTCCCCATTTCCAAATGCTTTAGTTCAGTTCAGTGAAGCTAGCTCAGTGTTACTGCTCACATTCTCCCAACTCAGCACAACCCCTCAACATCCTCTACCCCCATCTCCACAAGTACCGCCTTACCACAGTGAAGGTAAATGAATTCTTTTTTAAACAAGTTAATTTATTTTCTAATTGGAATGAATGTTGGCATACAGTGTGGATTGCATGGCTCAGTGGACATAGCAGGAGGAACAGACTGATTGGGAAGAACAGGCTGATTAACAGCGTTACCTCTGGGGTGCTCATGTTCTGATCCTGCAGGTACCTTAGGTTTAAGTAAGATGAAGATTCTGGCTACTGCTCAAGTTTTCCATTCATTGGGTTTGATGAAAGAGACATTGTTTGTTCAAAAGAATTTATTATACTGATAGCAACTTCTGGACAAAGGTAATCTTTATTTTTAAGTTTTTTTTAAAAAAAGAGATTTACTGACATTTGTAATTCCTTACATTCTGCAGACATTTCATTGTTGTGAAAGTATTTATAAATAAAGATAAATAATTTTACTTCCTGCTATTTAATAATTATTCAATTAACCTCCCATTAATATATAAACAAAACAAACTTCACGCATTGTAGTATAAACTGAGGGCTGCTTTCAATAAAATAAGAATCCAAAACTCAAACAGAAGCTCTCCATGAAATTTAATGAAATGAGGAAACATATTTTCACTTCAAGGCTGTAACCTGATCAGTCTTTGCTTTTCTGCTTATAATGTCATCTGAACCTTTCAGTCAGAGTTGAACCTAGTAAGCACTGCAGTAAACCATCAATTCCAATAAAGTCATTACTTACCATGACTGGCATAAAACAAAGCCACCATTCACAAATATAAGCAGCATCAGCACTTGTTAGTGAGACAAAAATGTAATATTTCTCTAGAAAATTGGTGGAGACCTAACCTTTTGCTTTTTTCATCAACTGCCCTTTCTCTTTTCTCATTCCCCATTCCCTTCTTCCAGTCTGGAAAATACAGAGAAAATGTTTCAGTGGGAACTAAATGGACTCTGACTCCAATTTATGAGCACCAAGCAATGGCAGCATCAACAGTATCTAGTGGTTGTAAGAAGATTTGTTTTCAAAATTGAACCAAATGTGGTCAAAGCAGTAGTTGGACAAGAAGGTTTTGCAACTGAAAGACTTGCTTGCTCTGACTCATTTCTGTTTTGTTATTACTTTGCAGATTTTACTTTTGTGCTACAGTGTGGTCCAGGTGCCTTCTCTTAAGTAGTGCTGAGACTTAAGTCCTTTATTTTAGTGGCAATCTAAGCATCTGCAGAGATGTACATACTCACTCAAAATGGGTGTTTTGTTTTAATGGTGCAGATAGTGCACAACCTCCGGAACAAGAGGAAGAAAGAGAAACTGACATCAGTGGGAAGCAGCTGTATTTAAAATAAAACTGGATAATTTCTCCACGAGTTGGCAATGCACATTTGGCAAGAATGTGTGACCAGGATGCAAGCTGTATTGAGGCTAACACCATAGTGGCTTGGACCTGTTTAAACACGTACTGGGAATGTGCAGCATGTACCACAAAGTGCATAAAATTTCTTTCTTTCTTTCTTAGTCTTTAAAAAGGAGCAAGTCATAATAGATTAGTGTTTCAGGTTAATGAAATGGACTCTGCATCTCTCCCTACAGACACTGACTGACCTGCTGAGTCGTCCCAGCGTTTTGCGTTGTGTCTCAGAAGAAACAATCGCTGCAGCCACACTGGTCTGGAATTACCTTGGAGTGGTTTACCACCCACAGTAATGTTGTGCCAAGGTACTAAACTTGGTCTTACCTTGAGTGGGTGCTTCAGTGCAACCTACCCCAAATGGACCACACAGCCTCCCGATTGTGAATAGAATCACACGATGTTGTCTGAACATGCCCCATGCACTAAAATACTTAGGAGTCTGGTTAAGCCACTCTACTGGCTAACAGAGCTGGTAAAAGGCTTGATTGTGAATGTCTCTGACATCTCATTCAATACCATTTGAGAGCTGTTGATAATTAAGCAAGGTGAAAAATATTAACAAAAGAAAGAAAAGAAAACTCAAAATAATTAAAAATTTAAATTAACAGATGTAAATTAACTGCAAGTTGCCTTTCTCCCTCACTAACCACTCCTCACTATTGAAATGAATGGCATTGCTGAACCAAGTTTGGCAGCAGGCGTCCCAGAATAATAGAGGAAATTCATGCTTTGGCTCGACTCCACAATGAGTTCAGGATTCCTCCATTCATGTACACTTACTGTGCAGTCCCCAACTTCTGCACACTTACAGTTCCATGTGGCATTTCCCCTTCATTTTTTTTTACACACACGCAGGATACACAAGTATTTATGCCATCAGCTTTTCAATGAGATTAAAAACCTCATGCATTTGCAAACCTGAACCACAATGAAAGCCAATGGAAAATATATTTAAGAGATGCATTTCCACCCACTGCCAAAAACATCTGCATATTGTACACTACCCACAATCATCTCAAACATTAGGGAAAATGATGGGTCTGAAAGTACTTTATGAGAAACTATTAGACAAACTGATGGTCTTCTATATTTCTCACTTGCAGACTAGAAAATATGAAATATTCTAAGATTTTAGCTTATCTACCAGATGTCTTTCATAATCGGTTAAACCTTGTGTGCTGTATCCAAGGGCAAAGAAAATATTTGTGTCTAAGAAGTGCCTTATATTTCAACAACTTTTTCCAGCACCCAAACTTCCACTACTTACATCAGCTGAGATCATTCAACTTGTGTCAATTCCCACATCATAAATAAAGAGAATCAGAAGTATCAATTTATTAGAAATAAAAACAGAAAATGCTGAAAATTTTCAGGCCAGGAACCCTCTGTAGAAAGAGAGAGAGTTAATGTTTCAGGTCATGGACCTTTTGTTAGATAAAGGGTCTTCAATGTGAAAAGTCAACTCTGTTTCTCTCTCTGCAGATGCTGGCTAACCTGCTGAGTGTTTCTAGAATTGTCTGGTCTTATTTCCAATTTCAAGCATCTGCAGCTTTTATTTTAATTTTCATTTATAATTTATTAGAAATAGGGTCATGGAGTTATACAGCACAGAAACAGTCCCTTCAGCCCAATTCATCCATGCTAACCAAGATATCTATCCAAGCTCGTCCCACTTCCCCACTTTTAGCCCAGATCCCTCTAAACATTTTCTATTCATGTGCCAGTCTAAATGTTTTTTGTAATCACTTTCTCTGCAGCTTGTTCCATATCCCACCACTCTGTGTGAAAAAGTTGCCCCTCAGGTCCCTTTTAAATCTTTTGCCTTTCATCTTAAATCTATGACATCTAGTTTTGGACCCCCCTACCCAGGGAAAAAGACTGTGGTCATTTGCCTTATCTATGCCCCTCAGATTTTATATACATCTATAATATCACCCCTTAGCCTCCTATAGTCCAGGGAAGAAAGTCCCAGCCTATCCTGTCTCTCCTTGTAACTCAAGCTCTCCACCCCCAATCATGTCCTTGTGTGTCTTCTCTGCACCCTTTCCAGCTTAATGACATCCTGCCTATAGTTGGGAGACCAGTATGACAAGTATGGTCTCACCAACCACTTGCCCAGTTGCAACATGATGTCCCAACTCCTGTTCTCAATACCCTGACCGATGAAGGCAAGTGTGCCAAACGCCGCCTTCATCATCCAGTCTACCTATGTCGCTGCTTTCAGGGAAGTATGTACCTTATCTCTGGCTCTCTCCAATCTACAACACTCTCCAGGGCCCTACCACTTACTGTGCAAGTTCTTCCCTGGGTTAACTGACCAAAATGCAACACCTCGCACTTGTCAGAGTTAAATTCCATCTGCCAATCCTTGGCCCACTTCCCCAGTTCATATAGATCTTACTGTAATCCCAGATAATCTTCTTCATTGTCCACTAATACCACTAATTTTGGTGTCATCCACAAACTTACTAACCATGGTAAACAACAATATCATCCAAATCATCAATATAGATGACAAACAACAGTGGACCCAGCGCCAATCCGAGGCACACCGCTACTCACAGGCCTCCAATCTGAAAACGAACTCTCCACTACCACCTTCTACCTCCTTCCACCACCACCTCTACCTCCTTCCACCAAGCCAATTTTTGAATCCAATTGGCTAGCTCATCCTGGATCCCATGTGAACCAAACTTCCAGACTAGCCTACCATGTGGACCTATTCAAAGACCCTGCTAAATTCCATGTAGACAGTGCCTACTGCCCTGCACTCATCAATCTTCTTCATTACCTCCTCAAAAATTCATGAGACACTATTTCCCACACACAAAGCCATACTGACTATCCCTAATCAGTCCTTGTCTTTTCCAGTGCAGGTTGAATCTCAGAATCTGTCTCAGAATCCCTTCCAGTAACTTTCTCACCACTGATGTTAGGCTCACCAGCCTGTAGTTCCCTGGCTTGTCCTTACAGCCCTTCTTAAATAAATGCACAACATTAACCACCCTCCAAACTTCCAGTACCTCACCCATGGCTAAGGAAGATACAAATATCTCTGCCAGGGCCCCAGCAATTTCTTCCCTTGCTTCCCACAATGTCCTAGGAAACACCTGGTCAGGCCTCAGGGATTTTCCACCTTGATACGTCTCAAAACTGCCAAAACCTCCTCTTTCAGAATATTGATATGTCTCAGGACATTACTGTTCTCTTCCCTGAATTTTCTAGCTTCCATGACTTTCTCCAAGGTAAATACAGACAAGAAGTATTCATTTAAGACCTCACCCACCTCCTGTGGCTCCACACATAGCTGACCACACTGATCCTTGAGGGAACCTATTCTCTCCCTCGTTACCCTTCCTGTTGAATCTGTCAAACCTTTGATGGGATTACTCTTGGAATACTATGGACAGTTCCATACATGAAGAAGAATATACTCATCTGCAGAAATACGCACAAGATTTTAAATATGACAACTTTTAGAGTCACACTAAGCACATTCATGAAATTCATACACACAATTCACACATACCTGGGACTAGAGCTCTGTCCTTCTTTCTGTGGCTTGAAATGTCCACCAAAAAATTGCCTTGAGAGTGGTGTAGACTGGATAGGTGCATATTGTTATTATGTTTAATGGCTTCTGCTGAGTTGAGGGGAGGGTTGGAGTCATAACTGTCCTACCTTGGAATCAGTGGAACATGAATTCAGCAGATTGATTTCTGGCAAGAGGAGTCTTGCCCTAAGAAAGGAACTCAAGGAAGAATTCAGAAGAATGATCTCATTGAGATACAAAATTCTGAGAGGGATTGACAGATAAAGGCTAAGGGACTTGCTTTCACTGGCTGGAGAACTCAAAACAGGAAAAGGCAGGGACTGAGTTCATGGAGCATGGTCTCAGAATCAATGGTTTAGGACTGAGATGAGGAGAAACTACTCACGGCATTGTCAATTTTTAGACAATCATTCTCTGAGTGCATCAAAGCTGACGGCTGATATTGGAAGATTTTTAGATACAAAACAAATTGGAGGACAATGGGAATAACAAAAAGACAAATAATGCATATATTTTTGTAAATAAAATTTATTTTACTTCGCATTTCCAAGTTCTTCCAATCACATTTCTCATTCAAAGACTTCTCAATTCTTAAGGTACCTGGGACTAGACCTCTGTCCTTTTTTCTTGAAATGTGCACCAAGAAATCAGCTTGAGAGTGGTGTAGACTGGATAGGTGAAGAAGTGGGAAGAATCCATAGTGGATCAGGAGAACAGAAATTATAGTTGTGAAATCAGTGGAGAAAGCTTTATTTATAAAGAAGTAATGTAAGATAAGATATCTTTATTAGTCA